>CM044445.1:96410543-96462538 GCA_024363595.1 Xenopus borealis | reverse complement strand
ACTGCACCAATTTGCTATAGACCGCCTCCCTTTCACGCAGAGAGCAAAAATGGATATCTCTAAGAATTAACTAAAACCCTTTCAAGTGCTTGCCAACCTAGAGTTACTGCAAGCTCACCAATATCACCCTCGGATTTCTGAATTGTAATGAGCTTTTTAAAGTCTGAGACTGTAAGTGTACAGTGGCAAAGAGGGCGGACCTTGTGGGGCAAAGTGCCAAGACATGCAAATTTTCATTTATTTCTAAGTATTCGTCAATATGCCTGGAATAGAAGAGTGAAACTCATTAGTAATATATTAGTACCCAAGTGTCCCACTTGGTAAAACGCCCATCATTAAAGATGTAATATGCGTTTGATTCTTTGTAATCCTATATAATAAGGATGCATTAAAAAGAGCATGTGTTTTAATGAGTAATTTGCTGTGCTGGTAATATGCAGAAACGTGCCATAAACCTGCACTCACTATTACAGGGACTATATGTAACTTTGCCAGTGGGGGGAACTGGAATCTGTTAATATCATAGACATGAAACTCCACTATACATAATCACTGGACAATCTTCATATTTGTACACCCTAGAGCATTATTCAGCACCCCAAAGATCAGCATATCCCAGAATTAAACATGTTTATGCCAGTTAACGCAGACAGTCTATGGCCAATCATGCAGTCTTTTTCTGCCAGTCTTTCCCCAATATAATCATAAAATTTGTTCTTGTGTTTGCACAATCATTTCTTATATTTAAAAAAAATGTAAATGTGCCCCTGGAAGGCCTATCATCTTCTGGAAAAGGAATATTGTGACAATTAATAATAAGTATATTACCAGTGATAAATGAAAGATGCAGCAAAATGAAACTGATAAAGTCCATTGCTCCCAACATAAACACCAGCAGTTTTCTCTAACATTCTTGTATGTTAACGCCCTGCTTTCTCCCCCACCCCATTTAGCATGTTGAAATAAGTTGTACTCCTGACAAAACAGCAAGGAGAGAATAAACTTAATACATAATCCTAAGAGAACTGATAGGGAAATTCTCAGAGCTCCTCATTATAAGAGCCAAAATGAAGCTTGCTGTGGCTTCTGTAACTGAAAGATTAGAGGAGTGATGGATCCTTCGTTTAAAATGCAGCTGTTTTATTCTGCTTTAGTAATTAATTCTTTTTCCAATAGTGTATTGATTAAGCGTAGACCCTGATATAGTTCAAACTGAAAATGATCTCTCGTGGCTGCAGTGATGCTGGAGGAGTCAATGAAAACTTCCTAGATCTGCAGCAGCCTCCCAGCCTTGGTTTGCCCAGGGAAGAGCAGTTTTTTGCTCATAAATTAGTCAGGCCATGTGTTGCTGTGCTGCTGTGTTAGTCGATCCTTGCTTTTGTCCTGACGCTTGCTGACTCGCTTTTCAGCTTGCTCTCTTTTGTACTGTCACATACAAAGTTAGAATTGCAGCTGCTGCTGCTCTGAACTCAAACTAAAGGTGCACAACCATTCCTACAAACTAAATTCCTTTCTTTTCTTTTTTCCCCCCCTAGATTTACAGCTGCAACTTCCAGAGAAGCAGAAATCTGTGGGATGGCCCCAGGGACCCAACTAACAGACAAATCAGTGCTTGGGTGTGCAGGCATTTTGTGCTAAGACTACAAAAAAGAAATGGGGGGAGAAAAAAGCATGAGGAATCCTTAAAGACTTCTCTACAGAGGTGCCCTTGTGGGACACAACACAGTGCCCTACATTTGTAGCACAAAGCCATAAATATTATTCTTTAAGTAAAAATAAAAGCTCCACATAATGAAATCTACATGAGGGGCATGGGGATGTTTTGTAACTTGTAACTGTGAACACAGATATGCATTCAAAGCTGACAGAAGCCAACAATCCACAGGACAGGAAACCTGAAAATTGGAATGAGTGGGACAAAATATTCAGTAGACAGTCATTTCTGCTTGAGTGTATTCAAAGGGAGTTCTGACCATTTTTTACGTATTCTGTGTCTGGAAACCTGGAGTTTGCACAATGTCATGTAGACGATTCAGACGGGGAATGGAAAGCAGTCCTCAGGAGACCTTCCCCAAGCTTCCTGTCTCCTAAACATGTCTGACATGTTTCTGCATCCCCTGCAGACTTAACCTGTGACCTCACCTTTGTCCCTAATCTTTTCATACTGTTTAGAAAGAATGGAGACTGGCAGGAAAACTCAGTTCTATCTAGCACAAATATGCTTGATATGTGCTTCTGAAAAGCCCATACTTGAGGGTATGCACAGGTCATCTCAGGTCAAACACAAAGTCCAAGTTTGAGACCAGATATCAAAATGCTTATGAAAGACGCAGAGCTCATATGAGGGTGATTCAACATCAGTCATGTTATAATGCCTGACATTCAGTTATTTCATATTGACCGTACCATAATTCCTTTGGCAAGTACCATGTGAAGTTATTCACGGTCATTTAAAAGGTGAGGGAATGTCCTTCATAGCAAGAACATTTTTTTTCCATTCTGTAACCGTCACCTATTCGTATTATTAACCCTGTTTTCAAAGCACTGACTCTGGGGTGCTTAGCCATTTTATTAGCCAAGTAAAAAAGACCTTATATCTAAGGCAGAACAAACGTTTATTTATCTGGTACATCTCGCTCTCCCATGCCTTGGAAACTTACATCCCCTTTCTGGTGAGCTGGCTGACACAAGAATTTAAATGCAAAAAGGTGTTCATTTTCCATTTACTTTTTACCAAGTCAGATCTGCAAAATAAACTCTTGAGTTGACTTCTTAATGCTCAGCAGATATAAATGCTGCCAGTTACATAAAAAAACACATTAACTCCTACCTGCAATCAGCTGCCTCTTCTTTGTGATATCAGGAACATAGTGTCTAATGTACACTTCGGGGCCCTATTCTGACAGTCTGACAGTTATAGCTCAATTTCCATCACAAGTCAACATCTAAAATAAACATGTAGGTTATAAATCCTCAGCCTCCTCCTGCCACTTTCACTAAACTCAATTGTTTCAGGTCTTAAATGCAAATAAGGTCATGCCTGAAAATGCTGGCGAGTTGCCTGGAACACAAACCGGGGTGAGCTGATTGGATAGTGGGACGGTAACCGTACAGTGGGGATATTACTCACAGGACCTGCAGCTGTTGCAAACTACTGCACACTGTGGGGCATATTTATCATGTTATGTAAAAAGCAGTGAGATAATACACTACAAAACGGTCTTATATTTTACATATAACTTTTTTACACAAATTTTAAAGCAGTTTTTTCAGCTAATTTTGTTTTACACAGCATAGTTTGCTTCAGAAGCACTACTATTGTTTATATAAATAAGCTGTTGTGTATCCATGGGGGCAACTAGTCAAAGGAGAAAAGGCTCAAGTTACACAGCAGTTTATATGAACTATAGTAGTGTTTCTGAAGAAAACAGATCAGTTTTAACAGTGCAGGGTAACACTACATGATATTTTCTTTGCTTTAAAACACTTTCATTTTTTGGTGTTACTGTTCCTTTAAAGGAAAACTATAATAACCCAACAATGTGGGTCTCTATAAAAAGATAGTTGTGTCTTTTTCTTACACATTTCTTCCTGTTACAGTTAGGGCAGGGGCGCACAAAGCTACTGGGGGAGATTAATCGCCCAGTGACAAATCGCTTCTTCAGGGACAAATCTCCCCGGCAGGATGGCACTCCGAAGTCGCCCGAAGTTTCCTTGTGAGATAACTTCGGAAAACGAAGAGTTCCGAGTGCCATCCAGCTGGCAATTTACACTCTAGTCGGCGGTTCAGGGAGATTCGTCGCCCGAAGAAGAAGAAGCAATTTGTCGCTGGGAGACTAATCTCCCCAAGTAGGTTTGTATGCCCCTGCCCTTAAAGTTGTACTTCTGGACAAGTGATCCTTGGTGGTTCAAGGCAAGAGAAGTAAAAGGACAATATTACATACATAATGGCTTGTTTATGTAAACTATAGTAGAGTTTCTGATGCAACACACCAGTTTTATCAGTGCAGCACAACAGTCCATTATATTTTCATTAGTTTAGGACACTTCCATTTTTGGTGTTACTGTTCCTTGAAATATATATAACAGTTTTGTAAGATTCTTTAATATGTCACTTAATTTGATATCAAATCTGTTGCTCAAGTATTCTTTTTGGGGTACAGTTTTCCTTTAAAAGAACAGTAACATAATTTTTAAATAAAAAATAAACGAAAATAAACGAAAAGAGAGATACATCTTTAAAATCAATGTCTTTATTAAAAAATTACTTACCAATTTTCTGCATGAACTCCTCTTCTGAGATGGCGATATGGCGACGATCCATTGTGTGGCGCTCGATTTCTCCTCCCTGCCTATCTCCTATAGAAGGAGAAATCGAGCACCGCACAATGGATCGTCACCATGTCGGCATCTCAGAAGAGGCCCGCATGCAAGTAAGTAAAAAAAGAAACTAATTAAAAAAAAAAAAAAAATGATGTTACTGCTCCTTTAAGAAGGCATTTATGTATCTTCAGTTATAACATGTAATGTAGTGTAACTAGCAAATGCTACAATAAGTGCATATTCCTTTATCTAAATAAAGCTGGGAGAAAAGTTATGTATACAGCCCAATACTACTAGAGAAAGCTGCATGAATATGTTGTATTGCCATTGTCATTTCACTGTATTAATGATAACAGTAGAAAAACTAATGTTGATAAATTGTTGTGAGAAGGCAAAAGGTTGGCAATAGACTTATGAGGCAAATATTCTAGGAGGCACAATTTAACTTTAAATCACCCCCCCCCCCAACAAAAATAAGCACATAGGCAGCCATGCTGTCCTCCTGCAGGCCATGCAAGTGACAGCATGCTCAATTCCATTCATTCATATAGCAAACTTTTTATAGCAGTGTTTTGCCAAAGGCTTGAACCACCTACTGCATGTTCTTTTAAAACAGAAACTGTCAACCTACACATATTTCTGTATGAATGTGTCACATGATACAATGAGTGAAAGTCAAGATAACACCTTACACACAGAACTGCCTACCACTGTATTTAATGCAGACACTAAACTTTGAGGAGTATGATCAAGATGATTTAGAATTATTCAAATGCAAATCTCTCTTTTTGAAGCATAATGAACTAGCTAGGCCAACCAGAATCTACCATGTAATATGTGGTTATTGAGTTATTTAGCTTTTTATTCAGCGGCTCTCCAGTTTGCATTTCCAGCAATCTTGTTTCTGTGGTAGAAATTACCCTAGCAACCATGGATTGATTTGAATAAGAGACTGGAATGTGAATAGGTAAAGGTCTGAAAAGAAAGCGTTTTTTGTTACTCCAAAAAGTAGCAATAACAATAAATGTGTAGCCTTAGGGCAGACACATGGTCAGATTCGGTAGATAAGTCGCCAGACAAATCTCCTCCTCTTCTTCGTGGAGACTTATTTCCCTGAACTGCCTCTTTCCCTGCCTTCAAACAACTTCGAGTGACTTTGGAAAACGAAGCACATTGAGTGCCATCCCACTGGCAATTTAGAACCTAGCGGGCCGGGAGGTAGTTCAGGGAGATTAGTCGCCCCGAAGAAGACAAGATTTGTTGCCAGGCAACTAATCTCCCTAAATCTGACCGTTTGTCTCTGCCCTTACATGACTTTTGTTATCTAGATGGGGTCAGTGACCCCCTTTTGAAAGATGGAAAGAGTTAGAAGGCAAATAATTCAAAAACTATAAAACAGAAAAAATGAAAGCCAATTGACAAGTTGCTTACAAATAGCCATACTATAACATACTTAACTTAAATGTTAACAAAGAAGGTGTACAAAGATGGTTCAGGGGATGCAAGCGTTAGGCAGTCCACAAGTGAAAAGTACAGGGGTCCCTTGTCTGTGCTTTGCCCTTTGCAAACTGAAGAGGTCAGCAGCAAGGAAGACTAGCAGGGGTAAAAGTGTAAAGATATGGGCTCTAATGGGCACAACCGTGAATTCATTTAGACCTCAATAACTTGCACCCCTGCCTACTTCAAATAATTTGTGACAGCAAAATAATAAAACAATGACTCTTCTAGTTAGGGTTACCAACACCTTTAATGTGATCACATATAATGAATACCTGAAATGGCTACATGGGTTTCCAAGCAGCCAAGCATGCAACATGCACAATGCAAACCTTATTAAAGGGGATGTATACCTTTTTGTCTCCATACTGTTCCTATTGCCAAAATAAGCATTGCTAATTCAGCCAAAATGTTTATTTTGGCAATTCAGTGTATGACACTGTACTTCATGGTGAATTTCCCCTTTACAGGTGGCTGTTGGTAATGTTAACTCTGTTTAACTTTGAAGCATAATCATTAACAATGCATGGTTATATTTGTAGTTATATGGTGTGTGTCATTACAGTAAGCAATTACAAGTAAAGTAAATCACATACAGGAGGCTACAATCTTTTCTGATGGGTTTTCCAGCCCATAAATCATACAGTTAGGGGTTTTAAATGGCAAATTTGGTACTAGGAGGCTGAAGAAAGATTTAGCTAGGTCATGACTCTCACTCTTAACATTTTTATCCCATAAGTGCCTTTTCCCAGTGATAGGGATGCCTATAAAGCTTAAACGGTACATGTAAGAATGGATCTATGTGGCTTTTCTTGGAAGGCTACCAGCAGTGGTCAGACGGTTAGTCGTTGAGAGGAGAACACACTTAAGATCTAGGTAATTGATTGTAACACAATCTACATGCATTAGAGAGATCTCAGTGGGGCAGTGATTTAGTGGTTAGGGAGATGCTTTGAACATTAGCAGTGACTGTAGGACCATGTCATTTCTGAAGTGACTGCAAAGATTGTCTCTGTAGTGCTGTAATTTTCATTGGATTTGTGAAAGGCGCAGGATACATGGCTTCGTTGGGCAGGTGGTGAAGAGACCCTATTAATTAATATTTAATTAAGCATGATCTTATATGAACAGAGTTAGTGTAAAAACCACGACTCTCTTGATTGTGTTGCTAAAAGAACAGGTAATATTAAAGCGTGGTCTTTCACATCAAGCTTATCCCTATTTCCCATATATCCCTGAAACTAACCATAAAGCAAAATTTAATGTTTCATTAATGGTATATCTAGTAGAAGTAGATATTCATCCAGGCCATTCATCCATGACCAGGATGAGTGAAAACCTTTATAGACATGTTTCCTTAATGGTGTTTACTTCATGGATTTATCTGCCTTATGCAATTGTTTTTTGCACATTATAACAAAGTGCTACAAAAGAGCAGACCCAAAAAAAGTTTGTGACATGTCCAGTTAAACATTGTTGTGTCTGTACTTATCAGCTGGGCTGATCTGTAACCAATCAAGATATTTGCAACAATTTCCTTGCATCGTGTGCAGGTTGTGACAGACTGATGCCCACACTGGATTTTTTGGGAAAGACAGTAAAATGCTCCAAAATGCTTGTGCCATAGGCCTATGGCTCTCTGAGAAATGTTGTTTAACAGCACATGTAGGCTGCTAAGATATTCTAATGTCTTATGCAAGTTCCCAGGATAACTTACAACTTTCAATATTTGACTTAATGTTTGTTGTTAATATTGATTTAGTTGCTATAAAATTCTGAATATCTGTAGTTTATCTCACCTGGAGAACTGCAGGCTAGGTATGAAGATCTCATAAATAATTAGTATTGTTATCTTCGGTATTTTAATTAAAATATTTGCCTGATAAGATGCAACAATATTATTTAATTGTAAAACTAGGAAAAATAATATACATTCATATTGTTCAGGATACAGGATTCAAAACAATAGCCAGGGAATCACTGTAGATGTAGAGGCTGGTATAGGAGAAAGTCTTAAATTCAGAAAAGATTTGCTGAGCTGAGTTTGGTAAAAAGGAAGGTGCCTGAAGGTTTGTGGGCAGAGGTGAGGTGAAAGGTTAAGTCAGCAGGGACTTTGGAAAACAAGGCAGACAAGTTAGTGTAGAGTTTGAAAGGAGACAGGAAGCCGAGGTAATCTCCTGAGAACAAGTTTTCATTCCTGCCCCTGAGATAGAATAGAGAAATTTCAGAGGGAACATTGGCAGTGCAAAGAAATCATATACAGGACAAGCTGAATTTCCATGAGAACGGGTCTGTCTATAACACACAGTTAGAATTAATTTAAATAATCATTTCCTTGACAATAATAATAATATTGTGAGTATGTGATATGTCACAGTAATATGGTCTATATCACCATTCCAGGAATACTATCCCTTTCAATACCAAAGATTGAATGGATACAATTCCAAGCACCCAAGGTATAACAATGGCTATCCTGTTGATGGCAGAGTCAATATTTAATCAGAAATATATTAAGGACGTTTCAGACCATTTCAGAGACAATGCAGGCTCATTTGCTACTGGTGCACAAGTGCAGAAAAATAGAGTTCTGTTTTTATTTATCCAACCGTCACTTTACCCATCAAGGTTCATTTCTGATTGTTCTCTATGTGATAATAAGCTTTTCCCACTAAAATAGTACAAAAACCAAAATGCATGTGAATGAATAAATAACAAGCCGAGCAGCTAGTGACCAAACGTAGGGCCCAAAAATTGAGGACATTAGTTGAACAGTTGGAAAGGGATGAAACATATGATGCCAAGAGTCAGCATGGCCAGCCTCTCCTTATAAAGCAATATTATAAATGCAATGTTGGTAAACATTGGATTATCAGTGAGCAGTTTACATAAAATCTGGTTTCAAGCACTTAATTATCACTTTATTTTATTTTATTGTACCACAGTTTATTATAATATTGGCCATATTTTGTGCTTTATTATTGTTGTTATTATTATTATTAATAATAATAATAATAATAATAGCAAGTTATTACTTGGTTTGGTCTTATTATTTTGGGTTGTAAGAACCAAAAAAGACTAATAACATCAGACACTGTATCGGGTAACAGGAAGGGAACTGGTTGCCACATGAATGGTGCCTGCAAGGAAAGGGGTGATGACAACTAAGCACAATAGTGCTATTCCTGAAATCCCAAGCAACTAACCCTTTCCTGGCTGTGTAAAAAATACTTTTTGGATTCACGTTTGCTCTCAAAAAACTCAACATATGAGAGATTATAAAACATTATAGAACAGCCAATACTCTAGTGCAATATAGTCATCTATGAAACCATATAAAAGAACTATCCTGCTATAAAATGAACAGTGTGTATTATTAACGTTAAAGGAAAAGTAAATCTTTTTCTTTTTCTTTCTGTAAATTTGCTCTAAACAGCCCCCCAGATTAATGTACCCTAGTCCCTGCTGCAAGTCTGCTCTGGTTTCTGTGTTATCAGCAGCTTCTTTCCCTTCTTCCTGGTGCAGAGTGAAGCCCAGCCCCTTAGTTTACTGAGCAGTCCATTTGCTGCTGTTCCACAATAGAGAGGAAGAGGGAGCCAGTGTTTCATTAGTAAGCTAGTTTCCCCAAGCAAAAGCTGCTACACACACTGCTCTCTGCTATGTCATAGTATGCAAATTATCTTCTGGACTAGTCCAAGATATAAGGTCAGCTCAGAAAGCTAAGGGGCTGGGCTTCACTCTGCACCAGGAAGAAGGTGAAACAAGCTGCTGATAACACAGAAACCAGAGCAGACTTGCAGCAGGGACTAAGGTACATTAATTTGAGGGGCTGTTTAGAGCAAATTTAGAGATAGAAAAAAAAAACGTTTACTTGTTCTTTAAGGCTACATACACAGGCATATGCATTTTACCACATAATAAAAAAAAATCTTCGGACATTTCACATGCAGGCAGAATACTATACATGCCTATGCAACATGAAGGAACCATATTTTGCCTGCACCTACCTTAAAAGTATAAGGTTGTCATGCTTTCAAGGTGCGCTTAAACATATATATGTGTTGAAGGCATTTAAAACACAAATAAATGCCTGCATTTACATAGCCTGAAGGTGTATGAAGATTAAGAGCTTAATTTAGCTCTTAGAGGAGTCATCCACAGGCTGGATATTCTGTTTGCACAGACCAACTGGTATCTGATGGGATTTTGGGCAGTATGTTGAATATGACTTCCAAAAGGCCATCTAACTTTTGAAACTCTAAACAGCCCTAACATGAAAATAAAATCCTTTGTCAGCAACAGCAGCAGCCCTACTTCCTATCCTAAGATCATGCGGACGTGTTCCCAAACTGCAGACCTTCTTTGAGTTAACTGTTATCCTTCATACACTGGAAGTGATAAGCATGGCATCTGGGCCATTCCCTCTTCCTATTTACTTCTTGTTTCCTAATTTTCCATTGAGCCAGTGCCATCTGATTTCAAGAATGTGCAATGACTAACGTCTGCCACCCACATCCTTCCTATTCCTATCTTACACACAAGAGCCACAACGTAGCCACAGCTGGTCTCTTCAAATACAGAACCTGATAAATGAAACATCTTGAGTTTTTATCGATAGGACAGGTACACTCTAGGTTTATCAAGAAAGAAGGGGTTGGCAACCTCCACCACATACGATTCATGAAGTCGCATACCAAACAGTGGTGCATCTGCAGTTTTGTACTACCTTTAAGTAAGGGGACTTTTGCAACTGTAGAGATATTAGAGCATGCTGCAATCACATTGGAACCTAAGTACAAGTAGGACCAAAGTAAAGCATCCCACATGAAACATCAGAACACCCCCAAAATGCCCTATGAATTTAAGCCTCAACGAATTTTACATTGACTCATTTTATTATCATTTTCTTTAATTCTGATATGAATTAATATGCATAAATATATACATATATGTGTATAGGAAACAGCATAGGCTTAGAAGCCTGAGCCTCATCGTCAAGTACTGATCACTTTATCACCTTCTGGGGCCTGGCCAGACATGTCTATTTAGGAGCATTCCTGTAAATCTGGGAACAGGGATCTTGAGCAGAGAGGGATATATCTGAAAATGCTGTGCATTAACTGTACTCCCACCCCCACCCCCTGAACTCTCATGCTGCATGAATAATTTACCCACTCTTATGCTAATGGGATCATGAAAGTCTCCCTCCTCCTTTAATGCATCTATTCTCAGCTTTTAGTAACAAACCCCACCTGGGGAAACCAATGCGTCTATTCTACATGACAGAGCATCCAGCAATAAGGGAATATCTATGGCTATGTACTGGACTGTGTGTGTGTGAATAAAGACATCTCTAATTAATGGTAGTGCAGGTATTGTACAGTAATTGAGCAAAAAGGGCAGTTTGGATGAGCCCCTACTGACTTCCAAGGCAAAAACACCAAATTAAATGTTTAAAAATCTTTTAGTTACCAGAAAACCTGAAAATTGTAAACACTCTTGAAGAGTATATAATTGTGTCTCTTCTGACAAGCCTTTTTTGGTTATACAATATACAACATATATATATTCAGAAATATATGCGTAAAGAGATAATACCTTACTACCCTATTGCCATACTATGGTTCTGTATGCTGGCCTTTTTGTGTAGCATTTTCTTTATAACCGTATTATAATTTACCCAGCGAATGTATTTGACATTTTGATGACCAGTTTAATAAAGACACAGGAGGTAGCAGCCCAGGGTCCCGCAGTTTTGATGCCCAAAGAAGACTGGAAGACAAGGAAACTGCACTCTGCATACTCTGCATATCCAGCCATACTCTACTTTCTTTATAGAACAGATAACTGCAATCTAATTTAATCTGCAAGCATGTGCACTTAGACCTCAGGATAATGATATTACCACAAAAAGAGCAGGACTTTCAAACACGACATGAACTTTCCACTTCACTTGCAGTTTTAAGTAATGAGGTCCCAGTAAAAAAAAGTTGATTGATTGGGGTGACTAGAGAAGGGTGGCAAGCTGCTGGGGGCCCTTATTTTTAATACAACTCCAATACTATATAATACAATTTTATAACATTTTCTTTTCAATGACCTAAATTGAACAATTGTATGGCATTGTTGTTGTTTATAATGTATGAACATTACAAATAATAAATAATATAAATAATTATTGTCTGTTGGAAGATTTGGCAAGATGTAGTTTAGAGACAGGTAAAGAGACACAGAAAAAAGTTCACCAATAACATTACCACTATGAACCCTATTATATAAAGCAATATGTTCAGCACATTCCATATACTATAGTAATTCAGGAATAGCCTTAATTACAAACAGGATAAAGGACCTGACACTAGCACTGAACCAAACAACCAGACAGGATTTAATTCCAGGATGGAAATAGGTAGACAAGAAAGGCAAATAATTCAAAACACACAATTAAATATCAGTTGTAAATATGCTTAGATAACGTCTACAAAATTAATTTTAAGTTGAACTTCCCCTTTAAGGATAATGCCTCAGAGTTTAGGTGCTGAAGTTTTCACTGGAAACTAGTTGAGTCAATCTACTGGGGATTATCACTTCTAATTGTGGATAACTGGAATCAACACATACTACGCAACTGACACATATAACATTGCTACATTTCAGGTGATGGTTGTACTTATGTTCCATATTTTGTTAATTCCAGTTGCTCACAATGGGCGGCTCTTGCAGTAAACATCTCAACTACTTAAGCACAAACTTAAAGTGACATTTGTGTAATAAGACAATAAAAAACTTACCAGGCATCATCATTATTATACCTAATTTATATAGCACTGCCAAATTTCATTTTTCTTTTGCATTACAGAAATGATGCATCATTTGGATCAGCTGCTGTGGAGTTTATCTAGGTCTTTTTCACCTACACAAACACACTACGGTCAACTATCTGAGCAAATGATTAACCTTTCTGTATGTTTTGTGGGGAAAAACAGCAGCAAGCATGGGAAGAACATAAATTTGTCCATACAGTAACCAAAGTTGAGGCTTTTAAAAGAGAAATCTCTCATATCATGAAACTATATTTGTTTAAAAGAGAAATCTCTCATTCTATAAAACTATGTTTGTTTAATGGACAAAATCAGTTGAAAAACCAGGCAGCTAAACTCATGCTATTCCTCCTCCAATACAAATCATTCAGCTTCACTAACGAACGTCATACAGAGGATATCCCAATCCTGAGCCATAGAAGAAATTAACACCACCATCCAGTCTTTCTTCCATCACTACCAACTGGTCATTTTCAGGGTCACTGAACACATTCTGTTTCATTCCATGGGTTCTTTCTCCACTCACAACTTCATCAAACAAAAGAAAAAAAGATTGCCCATCTCACAAGAAATGTAATGTTAAAATCTCATGTTATCCTGATAGCAATCCCCTGCTAGGCCGCATCTTTTGCATTCAATGGAATTTAATAATCTCTAGTGATGAAAACCGGTTGTGAAAGTGTTGTGTGTGTTCAGGAACGCAGCTCTGCTGGACTGTATCCATGGAGTTCAGAACTAAGCAGAGCACACAGCAGAAATCACTAGGCCAAAAACAGCTGGCTTATACAGCTATGAAGCAGCAGGGAATGTGCATGCTGTATTGTTTATCTTTTGTTTATGATGCTACATTCAAGTTTAATTATACCTTTAAATTAAGGTCTAACAGGCGTCAAGAGAATTCTTCCTCCACAAAGAGAAAAAAAAGAAAGAGAAAAGGATTTGCGGTTTCACAACACTTTGGTTACCAAGTAACTTAACATATAGAATCGGAGAATGTCTTGCTGACTGTGTATAGTTACTGTTTTTATTTGTATACTTATTTCCACATAAAAAAATGAATGTAAGTAAACACAATTAGAACCCATCAGCTACACAATAATAAGAAACATTTATGACATTTGCTGCCAAAAGGGCATATGGTTTAACCGAATTTGATGAAACCTCACAGCAGAAAACAAATTGGCCCTAGATGGACTTCAGTCTTGCTCTAGGTTAAACAGACTGGAGTTCAGGCTATTTCCTTGTATCTATCTTCCTCATTATTATTATTTTTAATTTCTGTAAAAACACCAAGGTCATCAAGCATGCTTCTATTTTAACATTTTCAAATGGTCTTTTCAAGTGGATATTCAACAGCAACCAGCCTAGTAGCAGAATGTGCAATTAGGAACTTCTGCAATGTCAGATATAACATCATCATCAGTGTCTGGATCTGTCCCCAAAAAGGACAGGAAATCATACAGTATTAAACAACACTCTGGGCAACTAGTGGCCTTCCTGATGTTGCTGAGCTACCAAACTGGACCTCCAATAATGGCTGTGTAAACAAGTTTTCATTCAAACATTTTCAAAGTGATGGTATTGCAAATATAATGCTATTTGAAAGGGGGATGC
This sequence comes from Xenopus borealis, assembly GCA_024363595.1. NCBI lineage: Eukaryota > Metazoa > Chordata > Amphibia > Anura > Pipidae > Xenopus > Xenopus borealis. The sequence goes on along the minus strand of CM044445.1, from coordinate 96,448,283 downwards.
AGAGTTTTCTTAGATGCAGGGAAGGCTGTGAAATCTTGTCAGCAGCATGTTGCTGAGTGAAAAATATTTAAACATCAGTTACAAGCACTCCATGTAATTTCAAATACTTTATGTTCTGAAGTGGCTCAGAGAATAAGGTACCAGACCTTGTCAGTACAGAGCTGCAGATAATTAGGATACAGTATAGCCTATTAAACTGAGTATAACTATTTATAAGTGAACCATGATTACAAAATAACATAAACAGTTTCCAGCAAGGACCAAACAACTGCCAATGGCAGTAAATCTGGATTTCTGTATAGAGGACTATTTACAGAGGGGTAGCTGCTCGCACACAGGTATTGGTGTTGGGCACAGCAATGAAAGGGTGTTTGTAATTGTTATTCCTGCTTGCCAGAGAGGGCTCTACAGTTGCTGTCCCAGCCTGCCCAGGAATTCCGCCTATGCCCTAATGGGGGCTTTTCCTGCTTTATTGAGATGTTTAACCTTTTCATTGTCCCTTTCTAAAACTGTGTTCAATATACAGTGCTCCCAAGAGAACAACTAAAAAAACCCAGAACCAATCTAATTTTGGGCAAAAAGCAGTACACTTTTAAATCAGTCCTACCAGTTACTGCACATTAAAAATCGGGCAGTGATGTTAAAATACAATAGTCAAGGCACTTCTAGGAAATCTAGTTCTGAGCACATAACCCTGTACAGTATGATTAAAAGCTTTGCTTATTTAAAAACTTTCAAATGGAACTTCACACTGGCACTAATGCTAATTTAGCAGGGTTTTATTGCTTCATTATAGTTGACTTTGAACAGATCTTATCACAGAGCTCTTCCATACACAGTACAGCTCATACACTAGAACCTCAAGTAATATTTGCCTGTTACTCCACTGTCAGGTGTCATACAACCTCTTAGCCAGATCCTTGCCACAGGTACTCCACAGCAATATGCAGAACCAGATCAGGTTCTTTCCTGATACACCCCTTGCCAGTGGAATTCCCACTTGCATATTTCATTCTAATTGGTGTCCGTCTTTCTTAATCCAGTGCTTACTAATTTAAAAGAATTCACACAGGTCCAAGACCCTTTCACTCACATCAGCAGGGATAGATGCCTAATACCCCCCGCTCCCACAACTTTCCTCATCTGAGTGTCCAAGTTTACTCCAGTTGCTGCCATACTCCTAGCTCTAGTTCTTAGAGTAAACAGTAACAGGACTAGGCTGAACATTTTCTACCCTCGTTCATAGGAGACTTGATTTTAGAAAAATTATGTAAATTACCTGTTATCTCTGTAAAGTGATGTGGAGCATGTCAGAGTTATATAAATAAAGAATAATTATTATAAATATAACAATACTCTCCAGCTCTCCTCCTTTCTTTTGCTGCATGCTCTTCCAGGCCCTACAGGAACCTTCCACTTTCCTAAGGCAAACTTGCTCGGCTGGGGAACCACCTTCTCCCACCCATACATTGACCTTGACAACTAGCTAGGGACTACTTTCTGAAAAGTAGAACCCCCTTACTCCTTAGAGCTCATTGTAGCTATATCCAAGTACAATCACAGAGTTATACTGCAGGATTAAAAATAAAAAAAAAGATCTTTACTAAACGCTGTGACTGTTTTCTATCAGACCATCTATGTAACAGTTATCAACCCAATGAAAAATTAATTGTGCCTTGTTCACACAAGCATATTACTTGCTTTAATGCTGCTGGCATATACAGGCCCTTAGGGCATAATAAAAACACCTATAGGCAAAATTGCTTTAAATCAGATTAGTCATTCAACAATTAGTCATTTAGTAATTCAGCATGCATCTTTAAATACAATTTTCTCAATAATCACTAGAGAACAATATCTGGCTCATTAAGGAGTTGATTGTGAACAATGGAAAATTATCAGTTGTGCTACGCGGAGGATAAAGTGCCTTTGACTGTTCATAGTTAGAAGAGCTTTGTACATTTTATTCCATTAATTTACCATTGAAAAAATGTTTTTACTATAAAAGAGATAAGAACAGAAAAATTCTATTTATTATTTATCCTTTAATTATATAGCTCCATCAAATCACATTCACACTACATACACAACAGATAAGATTTATCAGGTACTAGTTAACCTGCATATACCTTTGTGAGATGTAGAAAAGCAGAATACTTGGTGAAAAGTCAAGATGACATGAGGAGAACGCGGAATTTACAACTAGGAAGGCAATGTGTGCAAAGGGCAAAAAACTGGTGTAATCTGCCACTTTTTCCCACAATTGTGGAGAACAAAGACCTACTCCTGCCCCCATGAATACAGAGCTGTCTGCATTCGTCAGGGCTGTATTCATGAGCGCCTGGAAGAATATAGGCGCTCCTGCACCCTAACTTGCATGCCATTCAGATGGGCAAGTAGGAAGTAGAAGTTGACACATGCCACAATGGGTCCCTGTACTTACCACCTGCTCTGATCCAAAGTATGGAAAGATTCCTTATCTGCAAAACCCTAGGTTCCATGCATTCCAGATAATAGTTCCTATACCTGTATAAGCAAGTAACTGCTTGCTGAACAAGTGGTGTGCAGTTTATCACTCTGTGTCAATATGACTAGTAGGACAAGAATATACTCTCTTGCAGTATCTTCTCTAACAGTGATCCAGCCAACTATGATTACAAATGAGTATTGACAGCCTCATGCGTTTTTACAGGGATTTCATCTGCAATAGTTGTTTTGCGCATTGTTTGAAAAAAATAAAAATAAACCCATAACAATATGTTGCTGCCAAAAGTATGAAATAATTAAAGGAACAGTAACACCAAAAAATTTAAGGGTTTTAAAGTAATGAAAATATCATGTACTGTTGCCCTGCGCTGGTAAAATTGATCTGTTTTCTTCAGAAACACTATTATAGTTCATATAAACAAGCGGCTGTAGAGCAATGGTGGAAATTGAAAAATGGCTATATAGCACAGGTTAACTAATGGATAACAGATAACACCATTAGACAGACAGAGCTTATGTGCTATCTGCTGTGTAACTTGAGTTTTTCTCCTTTGAATAGCTGCCCCCATTGCTACACAGCAGCTTATTTATATAAACAATAGTAGTGTTTCTTAAGCAAACACCAGAGCAGGGCAACACTACATTATATTGCCATTACTTTAAAACACTTTTATTTTTTGATGTTACTGTTCCTTTAAGAAAAAATGCTTTCCTTTGAATATATATTTATAATGTCTATTAGAAGTGTGGCTTTTGACAGGAGCTACAGCGAACAGTTAACAGAATAATAACTACAGAAATAAAGAGCCTTCAGCAGTAGCGTGTGAATAATGTGCTGGAATCTTGTGTGTGTAATCTGTGTGTGAACCCTCTGGGCAGTTTTGCAGAACCTGCTCTAAGGGTAAAGAATTTTCAAGCTTTTTTACTCAAGCCCCACCCCCATTGCCCTTCACTTACTATGTTGTGTATAGTGCTGAGAGTACAAACACTGCAAAGTTGGATGTAGGCAGGATGGATAGGATCTATGATAGACTTTCCCAGTTTGAACCCAGGTGGGACCTCTAAGTTAAACCCTATGACGCTTTCATTTTTTTAGTTACATCTCTATTAAAAAAATGACATTCTTATTACCAGACTTTTAGACCAAGAACTCATTTACTAATACAGGTGCTAAATTGTGCACAAATGTTGTTGCCAATAGCAACCAGTGCTCTGTGGGTTTTGATAAGTCTTTTGCATCTTAGAAAATAACAGCAAAAATCAGATTGGTTGCTATAGGTAACTGCAATGCTGCAGTTTAACTCTTATTGTAGCAAATTAGGCCCCATGATTGTAAAACTTCAGCCCACTAGCTGCTGCTATACTGTAACAGTCAAAAAAACAGTAGCAAACAAAATAATTGTTGAACTTACACTTTAAATACTAGGGATGCAAATTAGAATTCGGATTTAGTTAGGTCAGGCCAAATCCAAATTTGCATAGGGTGGGAAGGGAAATCACAGAAAGTTTTGTCACAAAACAAGGAAGTAAAAATGTTTTTTGCACTTTGTACCTTTCTGTCACTAATTTGCATATGCAAATTAGGATTCGAATTTGGTTCAGTATTTGGCTAAATCTTTTATGAAGGATTTGGGGATTCGGCCAAATCCCAAATAGTGTATTCGGTGCATCCCTAAAATACACACATGCAAAAGATATATGAAGTGAAATAGATCCAAGCCAAAGGACAAGATAGGAGCCTACTCACACATGATTTTTACAGTCAAATCCCCGTTTTATATCCCCTGATTTTAAGTTTCCCCTCATTTTACATTGTTGTTTTGTGGTCCCACCTATATATTATCCATAATACATTTCCCTGATTTTACATTTTCCTGGCATTTACACCATTTTTTTCTGGTCCCTGAAAAACATAAAATGGGGTTTAACTGTATATGTATTAAATATTATGCCTATATAGGTTCAAATAAGTTATGGCACAACATGGAGCCCCCATCAGTGCGGCTGCACAGACCTCACCACCCCACATACATTCATCAGAAAGTCTCATATTAGCTTTTCCAGTCCTGTTAAATAAAAATATGGTACACAGTGCTCAAAGCAGTAGGTGCCTCTCAACTCCTTGTTTTTGTTACCTCTTAATCACCAATTTGCCATTAGCTTTACTCACTACTGTCTAAAACAGCGATTTTGACTCAATAAAAGCATCATTTGCTATACCTCAATTACCTCTGAAAGCATTATGGCTAATGTGAAAGTTAGGGTGATTTTGTGGAGAATGTGTCTTAGCTTTCTTGTATAATAATGGAAGCCCACCCCAAAGGTAATTTAGGGTGAAGTTTGGGCTGCTCTATGTATTATGTGAACTATGTCTAAATGGTTAATAACAGCAGTGTTTTGAAATATCTGTAATCTTTTTCTTAGCTTAGAGTATCCCACCAAAATGTTTGACGTTAAAAAAGTGCTTGAACCAAAAAATTCTGGGCTAGAACAAGGCAAAAAAAGTGGGATACAGAACAGGTTCCCCTACTTTAAGGAGTATAAACGCATGAAGCTTTTAGTAATAATACAGCAGTTTAAAACTATTTGCCCGCAAACAAAAGCAAGTAAAAACACAGGACTGAATGCATTCCTTTATGAGAAAAGTGGACAGACCACTGAGTGAGATGTGCTAGGTCAGGTGACCTTCCAAATCTGCTTATTCAGGTTCTAAAATCTTGCAGTTTGCTTACATATTCAAACACAATTCTATGAGCATTCAATAAAGGTCCAACAGCACACGAAAATTCATACAAAAGGCATGCAGCATATAGGGGAAGGTGTTTAGAAATGTCTGGATTATTAAAAAATCACACACAATTGACACTTATACATGACTTTGGCAGTTTTTGCCCAAAATACCTTGACCATAAAAAAAATCAAGTTTAGCAAATAACCCCTGTAATCTTCATGGAGCTGCACAGACACAGCTGTATACAGACATGAACAGTGACACAGAAGCCCAAAATGATATACAAAATGCAGTGTTCCCAATACACTTATGCAGGGTCTGACTGGGCCCATGAGACACCGGGAAAACACCTGGTGTGCCCTTGCCCTCATGGGCCACTGCCCAGAGGCGGACCAGGCCAGCCGGGTACCTAGGCAATCCAGCTATCCAGCTCACCCCCACTTCCCCTATCGCTGTCATGTGCTTATTCGTACAAGCAACTTAAGTCTGGTGAGCAGTAGAGTCTAGTAGAGTCTAGTAGAGGTAGCCGCCCAGCACCCCCAATTGTTGCGCCCTAGGTAGCTACCTCTTCTGCCTACTCCTAGTTCCTGCCCTGCCCCCGCCAGCTTAGACCCTCTACCCTGATCTGCCGGCCCCCACAAAAATAATCTATAATATGAGGCACACTTCGCCAATCCCACAGGCACAACAGGCAGGCGCAGTGGTGTTCATACATGTGCAGGAGGCCCCCTGAATTTAGAACCCGGTGTGCCCACATACCTCCAGCCCGACCCTGTACATATGTGTTAAAAATCTAATACAATTATCTAATTATTTAACCATGACCAAACTCCCATACCCGATTTTATCTTGATTTAATCAGTTTGGAGGGGTTTTTTTGGGGCTTTTTTCTGAAAAGCCAGAATTTTGCTGATTTCTGCCCAAAAAGTCCCAAAAGGTCTAATTTTCTTGCTAATTCCTACGCAGACAACAGAAATGTTGAAATAGAATGGGGACCTCTGCCATTGACTTATACACAACCTCGACAGGTCTGAGATGGTGGGTTTTTGGATACAGACTTTTTGCTGCATCAGGCTTTAAAGAAGAATGAAAGCTACTGAGGCAGTTCATTACCATTAGATTAGCCATAACAGTGCCAGTTAGAATGCTACATTTATTCAGTAGAATGCTTTACCATGCCTGCGTAAACAGCTCTAGAAGCTCTTTCTGTTTGTTTGGGATACAGCTGACATATTAGCTTGCTGTGACATCACTTCCTGCTCAATCATAGCTCTGGGCTCAGATTACAGTTGGGAGGGAAGAGGGAGAAGGCAGGGGGATAGGGAGAGAGGAGGAAACTGAGCATGCTCATACCTAGGGCAAAGAGTCCTTACTTTGAGTGTTTATTGGTGTATTTATATAGGCCTTTCTGATAAAGCTTACTTAGTTTTAACATTTCCTTGTCCTTTAATAAATCTTGAAAAAAAGTTTTGCCTCAAAAATTTGTAAATAGCCCCTTAGTGTCTTCAGACAATACATACATTTAAATCTGAAACTTTGTGAAATACTGAAATGTTCTATACAAAATATATATAATCCTGTTTTACTTTCTTCTCCTATGCCAGACATTACTAGCTGATTTCAGACAAACACCAGTCATTTAAAAAGTGTATCTTACCTTGTTCACTGCTGTTATCTCCGCTTTGGGAAGCATGGCCACCACTTGAGGGTCCTGGGGTACCTGCAGAATGCGTGGAAACAGCATCATCATGATCTCGCCACGAGGCAGGATTCTGACAAGCCCATCAAAGGAAATTTAACAGCAGCATATAAATTGTTCAAGGGAAGAAAATAATTGAGAAGAAAAGTGTTAGTAAGGGAGCATAAAACAGTAAAATTGAATCAAGTGAAGGTTTGGTTACATGTTTAACACAGCCTATGCTGAGACCTTATACTCTCCCTGAAGCTACTAACTGAAATAGCTTTTAAGTTATTCGACAATGTATTTGCTATTGAAATCAATACCTTCTGACTGATCATATTCTAGGCACTACTTGATCTAAATCCTGAACAATGTAGAATAAGTCGGATGATTAACAGTTCAGGAGAAGAACTAATTGCAACATTGTTACAGAACCAGGGGGTAACAGATTATGTTCACAAATAATACTACTGAACATTTTTACTTAACATATATTAAACATATCTCAGACAAGAGCAAAGAGCATGAGTAAAAATATGCTTTATTCAAGAAATTTTAACAGTTATATGCCAGACAAAATCTGTGAAGCATGCAGGCCCCTTTTTATTGTCATGGAATTCATATGCAAGTCATTATAAACTGCAATGGGGTATAGTATTCCCTGCACATAGATATATCACATATTTTGTGATTAACAGTATCATATGTACTACATCATGCACAGAAATTGTTGTATTATAGTTGAATGTGGTATTTTTAAGGAGGTTGGAAAGAAACTCCTATAGCTTTAAACGCACTAAATCTGCAGTCTGAGGCCTTGTGGGGTCATATAGTCTTTTTTGGCGATATATATATATTTATATACATATTTGCTTATCATCTCTGTTTTTAACATTGATATTTCCAGCTATAAGTCAAAGGTATGACTTATTCCAAGTTTATTGCCTTTTCATCCAGTATTTCCAGAGACAAGGGCAAGATGACCAAAAATCAAGGTTATGTTTCTTCATAACTTAATGTGGTAGTATATAAGGACGAAGAGTGTTGTCCTGGTCGCCTGCTTCCTACTATCCCAGAAAGCCATATGGCTATCAAGGGACAAGTTGCCAGTTACTCACTAGACCTTGTACTGCTTCTAAGTGGTCATTTAAAGGAGGGATTACCAGATGGTTGCCAGACTCCTGCTGTGTAACATGTTATGAAACTGAGATGTAAATAGCATACCAGATGCTATGTGTATACTGGCAGGAAGAATGTCACCTCTGGGTGAGAGATGCACACATGCTGCACATCATCCTATTATATAAATATATATATATATATATATATATATATATATATATATATATATATATATATGTGTGTGTGTTTGTGATTCAGTGGTTAGCACTGCAATCTTGCAGTACAGAACATACACTATGCACGTTCTCCTCATATCTGTGTAACTTTCCTCTAGGTACTCTGGTTACCACCACGATCCTAAACATAAAATCCGGTTTACGGACTTCTTATAAAATTCAGGCAGAGTGTTTAAGAGCCATAACTTAAGTTTGTAAATGCCATTGGGTCAGGGACTCCTGTGAATGATGAACAAAGTCTATAAGGTACTGCATAAATGGTGGTGCTAAGGATATAACAAAATAATATATAAATATGTATAGGCATAGATCAGATAGATCAATAGATACATATATTTAGATACATAGATATTATTATTATATAAATACAAGCACAAATTTATGCACACTGATTTTTTTTTGGATCAACATGTTTCTGCTCAATGGTTTAGAGAACACTAGTGCATCAAGACTATTTAAACTTAAGTTTCCAATGGGTCCAAACCCCACCCCCTTGAGTGACAGATCACAAAACATACCCTATACCCTTAACCAAAGTGAACATAAAAGAAAAAAATAAATAAAAGGTAAACAACATACAACATTCACCAAAGGAGAGGGAAAGTGAAATAATGTAGGAACTTGGGAAATAATCTACATGATATATAGCAGTTGACATCCTGGAACGACTGGGTGCATTCTACTATATCTACTATATCTACTATATCTATTTGACAGCACAGATGTTGGTGCTGAATTTAGTATTTAGTTTGGCACGTGCTCCCATCCCTAGTGCAGCTGCACTAGTCCTGGCGTTATTTTCCCCTAACTGGAAGGAGCACGGGACTTTGTGTCTCTACACTATACTTGCCCTCACATTTGCTTCTATGTTTTAGTAGGAGAAAAGGCTAAAACTCCGATGTAGAACCCAACTGAAGTTGTAAACCAGAAAATAAAATGTAGCCATAAAAACTTAACACAACTTCTAAGCAACTAAATATATATATGTAAAATGTATAATGAAGTAATAGAATTCTTAATGAATCAGATGAAAATTGAGCATCGGACTGGCAAGATATGGGATAACTTTGACGTAGTTGGCCAGCTTAAATATATTACAATATATTGACAAACAATCCCTGTTTTGCTTAAAGGGTAAAGCATTTTTTTAGTAGCTGTATGCCCAAAATTTCTCAATGTCTTAAATATATTGATAATGGGTTGAGTGTTGTATTTGTCTATATACTAGTACACTATTAGATTTTGTGGCAGAAAACAGTGTTGATTGTGTTTTGTAAAACAATTATAATTTCAATATTGATTATGAAAGAGGCATAACACCAATCTCTGCAGAAATATGGAAGGATTGCACAAACATGTGAAAGGCCTGCTTTACTTGTCGTTTGTATGTGAAAATAACAAGACTAATAAATATACGTTAACACTTTTATTAACCATTCCACCCAAAGTACACTTTCTCTTGTACAGTGGTTGAAACTTTCTGAAGCAGAACTTATTTACATAAGACAAACTTCTTTCAGTGGAAGCTTTACTGCATTACTGACAAAAAAGTGCCCTTGTAATAACCAAAGCTAGATATAAGCAGAATAGATGGGAGGCTGCACATGTCCCATTACCTTTAAAGAGCACCACACTGATTCACCCTAAACAACAAACATTCCCATGCAGATGTTTTTTTTTGTCTTCAGAAAATTAACAAAATTAACAAGTCTTTCAGCAATGGAAAATTGAATAAAAAAAAAAAAAAAATATATATATATATATATATATATATGAAAGAAGATGCCCATGTCTATTTATCAGACAGAAGTGTAACCACATTCTATTCAACAGGCCGTTAGTACCCTTTAGCATGTGTAATCTTGTCCAAATCCCTACTGCCTGATGGTTTTCAGCGTTGGAATTAATTGAAGTAAGAAATGTACAATATTTTTACAGAGCATAAAAAACTGCTAACATTTCTTCCCTACCAATAAAGCAAAATTCTTATTCGATTATCTCAAGTTTTGCAAAGCTAAATGTTATACATGTATATTCTGACTATAAAATACACACTTTCATGGAAAATAAACATGTATTTTACTATCAGTATTCTGTTAATATCATCAAGGGACCAGCCTGTTTGTCAATACTCAGAAGCCTGTTTACATTTTCACTGTGCTATGTAATTTTGAAGCCATCTAGTGTTCTGAAGTGCACAAGTTTAAAACATGCAATAAAAGTATGATTTTCTTAGTGAATTAAATTAGAGTTCAGTCAAGAATGTTAAATATAACATGACCCTCTTTACATTAGACACAGAATGGATTGTACAATGATTCAGATAGCTACAATCAACATCAATGCCAATTTTAATGAATATTTTGCAATTCAACAGCTTAAAAAGGAAAGTTGACCCTTATTTTTTTCATAGTTGTTTGAAAATGTTACATACTTATATGCATTGCCCTTTAAGATTTTAGTCAAAGGAAAAGGAAAGTATATATATACACTGAGTATTTACGATTTTAATGATACACACACATATTTTAGAGAATGTATTTATTTCTAAATATTTATTGCACGGTTCACTTTAAATTTGACCTTGTTTAGGTCACTTCCTGTACACTCTGAGAGGGGTATATAAGTGTGCACTATTGTAATTGTGTTTGCCTTGAGAAAAGTCCCGATTGGGACAAAAACGTTATGTCGGTTTTTTACACATAATAATAACTTTTTCACACAAATCCCAGTGTTTCTGGTCTTTTTTTGAAACCATATGGACTCTTTACCTTGCACCTGGGTTAACAAACAAGTTGGAGTGCTGTTCTCTGCTACGTGATATATATATATATATATATATATATATAATGTCTCTGGATGTACCTTCACTCTTGCCCATTAATCCACTCGTTTGTGCTTGGTCAAATAATGTATCCAATCTTCAAAATGGACCAGCACTCCAGATTCTTTTAATTCAATAATCTATTATAACATCACTCGTGTGATGTTATAATAAATAGTTGAATTAAAAGAATCTGGAGTGCTAGTCCATTTTGAAGATTATATATATATATATATATATATATATATATATATATATATATATATATATATATATATATATATATATTTATATATATATACAGTTTATCACTATGTTTTTAAGTTTATTAAACTTAACAAAGTATAATGTTACATTCTGTTTCCTCCCAACTTAATACTAAGGAATCTTAAACATATTTTACCACTAAAATATATCAATACATAAAACATGAGCCATCAGTTCTGGATATTTATGAAGTCAAATTTTTAGTCTAATCCAGGATTGTGAAAGAAGGTGATAACACACATGCTCATGCACATTTTCACACAAGATATAATGCAGTCATTGTTTTTAGTTGTGAACCTACATACATATATATAAATATATATATATCTCAAGTAGAAGTATCATAATTGCATTAAAGGGTAATCAATCAGTACCTCACTGAAGATTGCAGCAACATCCAAAACTATTTTATACAAAGCTCCAACACTAACATACTAAACACTAGACATAGGTTTTTAATTCAGAGAATATCCACATTTCTTTGTGTTTATTGATAATACCAATAATTATAGGAAAGTGAAAATTATAAATAGAATTTCCAAATCTTGCTCAGAAAAGACATTTATTGCAAAACATGCATGCCTATGCATTAACCTTATAGTTTCATGACAACATGAGTGGCGGGGATAAAAGGTTACAACTTAGGCTGAAATACACAGCAGAGCTGTTCATTCATTTATAAACCAGCTAAATATAATCTACTAAAACACAAATATGTATGACTACGCAAGGGCTGGAGTGCACATGCATGAATTTGTGTATCAGACAATGTTGGTATCATTGGGTGCTGGTTTCAGTCCTATTGTACAGCACTGCAGAGTATACTGGAGCTTTACAAATACTAGTTAATGATAAAAAAATACTTTTTTTACTCTTCGTTATAAATACCATATAACAATGTGTAACAATGTGAAATATAGTATAATGTATATCATTATTATTACTATTATTAATAACACACAAATATCAAGCAATAACCTTTTCTGCAACGTGTACACACACAACGTGTACACACACACAAAAAAAAAACAACAAAAAACAACCAATACAAGGGGCCAAGCTTGCAATTTAAAAATTATATTGGCATAGCAGACAATGATTTGGAAAAGTTCAGGATAGAGTAGCTTATACGTAAACAAGTAAAACTGTCCAAACATGGAGCAAAATGTTCAGACAGTTTAATTTTATAGGCAGTGTTGACACGCTGTCCATTACAGCACTCAGTCCGCCTTGATTGGGAATATCTACTTATAGCTCCCACTAGTAATGTAGGAGGTATTACCAGTGATAGGCCCACACAACAGATCAGTTTAATTTGCCTATTCAATGCTGTCCGTAACAAAAAGTTTAAAAATATAGAGGATAGGAATTGTATGCCACTCAAGCAGTTTGTGTATGACAATCTGGTTAAGATGCTGCCACCTTGAGCTGCTTCGTATTTGAGAAATTTGTATAGTATATCCCGTCCGAATAGGAATATCATGCTTAAAATTGCGAAAATAATTCTCTGTGCTTTTTATTCCAGTATGAATATGGTAAAATGCACAGACCAATAGCAACAGCATTTCTAGTAGAAGACTAATTCAGACAAAATCCTTGATGATAGTCATGTGACATGGATCAAAAACTTTAGGAGATATGTTTTATGGCCTGTGGCTTTATTTGGTTCTCTGGAGCTCCTTGGCAGACAGAGAAACTATACAAGTAAATGCAGACTTAAAAAAAACAAAACAAAAAAAAACAGAATAATTAACACGTTTTTATAAAGCACCATAATATATTTGCAGCACTGTACATTAGAATGGTGTAAATATCAAACGTACAAATCAGATACAAATACTGATCAATACAGAAAAGGTTGAGAGAACAAAACCTAAACAAAGCCTAAATCGTGTCTGTCTTTTTTAATAGTTACAGAATAGAAAGATAGAAATGGATTTATGTGAATATATAAATATACACACACACATAAATCTGTGTGTGTATACAAGCATAAAAAGCACTATTCATTCGGTGACTTCATCCAGCACTTGATTACATTATTACATTAAACAGCTAACAGTTTATGTTTCCGCAGACAGGCTTGCAGGAGAATTTTTAATAATTTAAGATACAAATGTATGTTACCTCTATCTAATTGTGTTAAAGAGAGCTGTTTCCAGGTGAAAAGCTGCGAATATTGAGCAGCCTGATACAAAGCGGATGAAAAAGACATCCAAGAAGCAAGATCCCTTGGGAAGGCATTTTCTATTTGCTGGGCTGGAGCCCCGCAGCTGATAATGCAAGTTGTAATTAATATAAAAGCAGGAGACAATATGGGAAGAGCTTGTACTTGCACTGCCACAAGAGATCTCTGTGCCTAGAATGTGTTTCTCATTTACACACCAGCCTGACTCACAGTACTGTTTCCTCCCTAAGAAGGTTAAAAATTGATTTTGCAACATCATTGGATTTTGCTAAACATACAAAAGATTATGGTGTCCTTATTTTCAGGGGAATCCCTTGTTATTAAAAAAAAACAGTTTAAAAAATAATAATTTGCTACACATGGATGGATAGATAGATGACAAATAGATAGAATCAGCCATGCCAAAAAGAAAAAAAATCCTGAACTACTATCACCTGAAAAGCGATGTAAAGGTTCATGAACTGCAACTATTTTATTCTAAATTACTTCTCAAGGCTCTGCATTAGCAAGATGGTGAAATTTGATCATTTTCTCAGTGTTATTCCATCTGATAGACAGTGTAATTCTATCAGATCAGAGGAACATTGCCATGCCTTCTTCAGCTACAGATTGTAAGCTCTGGAGACCAGTTCCTATTTCTCTACAGGTATAATGTACTATTAATTTGTAATTTTTATTTTGGTTTTGTAGAATAGTAACATCCCAGTAACGACGTCAAAGATTGCCCACACCCCCCGATTGCATCAGAACAGAGGAACATTGCCATATCTCCTTCAGCTACAGATTGTAAGCTCTGGGGACCAGTTCACATTTCTCTACAGGCATAATGTACTATTTATTTGTCATTCTTAATTGTATTTTGGAGCTGTAGACTAGTAATGTCCCAGTAACAATGCCAAAGAATGCCCACAACCCATGATTCAAAACTGAAAATATCTGATGAGAATATACAGGTCATACTTTACTACACAAATAATTTCAAATTCCTTTAGTTATGACAAATGCAGTCCCTTTCAGAATAATGTCATTTGAGTGCAATACCGATCGTGACATAGATAGACAATGGAATTTCTTGTCTGATGCAGTTCAAAATTTGTCAGTGGTATTCCCATCAGATAAAAATTATTTGTATCACATACACAGAAGAACATTTCTGCATGGCACACAATTGTCCCATCAGCAACATGGTGTAATATCACATACAGTAGGGTTATTTTCCTGATGCATACAGTTGCACACCTAATTTTATATGCATACTGTATGCACTTAATTTCTACACTGTCCCACATCAACCAGTGGCTTTTAATATCTTAGTACCCACTGGCACTAAGCCTAAGTAGCTAATCTAACTATTGAATGGGATACACACAAAGCCATATGTCAGCTCTATTGAGACCAACTACTCTGGTTTTCCTTTTTGTTCTTCACAGAGCAGGACATAGCCAACATTATAATGGTCAACTACATAGAGACTTTAGACTTTCTGTAAAGTTTCCCACTGAAAGTAATGTTTTCATCCTATCAGATGGTCTATGCTACGTAGCCATTGGAGTAGAAAAATTAGACCATGTATACAAATGTGGGTGGGTGGCAGGTACAGGAATTATTTGCTAATATGTGACATCATTGTATCTTCCTACCCTTGGGTGCCATTGTTGGGTTTCCTTATAAAAATGCTGAGAACAACAGAAAACTACTAGTCAGGGTAGAAAACTCACCCGAGCATCGCATAAATGAATCGTGTAGCAAGGACTCACATCCACTGTTTTTCACTATAGCCTTAGTATACCTAGAGCCCCTACAGTATAACACTGCAGACTGTTATCAATTTTACTAGCTCCTTCTCAGTTAATCCAAGTACGTCGGTGAAAAATTGTTCCATTAATATTTAGAATTTAGTTGCATTAGTTAGCAAACATGAGATCATATCCATTGATTTTGAGGATCACATGATTTCTAAACAATATATTTGTATTGTATCTAAGAACTTTTAATTTAACTGTTGTGTAAATGACAGCTAAGGACAAATGTATCTCAGTTTTATGTAATCTTTTAAAAGTTAAAATATGAATGCCTAACTGTTTTTGCATGGAGCTTTGCATGCCACAACGCCATATGAATGAGGAAGGGATCTTTTCATTAAATCATATTGTAAGTGGCAAAAGATGGGCAAAGGTATTGTGACCACCGCTGTTCTCCGCCACACAGCATTCACAATCAAGATGTCCCAACTGATTAATTCTATAGAATGTGCTTGTAATGTGGAATGCACAAATAACATGTGGTAGTAGGCAGTTGTTGGTTATATATGCCTGTCCTAGTGTTTTTAGTTACTCTTTTTTTTTATTTGAAAGGATGTCCTGCCTTCCGAGCGGGACATGCAGATCCTCTTCCTTAGATATTTTCATTGGTAATTTTACTAATTAAGTCAGTGTGAAGGAGTCAGGATAAGCAATCTGCTCTGGTAATACTGGAACTTTGCTGTTGAATACAGCAAGTTATTTCATTAAACACGGTGCAAATATCATGATATTTCTGTCTTATACATTATTTTATAACTAAAGCTAATTTTCTTTTACTCTTTACTCATTTGTTACTAAAATGCAAGCCATAAATAACAAAGTACTAAACGTATTTCATTTATCAGTCAGTATTAGTATATCATTTGTATGTTTGCTGTTTATACAGCATTCCTTTGTATAGCGCAAGGAATATGTTTGTGTATTGAAATTAGGTAATAATAATCTCAAATTTACACTGGCACAGATTGATTTTGAGTGCTTTTCAACAGACGATCACTTCCAATAGCTTGTACAAGGTTAGCAAAGCAGGCAATGGAGGCAATTTTTCACTTTTTTTAATCCCCTTCCAAGTACAGTATAATACTATATAATTTGCTTACATGTTTAAAAATTCTTATGTTAGCCAATCTTACAGCAGTAAGTATATATAATTTAAATGCAATCAATGCTCCTGAAGCCAGTGTTAGTATGAAGTATACTGTCTCAAACATAGAGGATACTACCTAAATACTACCGAAAGTCCCAATAAATGTCCAAAAGCACAATTTTATTCCTCTCTATGCCCAGCAATGTAAAGTTAAATGCAAACTACACAAAAATGTTCCATCAAAATGAAAACTGTCAGCCTTATGGTAATTGAAATAAGACCCCTAGGATGCACTGATACACGTTGGCTAAGAGAGGCACAGGCGGAAGACCACCATTACTACACTACAGAGCACCTGAACACCCTTTGTTATATCTTGAAGCAGACAAAGCCTGATTATGGAGAACAAGTTTTACATTATGAATTATCTAGCAGGCAGATGGCAATCATGAATACCAGAAAATGCCATTAAGCTAATTTACTATGCTTAGGCTGTTTTTAACTTAAGCAAGATCAATTACGCCAGTAAAACCAAATAAATATATGTCCTCTCTAAATCTGTTCCAAATAATGTTGCAGTAAAAGTTCCTTTTTAAATGATTCAATGTTTCAACAATTAGATGAATTGCTGTACATTTAAGTGCATAGGTGGCATTTGGTTAAAGAACTACAACTGTGAGCATGCCTTATAAATCCAGTTATAGGGGGTAAAAGGAGTTATTTCACAGTAGCTGGAGCATTCAAGGTTCTCTGCCCTTGCTTTATAGAAGGGTTTGAAAACTTCCTGCCTTGGAAAAAAAGCTTTTTAGCTTAAAAAAATGTAGGCCATGAAAGGTACATACAATACATAGGCCACATTTCAACTATTTTCACAATATGAATTCATTTTCAGACATTAAAAAAAATCTGTTTACATTGCTGAAATATGTTCTCTTTATTCCTAAAATTAAATCTTTTAAACTATTCTGTTAGCATTAGGTTGCTAGATGTGGCTAATCTACAATTCCTAGTACTCTTCCCATATAATCAAGGTTTGAAGGATGCTAGGCGTTGTAGTGCAACATCAAATGGGGACTTGTAGTTAAGTATGAGATATTTAAACCATCATCTAGTCCAAATCCTGTTCATTTTCAAACATCACTATTAAATAAACCTTTGTGATAAAGCATAATATGAATGTCTGCTGTAAATAATGGTGTATCTATGACATCAAGCTTATTTACTTTCTTTCTGCTCTAAACCATGTTGTTAAATCATTTTCAAAACAAGTCACATTAATCTTAAAAAATATTAAGTCATTACTCAGTACAAATACTAAAATAATCTTACAGTTCAGATTTCACCTTATGTATAAACAGCATCCAAGGCAATAGAGAAAAAGACAAAATCAAGTTTTTTAAAAAAAAATAAAAAGTAATTAAATAGGACAACAGGATTCAGGAACATGTTATTGTAGTTATAAACAGGATCCTCTTAGAGTGGTCTGGGGATAATCTCTTGGGGTTTGTTTTTCAAATATAAAGTATGGATATTTTTCTTATTCTCCAGTGTTTAGGAAGCTGTAATTGTGCTATTCAGGTTCAGAAAAGTTATTGCAGCTGAAATCACTAAATTGCATTGTACTCTTCTGAGCCTTCCAAACCTGTGACCCCATTAACGAGAATTGGTATTGAATTTTAGTTATTCATATCCTGGGCTGAACATTTCGGCCATTCACTCATGTGGGACAAGTTATATACAGAAACTGTAGGCAATTTTTGACTGACAGAAATGTTCAGCACATGATTTCTATTATTGCTATATAATATGCTATTTATTTGAATCAAATGTATTAGTGGAGAGCGTTAAGTACGTATGGCTAATATGCTTGTGTTTGTTCTCATCTAATCTAGAATTATATATTTAAAAACAAAGATTTTAAAAACAGACTATTGAATTAACTCAGAGAAAACATTCACTAGAATGGAAGATGTGTTTTGAATCCATTTCAATGTTTTCTTCATCAAAGCAAATATGCATGTATGCCCAAAAGATGAGTGCTTTCTAATTAATTAATTAATTAATCAATCAATTAAAGGGTATATATGAGCAATACAATACTCTCTCGCATAAGATTGATATGTGTAGCCTGGAACATTACTACTTATTAATACTGTTTACTATTATTTTTTTCTGAATTGTGCCATGGCCCTTTCAATGCCCTGTGTAACCTGTTGCTACCTCAAGGATTGTAATAATTATATGAACAACAAAGTACTTACGATACATGAGCTGTATTGTTGATTTCATATAAGGTCATTAGGACCCCATATTGAAACCAAATAAGGAATCCCTTGTATAAATAACCAAATCAAATGCATCATACCATGAACTGGTTTCACATATCTTCAAAGAGTGGGACAAATTAATATTATTTGAAGGTATATACAGCATTTAAAATCACAACCTGCAATTTTACCTCCAATCACAAAATACAAAAAATTCTGTCTGGGAAAAAAAAGGATATGTACATGGAAAACTTTAAAAGGTTTTAGTTAATGTATTTAATTTAGAAACTACTTAATATAGTGCATTGGTGTATGTGTGGAATTTGTTTGTAAATGTATATGCCTACCACAAAGTGCAATTGATGTGGTGATGAGGGGAGGAGCAGATATCATAATAATTTATCGACAAATCCCTCACATATAATCATTTCATAGTTTTAGACTTGAATAGACTTTTACACAGAACCTTATTTTTGCGGTCATTACATAATTTATATAAACAGTTCTGCTGCCTACACCTACATGCTCGATCTATAATCCCCCATTACGCTGCCATATGTTTTCATGTACCCCAAGACCATCAAATCATTGATTCGGCTAATATGCAATCAATTTTCTTACTACTTTCTATGGCAGAATATATATAGTTATAGAAACTTCAGCAAACTTGACATTATCTACTATTATCTACTACCACAATACAGGAATCTGTCGTAACAGTTTACATCTCTTTATCAAGTCTTCTTTCCATATACTTATAAATTGCCCAATTATTTTATTTGGCCCATTGTCTTGAAAATGTATTTCACACTGCAGTCTCTCGTAACAGTAATGCATAGCTCACCAGTTGTACTATTTCCCAAGCACTTGACTTGCTCTTTTTAAGGAGTTATAGCAATGTAAAGCACAACATAATATTGTCATGATTTATAAGACAATGAGCAAGAGATATAAAGGAAAGTAGTGTCACGTCGATGTAAGTGTGTGGCTAGCAAGTTCTGAATTAGTGGCAAGTGGGCTGGGGAGAAATAACAAATAATGGCTCTATAGAGTGCAGTTTAATACAGGTATGGGAATCTGTTATCCGGAAACCCATTATCCAGAAAGTTCAGAATTATGGAAAGGTCATCTCCCATAGACACCATTATAATCAAATAATCCAAATTTTTTACAGTAGCTTGTACTTGATCCAAACTAAGATATAATTAATCCTTACTAGAAGCAGAACCAGCCTATTGGGTTTATAGAATGTTTACATGATTTTCTAGTAGTCTTAAGGTAAAGACAAAAATTACAGAAATAAATTACAGAAAAACCCGTTATCCGGAAAGCCCCAGGTTCCGAGCATTGTGTATAATAGGCCCCATACCTGTATGCAAGTTAGTGGGTTATTGAGAAAGTGGACTGAATGGTGACAGAATATCTTTGTAAATTACTTAATGTGTGAGAGATTTACTAAAATGGTAAGAGATTCAACACATGAGACAGTGATTAAATGTGAGAAGAATCTAAATTTTGTGTGAAACAAAATGATCAGCATTCCCAGCTGGTATAATTTCAACAGCCTATTTCCATAATATACAGACTGCACAGCAAAATAACAGTGTTGGGCACTGATAACACTGACACACGAGTGCTTGACTTTATTAACCCCTTCCAGGACCATACCTCCCAAAAGCACCCATCCTGATTTGCATAAATAAAATTACAGGAGGAAAAACAAAATTCCTTAGTAATTAAGTATAATAAAAACTGAGACAAAATCTGGAAACAGAAAAACACATATGCCATGTATGGGGAGGTTACATTGCTTTCCATATGCTCTAGGCACCCAATTACACACATACGCTACTATTTAGAGCTTGCCAATCAGGCAACTAAATGGTTAAATGCAAAAGACATGCTGTGTACTCTCCTGCTCTCCAGGGGTCAATAGTTCACATATTCAGGCCCTATTCAGCTCCATTCCAGTCATAGGCAAACATTTAAACTCTTCCACTGACGCCTTTTCTTTGTATAAATAAATGTAATGCGTGGTCCTTCAAAATCTCCCCAGAAGTTTGTAAAGGACAAATATATATTTATAGATACATATGGAACATTTATATACAGTATCTATTCCTCATAAAGATGTACACAAAGGACGCCATTGTAACAAAGATATACCTTTGAGTAACTATCTCTCAGGATTACCATGTCAAAGTGTTGTGTATACTCTTGTATTTCAGAGCACACAGGGAAAACCAAATGGGAAATTTCAGTGCTGCTTAATCTGCCTGACTAAAGCGCGGCTAGGGTTGCCATCTTTTCTGGAAAAAAATACCGGCCTTCCTATTTATTTATTTTTTCCCTATTAATAACATTGCGATCAACCATCATTGAATGAAAAATAATCGCCAGGTAGCAACCCTAAGCGCTACTAGTCCATGTTGTACATTCATAGCACTGACAATCTCTGAAGAGGGTACATTTCACATGCACGCTTGGTAGGGTTGCCACCTTTTCTTGAAAAAAATACTGGCCTTCCTATATATTTATCTTTTTTTCCTATTGATAACATTGGGCTCAGCCATCAAAAATACCGGTCAGGCCAGTAAAATACCGGCCAGGTGGCAACCCTAAGTCGCTTGGTGGGACTAAATAAACATCAGTTTCAAAGCTATTTCTCTGTTTATTCCCGTCTAATCATAAAACCACAAAATAATTTGCAACTTTGCACGCAGGATGTATTTACTTAGTGCAGGCCCACTGACAGAAAATACAGGGTCCTTGAATTTACAAGCAACCTTCAATAAATAGCATCTCCCCAATATCACCCTGACATCAGGGGTTGAGTGTTTACATCATGTATAATGTATCCAAATTATTTCTGAACTTTTGGACACTATAGCAGGACCCAAGAATTATTTTCAAAATGCCAATCCAATAAGGCTGACACGGGCGGAAATGATCCGTATCTACTTCCGGTGATAGTGTGTCTTATCTGTGGCGTAGCTGATCACTTTTGGCGGGAACGTGTGTCCCTAAGCAAACGCTGTTCGAGCAAGTGTCCGTCTAACGCATGAATTGCGCCTACACTAATTTCTTAGCATCCTATCCATAATAAAGTTACAGTAATACGAAATTAAAATGTAAACGGAAGGCTGAGTTATAAGGAGATAGTCAGTGTGCTTCATAGTAAACAAGAGTTTGGGCGGGGAACTGAATGAGTTATATGGCACATTTCCTCAACTTCTAAAAATCTACCACCGCCCAAATCTTTCACATATTGGGGCGTCCAAAGTTCAGCACCATTATTAGACGGCTTACATTCAAAACCAGGAATGCGCATTATAAAGAACGATACGTTATAACTAGGGAGCGGAGTACAGTGGTGGTTTTGGCTGTTAGCATCTGTCAAACCCGTAAACAAGCCGGGTTTGTGATCTTCCAGCATGGGAAAGGAGCTGCACTGTCAGGATTTATCTAGCTATTGTTTAGTCCTTAACTCAGGCACCCCCCCCCCCCCCCCCCAATGAGCGGAACTTCCATTTACCCTGTTTATATAGTGTCAGGGAGATACCATCTCAAGTCATTGCAAGGTGGGACTCATCAACATACCCATCTCTCATTCCCCCACCCCGCCTTATCATGGATTTGGATCACTCTCTAAAGTTACCTAAAGTAAATCAAAATAAGTACTGATCGCATATTATACGTGTCACAAACAGAGCCCATATCCGATCGCACAACAGTTACAACGTTGTACGTGGAAGGCGAGTTTGAGTTGCTGATTTGATACATATTTATGTATTTTTAAAAAGTTATTGTTACACCATACCATTTATTAGTTTATTTTATTATTGCTAATCACTGTAAACTATTCTCCAGATTAAAAAAAAAAAACTAAAAAAAAACATTGTTTTCTGCATTTTTTTTTTTGGTTTATCCTAGTCTAGATGTTTTTCAGACAATAATCCAGTTGATAAAACAGCACCACTTATCAACAATGTAAATTGTCATCTGGAAGGCCAACGGCTAACACAAAAGTTCAACAACAAGCCCATTATCGGTAGGGATGGAAGAACAGCAACTGTTATCAATATAGCATTGAGCACAAGCCCTCTCTATCCTTTCCTAAAGTCTCTATTTTATTTTTCAGTTTTCCAAGTGATTAAAAGGGGATATCCACCCAAAACTATTTATTATGTATCATGAAAGAAAGTGTCATTTTGAGAAACTTTCCAATATACATGTATTCAAATATTCGACTGGTTTTAAACTTACAAGTAATTGCTATTAAAATCATTATCTGCCTAGCTGGTTCTAGTCTTTGTAGTCCTGGGTTCTACTCCTGAAACAATGTAGCAGAAGTCAGCTGATTAACAGACCTGGAGAGAATTGACTTTTTCCAACACTGTGTCAGAACCAGACAACAGAAATGCATATATATACAAACATTGCTTTTTTTTTAGTCGCAATTTGGAGTCACCAACAACTTTCAAAACAAAAACAAACATTGAATATTTGCAATTCATTGATACTCTAAGGTTGCTGAGAATTATAATTTTTGTACTATACAAGCAAACAGTTTTTGGGTGGATAGTGCTGGCAATCAATGACTAATAATAATTCACGCTGC
Organism: Xenopus borealis; assembly: GCA_024363595.1. Lineage (NCBI taxonomy): Eukaryota > Metazoa > Chordata > Amphibia > Anura > Pipidae > Xenopus > Xenopus borealis. The sequence continues at coordinate 96,424,970 of CM044445.1, read as the reverse complement.
TTTCGATAATAGAGAAGTCGATTGTTACTTAAAGGGCATAATGCTTTTACTATAAAGGGCTCAAGCTCCTAATAAATTATATTACACACACACACACACACACATATAGTTCCAGCTGAGGTGCACTAAAATAAAGTGTTCTCTTCATGCCTGGGTGCTGTCACGTATATTATAGATAATAGTTCTATCATAATTTTGGGGATATATATATGTGTGTGTGTATCTTCAAACACTTTGCACTACATTGGCCACACAGAGAACGCTGCCTTCAGCATACCAAGGGTTAACTATTGAAGTTGTAAGAAGGAGCCAACCACATAAGCACCGACTGTCTGAGCAACAGCGCCTACTTTTTTTTATAATAATACATATAGGAACTGGACATGCAAATAACAAAATTAACCAGTAAGACAAAATATTAGAAATTATTTCAGCTTGTTTGGCATCTTTACTAAATCCACTTTCTTTCCTACATACAAGTGTATCCCTTTATTATTAACATGTATTTCTATAGCGCCAACTATAATACACGAATACAAATTCACATCTAATGAAGCAAGCACAAGGTGTATGTAGTGGGCAAGACACAGCCTGTAAGGGGCTCATGTGACAAGCCAATCCATGTAGAACTGATAACATGTTGCAGTTGCACGATGAGACATGGTATTAATGACATCTGACATACATGATAAGATGATTGTCGTGGGACTCACATGGTCAGCAAGGTTTGTGGAGGACCCGGAGAGTTCTTCGTGGTCAGATTTTGAGCTTCCGTCCCTTTCATCAATCACTAGATCTATGGGCATTTTCCCTTTCAAACAGCTGATGTATCGATGGCAGAAATTATCACAGAGTTCATGGACCTGAGGAAAGAGTGGGTGTGGAATAAAAGCAATCATTTGGTGAGGCTGCTCCTTTCCATGAGTAACAATTATAAAAGACTGTAATAGTTACAAGCAAGGAAACAATAAAGAAATGGTAGCTGCGAATATTATTCTCCAGAGAGCTGCCAGCAACAAGTAGAGAGGTGGAGAGGAAACGGAGAGTAAAAGAAGAGCATCCAGAGCAAGGGACACTGCAGGGACTCACAGGGGGGCACAGGGAACTCACCTCCCATTTCTGGCTGTTCAGTCCCAAGTGAGTGTCTAATTGGCACCACCATAATATGATTTGAGATTGAGGGAGATCATATTTTACATAAGAGGTGAAAATGGCACCCAAGTGCTGGCTATAATCCTATAGGGAATCCCTAGGTCTAAATAAAAAACAATAAGCTTTGGTCGTTGGTGGATCCTGGGAGCTGTAGTTAAACAACAGCTGGCGACATCTCCACTGATATAAAGCGTTACGCCAGCTCGCCCTACTATATGCCCCCTGCATACAGTGCTTCTCAGAGGACAACTCTAGTGCTCAGCAATCAACTCATACAGCAATCACTGGTATCAACCCCTCCCTATCAAGGCCACAGTCGTTCCAGTCCCTAACCAAATGTGTCTTTTCCATGAATAAAGAAATAGAAACAATGTAACCATATCTTAGCAGATGTTACTGCATCCGCCAGTAGATACATATTTCTAAGTGATTTCCTTACAGATAGCAAAAAGGATACACACACACACACACACACATAATAGACAATTCTTAATGTGGGGCACTTGGAGCAATTAGATGAGAAGAATGAATCGCACACAACAGAGTTGGACAGTGTATACTCATGGAGCATATAGATCAGAGCAAAGCAGGCCATGCAATAAGTAGACACTTATCTTACCTTTTCTAATTCCAAAAGGTGAAACCGCAAGACCTGGATCGCCTGAATCATCTGTAATAAAGAGAGCTGGATTTATGTTGGGACAGGTGCTGGGCTAACTGGGAATTCTCCTTATTCTGGGCCAGGCTCGGGGATCCCCCCTCTGTGTGCCCCTGTCAGGGGGAATACTAATTATCCCACATTTAGCCCATTCCGCCGTCACGCCTGGCTACTTCTGATCAAGTGTAATCCTACCCTGATTCCTGCACATTTCTCATCCACCTCCTGCCTGCTAATTCAATGCCATTAATAATCTGAAGGACAGGCAGGGCCACAGGTGGGAGCCCCACTTTACATGGACCCCGAATCCAAGAATGGAGCTGGCAATACTTTACTAGTGGTCAGTTTCGCCTTTGTATGCCCTGTTGTCTATGTACACAAAATAAAGAGTAAAACATTTCTTGTTAATATTACTATGTTTTATCCCCCTCCAATTAAATATTGATTCAACACTATTCAAGGGGAAGTAAAATATCTCACCAAATTATCCAACTCTGGGTTTGAAGAAAAGAGTGGTTTCTCCGCTCGGACCTGCGGGAATACAAAACAAATCAGATACTGCAATTTGACCTAAATGTAGGGATTACCCAAGCAAGGGTAAATTATCATATATCCATGTATATTTTAGAAAGGCTAAATTATCATCTATGGATGATAGCAAGGGTAAATGATCATATATGTATATATAAATATTGGCAAGGGTAAATGATCCTATATGTATGTATATATATTAGCAAGGGTAAATGATCATATATGTATATATATTAGCAAGGTTAAATGATTATATATGTATACATATATTAGCAAGGGTAACTTATCATATATGTAAATATATTAGCAAGCCTAACTAATATATGTATATATATTAGCAAGTGTAACTTATTATATGTATAAATATAATAGCAAGAGTAACTCATATATGTATATATGTTAGCAAGGGTAACTTATCATATGCATATTTATATGTATACATATACATATATATATTTTTATATATATTATAGATACATTTGTTTTTAGTGGTTTTGCGCAAAAGACAATTATTTACAGATCATTTTAAGAACATAATATGGGCTAAAAAGGTATTCTCTGTCTAAATAACTTTGGATGAAGAGAAGCTTAAAATAGCAGTGGCAATATGAAAGAGAATGAAACAGAAGTGTCCTGAGACCAGTAGTAAATGAATTTGTTAATCTAGTATAAACTGTACACCGTATAATGTAAATGGCAGAATTATTATCAGGCTGTCTAGGGGCACACATGCGTTTTGGTAGTGGGGTGCAGAAGTCGGAGCACCTGACCTGTTTGGCGAACACAGCGATATCTTCATTAAAGGAGTCCGACGAACACACATCCCCTCCCGCGACTCCCGGCTCCCGCGGGGTACACGTCGCCAGTTCACATTTCTCAAAAACCAGAGCTAGCAGGGGGAAAAGAGGGTGTCTGCGGGTCACCCAAACAGGAGAACAAAGAAGAGAAAGTGTTTTTAGCAATGAACCGGACACATGGAAAAAGCACAAAGGCGACATTAAGCACAAACAGCTCGCTTACACTGTGCAATGCTAATATCGATTTGTGTCGCTGTAACGCCACAGTCGCACACGCACACAGGGCAGACCTGTTTGTTTTTATAGTGCAAGGAAGATAAATGTCATCGCACACAGAGTGCAACATCTTCCTGAATAATCCCCAGCCCGCTGGGTTGATTTTGCACATTGCAGGCTCTTAGGGTAACATGACAGTTTGTATCAGAGAAATAAGGGATTATCAGTTTTTCTCTTTGCATAACAACAAGGCCATTTTAATCCCCTCTTTAGTTGTTCCTTTAATCCTTAATTGGCCGGAATTAGAATCCCTGTGACTTCCCCTAATGAAGCCTGAGTTAGTGGCTTTGCGCACGGGCCTGGAGCGGCAACTTTCCTTCCCAAACCGCAAGGCGCACAGCAGCCCCTTTCCCTTTCTCTTGTCGGCTTCGCTCTTAACCTGAAAGTCCTGATTTTGATGTTTTTCCTGTAAATCCACCCTGATATTCCCATGTGCCAGATGCTTATCTCCTCACTCACTGCTGCTGCGAGTTTTCCTGCAATTTTACTCGGCAGCAAAACAAGCAATCCCGCTGCAAGAACTCTCTCCTGCTATTGACTGCAAGCCTGTGAGCTTAACTGTGTGCCAGTACCTACCCGTAAATGGCATCTTTGTCCCGCTTTAGGGCATCATTCACAGCAGATCCCATGCTTGTGGGCATAACATTGGGGTGGGGGGCATGTGTTCCATAGTGCTGGCTGGCATGGAGGGGGGGTCCGTGGTTTAAGTGGTGTACCGGTGGGATAGGGCGAGGGGCATGGGGGTCGCCGTACATTGACGTTGGCACCCCCACTCCGTCCATGCCATAGTGCGGTAACTCATCGTACTGCCAGAAAAAGAAAAGAGGAATTTAGGGGAAATACAGAACATTTGACAAGAATACAGTAACAGAAAAAGAGGAAGAGTTATTGCTCTGAGAGACAAGGCCCGAGGAGACAGGCGAAACAGAGGGATTAAATGAACAGTAAAATAAATGCCAGAATAAATATCAGCTGAATGGAAAATAAAATGTAACATTAAGTAATGTAAATGTGAAAATGAAAAGAAAAATCCAAAGATGTAAAAATATGTTTGAGTAGAGTGAGAAAGAGACAGAAAGGAAAATGGAAAATAAATAAAATTGTAGTTCCATGGGGTAAGGAAGTTACCAGGAACATTGAGGCGTGTGTAAGGTCTTTACTGCTCATCCAAAAAAAATCACTCTTCCCGAGAAAATAGTCGTAATAATAATATCAAGAATAAGTTAATATGATCTAAAAAAAATTCTGATTAAAAAATTTAATATATATATATATATTTTTTAGGAAGAAATGTGTTAGAAGAGAAGAGTGTAGGAAGCGAAGCGAGAGCAAGGGACTAGGCTGACTGCTGGGGAAGGGGAGAATGAGAGAGTGTGAGTGAGAGAGAGAGAAACAAGAGAGAGAAAGAGAGAGAGAAGCAGAGTGTGAGAGAGAGAGAGAGAGAGAGAGAGAAGTGGTGAGAGAGAGAGATACCATAACCACTAATCACTCATATTCACTCTTTATTAAACGCAGAGTGATCCCTAAATGTCCCTTGCACCCCCTTCCCACCCCCCAGGTCGTACAGCAGCCCCACAGCACAAGGATGTAGCTGGGGGCAATTAAACCTACCCTTTGCGCCATCAATAAACAGCTGTCCGGCAGCCCTAGGGTATCTCCTCGGCCCCTGCTCCCAGAATGATGCCTCGCCAGACTCAGTCCCAGCAATGGGGGGCCAGGGGGTGTAAGAACCAAAATATTTCTTGCTCCTGCTGCAATCCAACAAAGATTCCTTAGCCGGCTCCGAGAAGAGAAAAATGCTATCAAATAATCATGTTAATTCAAAAGCCAAGGCGCGGGGATGGGGTAGGGGCTCTTGGTTGTCCTTGTTTTGGTGTTTAGTTTTTTCTTCCTTTTTTTTTTTTTTTTAAATCAAATGATCAATAGGAAATAAATTGTCCAAAAATTCCAAGTTGGGGGGTCAGTGTCGGCCCAGGAGAGAGCCACACATACCCAGAGTGAGGACTGTCATGGCTCTCCGCCACTTCAGATGTCAATCAGAGCCAGAGCATGTCAGCGCGTTGAATGAGGGATGGTGGCAGGAGAGGAGGAGGAAGATGATGGTGATATTGATGAAGATACGATTGAGCAGCAAATCTTCCAACCCCTCTCTCTCTTTCCTTACGCGTCTCCCCTGCTGCTCCTATCTTTCCTGTAAACTCCTCTTGACAGCTCCCTACAGATCTCTGTCTCTTTTATTTTTTTTTTCCCAGTGACACGTGAAAAAAAAAATTCTAGATCCAAATGATGAAGAGAAACCAATTTAGAGAGAAAAAAAAGCACAAATAAATATATAAGAAAAAAAAAATCAAACTGGTTACAATGAAAGCCCAAGCAAAGTGCTTCCGCGTGCAGAGAATGTGGAGCAGAGTTGGGTGGATGAAGGTGGGGAATTTGCAGCCTGTCTCTGGCAGATGACTGACTGCTGGCAGTTTGGCTGCTGCTGCTGCCTTATACAAGAGACTCAGTTTGTTGAGCTGATCGGCGGGAGAATGAAAATGACGGGACCCGGAAGTAGAGGGAGCCACAGACACATGGAGGGAGGCAGAGACTAAAGAGGCAATGCGAGGGGCGGCGTGCAATCAGGAAAGCTCCTGCTCGACGGGCAGGGCTAGGAGGCAGGCAATGGGAGGCTACATCCACAGGATTCTCCCTCACAACTGATCCTCTCCCTCTGCATCCCACACCAACGCAAAGTAACACGGAAACACACTCACACCACCTTCCCGTCAGCTCGCCCGAGTCCAGCGTTTAGCCGCCTGCGACTTCTTCACGATTTGGCCGGCTAGTTTATTCGCTGGGACCAGGGTTACTGTCGCAGCAGGGTTATTGAGCTCTGTGACGTGGAGAACTAAAACTCCCGGCCATGGATCAGAGGGGACAATTACATAAAAACCGTAAAACGTATTGTCACAATTTATGCAAAGAAGAACTGGGAAATGTAATACAGGAGCAGGAAGCTGAGGGTTTGCAGGTTGAAATATCTGGTTTATATTAACCCCCCCATACACAATTACTCAATCATATCTCCAAGATGTTGAGATAATAAGTACAGAATTGATAAATGTGTCCCACTTGTTACTGGTCCTTTAAACTAACCTTAACTGGCCAACGTCTATTAAATTCTGAACTGCAACTCCCATCATTCTTTAACACTATATTAGGAGTTTTACATTTTGATTTGAACAATAGCTGCCGATAATTATGCTTATTGTTTGTTGCCAAATATTGTATCCCCAAAAGCCACAGGCCAATGCTCCTCCAACCCCCCACCCCCACCCCCGAGCAGGGTACAATAATAATATAATCCCCGTTAGAATGAAACGAATCAAGTCATGTTGTGTTGCCTGTGAGGGCTCAGTAAAGCAGACAGTGAGTTACAGAGATCTGATGGTTCTCGGGCATTCGGTTGGTAGTTGAAGATGGCAGTTGCTCATTGGAGATCCTAGCATATAACGGCTTTTCAATAGAGCAATCGGATTGATAGGTGCATGTGGATTCTGGGACGATTACAAGTGGGAAAGCTTTGTGATGATGTCCGAGCAACTAAAGAAGCATCTAATTTAAATGTTTGGAATATACCAAACACTTATATACACACACACACACTTATACACACACACATATATATATTATGTATAGGCCTTATATACAGGTAACCAGGAACAACTGAAGGGCTCAATGGCAAAGCTCCATGACAAAACCTGCTGCAGCTCAGATTAGTGTGGCTTGTGTGGAGATAGTGTGGCTAGTGTGCAGTGTGGCTATCGTGCAGATAGTGTGGCTAGTGTGGAGATAGTGTGGCTAGTGTGGAGATAGTGTGGCTAGTGTGGATATAGTCAGGCATGTGTCATGACTGTACTGTCTCTTTGTGTGTGGTTGTGACATGTGCACACAGGTATTAGTGATATAATTGTCCCTAATAGCTAATTACACCCAGGCTATTTACTAAAGCAAGTAAACGCTGCACCCCCGAGCACCAAATGAACTTTTCCAGAATATGAAAAGAAAAGAAAAAAGACAGGGGCAGCCCAAGACTTTGTGTGGGGGAGGGGGATTGTCTTTCTCTTTTTTTTGTCTTTCTGTCCAATCCCATTTGCTGACTCTGAAACTTGCTTAAGACCTCACAACAGTGAATTACTGCAAGTCCTGGAGCCCATCAATCATAGTTGGGCCCTGAAGTTTAAAGGGGTGGAGTCCTCAGCCTGCCCTGAGCATTGTCGGCTAAGGGCCCTTTTAATGCCCCATGTCCATGATCCCAGCAATTCTAAACAGTGTGGAATCAGAAATCCGAGTTAAAGTGGGTGTCAGAGGGTCACTGAGCTGCCTCACTAGCCCCAAGGACGTCTGATGTCCCTGTAATAGGACAGTAGGTTTCAGGGGTCAGTACCTTCCTTTGCAGAGGATTAGGAACAAGTCATCAGTTCAGGACAATTAACCATTGCTGTGCTGGAAGAGGGCGGTTCTTCCAGGCGTTTCTGCTGCCCCTCAGGCATTGAAGGGGTTAAAGCGTGGCAGCTCCCTAACATAGATGTCTGTGGCAACAATCGTGCCAGAGAGCTAAGCAGATAGTATAGGTGGTGTCGGGAGGGAGTCACTGGCCATTGCATTTTGCTCAGAGCGCAACTTTGGCGCTGGACTCCTGGGTTCGGGACTTGGGCTGCACCGGAGAGTTGTGTCTGGGAAGGAAACTCTGCTGCGAGGAGAAGTCTCTGTTGTAAGATCCAGCAGCAGCAGAAGAGGCAGTTGTGTGAAGGAGAGAGGGATGGGCAGATATGGGCCAGTCTGCTTATTGGGAAGGTACCAGGCAGCAGCCAGACATTGGAACTCCGGAACCGGCTGCGGAGTCTCAGCTGAGTGGGACTTTGCCTCGGGAGTCGGGGCATTAGGTAAGAGGATTTCCAGACAGGGCATTGCAGCACCAGGCACTGGGGTAAACCATCTCAGGCGGAATGGCACTGGAAAGCATGGACTCTATAGGAAAAGGAAGCAAGTATAGGTAAGCAAGTGAGCTAGCAATCTGCAATAGACTGCACGGGAGCTGGGCATGAGGCAACTCAGCTGTAACGGGAGCAGGGGAGGTGAGACACTGCTCCAAATTAGCTGGATTAACATGGATCTCTAAGGCTTGGGACGGGACCTTTCACCTGGGTATAAAGCTGTGGGCAGGTGGAAACACTGTGCCAGGGAACCTGGGAAGGATAAGACTTTCTATGGAAGGGAAATAAAGCGCATGGATCTGTACTGTAAGGAGCAGAGACAGGGGAGCAAACTGCTGTAAGTTGGCAGGACAGGAGGAAACGTGAGCAGATGGTGAGAGCAGGGGCAGGAGATAATGGTGTAAGGAGGGGACACTAGTGATCTCGAGTAGGACAGACCATTGGTGTAAGGTAGCAGGCAGAGTTTGGAAGGAACACTGGTGTAATTGAGCTGGGGTAGGAGAAAACACACTGGTGCAAGGGACCAGTAGTAGCAAAAAACACTAAGTGATCTGGGACAGAAGATAACACTGGTGGCAGGCGGAAGCACTGGTATAGGGGATCTGGCGCTGGGAAGAACACTGGTGTAGGGAGAAGACAGGGGGCGAAGAGATCACTGGGACAAGACCACTGGTGTATGGGAGGAGAGGCAGGAGCTGGGGTAAGATTAAATAGCAGCTAACTGATGAGGTACAAGATGGACTGGTATTAGGAATTGTGGACAAGAGGGGACGCTGTGTAGGGGGCACTGAGACAAAGTTGGAAAAGAAGCAGCGCTTTTGTAAGGGAAGGTAAGACAGTTCTGCAAGAGCTGGAGCATGAGAGAGTCAGCAGCGGGGAAGCAGGAGTCAATGCTGCAGTGATGGGGTGTAAGAGAATAAGGGTGTCGGCAGGATGAGTGTTACTGCCAGGGAAACATTAGCTTTGGTTACAGCCCAGGAAGGTACAGAAAGCAAACAGACACAATTACACTTTTCCTGATGCACAACGTCGAAACCCTGTGAAAGACAAGGTGAGTTAGGAGTGAAGCTGCATATTCCTTACATTCATTCCATCGGCTCTATACTACTTACTCTATACTATTCGCTCTATACTACTTGCTCTATGCTACTCGCACTATACTACTCGCTCTATACTACTCGCTCTATACTATTCGCTCTATACTACTTGCTCTATGCTACTCGCACTATACTACTCGCTCTATACTACTCGCTCTATACTATTCGCTCTATTCTACTCGCTCTATGCTACTCGCTTTCTACTACTTGTTCTATGCTACTCGCTCTATACTACTCGCTCTATATACTACTTGCTACAGGTGTGCGGGCTCAGCACAGCAACATGACTTATCCAGCAACAGCCCTCCTCACAATACTCTGGATAATACACCCTGAGCATTTGCATAGATATGTCTTTTTCTTTCTGTTTCATTTGTTTCTCTTTTTGCTTTTGAGAGGTGTGTGTAAAATGTGTACTAATTTTTTCGTAATCATCCCCTATAGAGAGAGAGAGAGAGAGAGAGAGAGAAAACAATAAATACAACCAGAGATAGAAAAGACAGATAAACACAATATATTGCTCGTGTAATTCTGTTCTCAAGGCAAGCAACGTAATTCCTATACTCATGCATGCTCATTTTATATAAATACACATATATATATATACAAGATGGACCAGGTGCTTTGTTGTATTTTAAATCTATTTATACATCTATTTCTATCTATATAGGTGTGTGTGTATGCAAAACCATCCTAAAAGAATTACAATTATTTTCCCATCTTTACTAGTGTCACTTTAACTTTGAATTTCGTGACCATAAGACTAAAAACGCGAAACTGCGACGCGTGTAAATTGGGAAAATGAGCAATTTGATGCCTACAAATAAATACAACCGCTGTGGAATTGGAATAAAAGACAAGTCCTGTTATTGCCTGTTGTCCCTTCCCATAGGATCCTTCCTAATAGCCTTGTGTTTGGGGAATGACGGTACAGGAGCTCTGGCACACGGATATTACTCTTTAATACGCGCAATATACTGCTGCAGTTTCATACAGGTTTTACTTTTATTCCTCTTCATCTTTTCTTTTATCTGTCTTTATCCTTTTGCCTCTCTCTCTCTCTCTCTCTCTCTCTCTCTCTCTCTATATATTCAGAGGTAGCTTACGAATATCAAAAAAATATAATTATATCTTAGTATCCGTTTATGCTTGTGCTTTTGAATGTGGTAATTTCTATACATATCTATATATAGTCATCTATCCATCCATCTATCTATATATAGATATATATAGTTAGATATTTATATCCAGACCTGAGATACCAATATATATCTCTAGCTATGTAAATAAAAAGAAATATATATATGCACAATCACAGCCATACATATTTCGACAAAATAGTCTTTTGTTTTTCTCGCGTATTTTGTGCAGCAATTTCCTCCGAAGAGAATGCAAGCGCAAATGAAACGTTATTGTTACAGTTTGTCAGTTGTTAGTTGAATCGGACGCTGGTGATTGTAGAAAAGACTCGATTGTAGCGAAACGTTACGCTGCGACATGATAGCGATTATTAGGAAATCCCAAGGTGCAGTTGTTTTTCAATAAAGCAGAATATTCATTCCCCTTGTTTGTTGGTCAGACGACGAGGTGCAGATACTTTTGGACTGTCCCAGGATTTTATAGCTACAATGCGAGAGACCGCAAATACGAATTGTTTCGAATTCGTACCTAGAAACGGTCATTGGAATGAAACGCGTCTGTTTATTTTCTTCTATTGCCATTAACTCTCATCACTGTATTCTTTGTATTTAGGGCAGCACTCTGCAGGTTTGATGGTGCAGCCGTGGCAGTAAAAGGCTGTAGCAGAGGGTGAGGAACTCGGGTCACTTTTGGGGTGAGAGCTCGTGTTCCCGGGTGAGAGTTCCAGCTGTGCGGGGGATTCATTAAAGACGAGCTGCTAAAACAATAAAAGAGAATCCTGACAGCTCCGACCCTGCTGGGACAATCGCGACAGGACGCTTGCAGCTGCCCCCGACCCCCCCAGCCGCAACAGCCGCACATCATTAGGTCTCTAACACAAAGGTAAATAAAGAAATCTCCCCCTATACTGGAATATTGTCTAGTAAACACCCATGGGAGTGTGATGTTGCTGCTTCTCTCTAATCCCTACCCCCGACAACTTTGGGTGCCCGGGTACTTTTTCACCCATTTTCCCCCCCAAAACATTTATACGATTTTTCTTGTACTCCAGTATTTGCATCATCCGCACTCTTATAATTACTGGCTAATAACACTAATAATGACCATGATTATTAGCTTAATACCAAACAAACCCAACAACTTTTTTTTTTAAAGGCGCCCTTGTTTGTTTGCGAGGAAATCGCTGATCGCACGCCCGTGTGCCCAATAAGAATCATTAGCGAGCGTTTATTATTGTTATTATTATTATGTGCCCGCCCTTCCCGGAGAGACACCCGGATAATAATAATAATCATAATACACTGCTGCTGTTGTATATGTATGGGAATTGGATATAGAAGCATAGGATGCAGGAGGGCTGCACATCACGGTGGCTGCTTCTATACAGTCCAGAACCAGAGTGAACGCTACCGAGGGGACTCGTATGTGTTGGATCCGCGTGACCCCTCGGTGACCTGTGATAGTTCGGGCGGTTCAGCAGGCGCGCTGCGACCTCTCACTCCCGGGATGGCTCGGACAAGCCGGAGATTTTGCCTTCCAAACGCGGCCCTCTCGCGCCCTCTACTGGCGCAATCACCCACACATACGCTCCTGCTGCGGGGTTTGTTTATTAGAAGAGAACCTTTTTTTAAACTTTTGCGCACCCAGTTTTCTAATCACAGCTGACTATGCGACACCCCTCTACTTAACCACTGCTGCTGGGCGGGAGATGAAAGAGGACCGCGGTTTTTCCCTGCCCTTGCTACCTTCAGCCATCTCCCTCCTGTTCATACACTGCACTGACATCGCCAGGGAGGTTTATATTCCTAAACCATCGCAAACAATCTTTTTTTTTTTATAACTTGTTTTTATTAAATTTTAACACTTATTACATATTTTATCATTTACATGCAAGTAGTAATAAAACATTATAACATTTGTATTAACTTATAACTTTCAGTATTTGTTACAAAAGACAGATGATGTCTTTAAACCTGGAACTCCCTCCTGAAAGCCAAGCAATGCTCCTGCATGAAACGCCCGACCCCTTGCTGTTGTAAACAGCTTTTTATGTGCTCCAATATCAGAACATTTACCAGTCATTTCTCTTTCTAGTTATTATCTCTTTCTTTTCTTTCTTTTGTTTTCTCTTTCTTGCCGTTACCCAAATCATTTGTCTAATTGAAATTAATATACTCCCAATGGGCCCTTGGCTTGTGGGAATAAACGAACCTATATCTCAGCTGGGGTGCCTGCCTTTAAATTATATATAGATAGATATAAATAATTGTTTGCTCAAACTATCATGTGATCAAAATGTTGGGAGTGTGTGTTACCCGAATCATTTGTCTAATTTAAATTAATCTACTCCCAATGGGCCATTTGCTTGTGGGAATAAACGTACCTATATCTCAGCTGGGTGCCTTTAAATTTTATATATAAGTCTCATAGGGCCACACTCCACCAAAATGCTTCGCCTCAGGTGCAAGGTAAGTAATTCATATAATGCAAAAATGACCAGCAACACCTAGTTATTGTGATAAAGACAGTTTCAAGTGTTTTAAAGATGCATGAACAGCCAACATGACGTTTCGGTCCCCACTGGAATATATAAATGTTTGCTCAGACTATCATGTGATCAAATGTTGGAATATGTGTTACACATTAATATACTCCCAATGAGCCCTTTACTTGTGGGAAGATACCTATATCTCAGCTGGGAAGCCTGTCTATAAATTATATATACATTTATATATTCTTGAAAAAGGCCCTAATGTGGGCTGAAACGTCAGATGTGTGATATGCAAAATAAAAATTTATTGATCACAGACATAGTGTGTGGGTCTTTGAACATATCTATATATATATATATATATATATATATATATATATATATATATATATATATATATATGTACAGTCCTAAACTGGTGTACAACGAAAGGAAAAAATGCCTGGGTGCTGGTTTACAATTCATATACAATATGATACAATAGGCCAATAACCGCACACATAGGATTTTCTCAATAATGCAAAAACAAATAACTTTTTATAAATAACATTTTTATTTCAACGTTTTAGCCCCCTACTTGCGGGTCTTCTTTATTTTCCTGAAGAAGGCCTGCGTGTAGGGGCCGAAACATTAAAATAAATGTTTTTTTTTGTTTTTGCATTACTGAGAAAGTCCTATGAGGGCGGTTATTGGCCTATATTATATATATGTGTGTGTATGTGTGTGTGTGTGTAGGAAGTGAAATGTTTGCTCAGATTACCATGTGATCAAAATGTTGGAATGTGTGTTCATTTACAATAAATGTCCTTTTATTTAAAGAGCACCTATTTCTTCTTCTTATTTATTTATTAGCAAATGGGGTTTGGTTTATTGGAATATAGTGGCGTTATATAAGTAATAATAATAAATGAAAACAGTAATAATAATGATAAAGACTGCAGAATGTAAGTGTGAGAAGGCCCGATCTTATTCCTTTGCACTGCTAATTCCCAGCAACTCATACCTCTACTGTCATTTTGTACAGAACCAGCTTAATGTTTCACTACAGACCAATCAGGGGAGCCAGACGCTCAGCCTTTTACTAAATGGGAGGGTGTTCCTCTTATTCCTTTTCCCCAAATCAATATATTCTGCCTCTAAGTGTAAAAAAAATATGTTTATATTTTAAATATATAAATATGTGTGATATAAAGAACAGCTTCATTACAATCCCAAAGTGTGCCTTCACACATACTTGTCATACACTCAGTAACTAAATGTAGCCTATTATCAATCAATGAATGAATATATATCTATATATATATAT
>CM044445.1:96351619-96410533 GCA_024363595.1 Xenopus borealis | reverse complement strand
TATATATATATATATATATATAATGCCACCTCACACACACTTTATTAATCAGCCTTGTTGTCACCCTAGCATGAAATTTATTAGCACCACCTATTGTTTGCTTATTTGAATTGCTAATCTAACCAAAAAAACTATTTTTATAAACTGTTCTATAATATGGCAATAGATAGAACCATTAAAATAAACAGAGATGACTGAGATAACTGGATAATAGATGACTAGATAGCTAGGTACCCTAAAAAATAGAATTACACACAGAGACACATATGTGATGTGCCCAATTGGATGCCGACCCCCCGGAGCCCCCCCGTTCCTTGAAAGATTTTTTGCCTCAACACTGGTCCCCGAACAAAAAAAGGTTGGGGACCCCTGATATAGACACCCCAAAAACAGAGCATGACGCCATGCTTATATTCAGAGAAGCACAAGGTTAACCAAAAAAACAAGGCAACTTTGAATACAAAATCTTTCCAACCTCACTCTGCCTCTGTTATTATAATAGAACGTGTGACAGCATGCTGAATCCCATATCATCAATTAAGCAGATATATATTGTAGGGGGGTGGGTGACTCTGTACCCCACAGCAAATACTGCTCGCACAACTGGATACAGTTAAATAAGTCTAGTACTAAATAACATAGTTTGTTTCCCATATCCGATATGTTTAACACAACATGACTTTGGTCTGTGACTCTGTGTGGGTTCAAAGTGACCCAAGAGTCTTACTGTAATATGTTTGAGATAATTAGACATATTGGTAAATCACAATTTGAAGAAAATAAAGCACTGGAATACTTAAATACCAGGGTAACATTAGGACAGGTAATTAATTTTTATAGACATGTGTTATCTGGAAACCCACTATCCAGAAAGTTCTGCATTACGGCAAGGGCATTTCCCATAGACTCCATTTTATTCAAAGAATTCAAATTTTTAAAAACTTTTCTTTTTCTCTGTAATAATAAAGCAGTATCTTGTCTTTGATCCAAAACGAAGGTATGATTAATCCTTATTGGAAGCAATAGTGGTTATTGAATGTGCAAATGGTTTTCTAGAAGACTTAGGGGCAGATTTATCAAGGGTGGAATTTTGAGGGTTGAAAACCCTCGAATTCGACCCTCAAAAATTTTCCTGAAGTAAAATCCGAATTTTTTTTATATCAAATTCGTAGGATTTACCGCTATTCGATGTATCGAACGATCATCCGATTTCACAAAAATAAACCGTACGATTCGATGATTTCTATTCGATCAAGAACAACTTAGAAAAAAGCCTATGGGAGCTTCTCATAGGCAAATATAGAAACTCATTAGGTTTAATCTGGAGAAGTAGGCTATCGAATAAAATTTTAAAGGGCAAGTACTTCGACCATCAAATGGTTGAATGGTCAAACGATTTTCTTATTCAAATTGTATGATTTATTCGATTCAATCAAATTTTGCAAATTCGATGGTCGAGTTAGCCAAAAAAAAATTAGAAAATCAAATTTTTTGCATTTAAATCCTTTACCCAAGCTTAGTAAATCTGCCCCTTAAGGTATGAAGATCCAAATGAAGGAATGATCCATTATTCTGAAAACCCCAGGTTCCAAGCATTCTGGATAACAGGTCCTATACTTGTAATATGACTTAACTGGCAGCCACCTCTAGATATATTTTATTATCATGTATTGATATGACACTGTTGCACTATGTGTGGTCACATAATTATACTTTTGCCCTATCCTAGTGAGAGCAAAAATCTATTAATCTATTAATCTATTATTTAACATTGGTGCTTTAGGGTCAGTCCACACAAGCAGATTCGGGGAAATTAGTCTCCCCAGTGACAAAAATTCTTCAGGGCAACAATCTCCCCAAACTGCCTTTTCCCTGCCTCCTCCGGCTAAATTGAAAATCACCTGTAGCAATTCACACGCTGAGGTATTAAAGGGATGGTTCACCTCTAAATAAATTTTCAGTATGTTATAAAACAGCTAATTCTAAGCAACATTTCAATTGGTCTTCATGTTTTCTTTCTTATAGTTTTTGAATTATTTGCCTTCTTCTTTTGACTCTTTCCAGCTTTCAAATGCGGGTCGCTGAGTGACCCCATCTAAAACAAATGTTCTGTAAGGGATACAAATGTATTGTTATTGTTACTTTTTATTACCCATATTTCAATTCGGGCCCTCTCCTATTCATATTCCTGTCTCTTATTCAAATTAATGCATAGGTTAATTTGGACCCTGGCAACCAAATTGCTGAAATGGCAAAGTGGAGATCTGCTGAATACAAAGCTAAATAACGCAAAAAACCACAACTAATAAAAAATGAAAACCAATTGCAATTACTAAAAGTTCATTTAAAGGTAAAGACCTCCTTCAAAACCTCATGCACTTTGTTAAAATTAGAGAAGTAGCCCATAACAATGAACAATCTATTAATTAATGTCAAACCATTCCATGCAGGTGGGAATAAGAGTCCAATAGGCCCTGCTTGCAGGGATGATTGCATATCCTTTTTTAATTTAGTGGCGAGGTTCAGTTCATTTTCAGTCGCAAATAGTTACAACTGGATCGGACACTTTTGCATTTGAAAGTGAAATTGACCTGTTGAATTTAAATGCAAAGCTTCCTCTGATCTTAATGGACCAATCACTGTGCCACAATTCCTATTCCATCCGAAGATAAAGCTTAAAGAAACAAAATGTCTATGAATTCTGGCATGAAACATTTCTTGGGTGCCTCATTGTAATTCCATATGAAATAAGTGTCACCCATCTGCATGGGCTTGTATAGTTTATCATTTACCTAATGACTTTATGTCACCTAGATGGAAGGTCACATACCCCTTTAACCTTTCTATCGCTGCAGTAAGCATTCCCCCTGGTAATCAATGGTAATCAATTCATAGCCAGGGTCTGACAAATTCTCTAAAATTTCATACACTGCCGTTTTGCGGCATACAGCAATAAAAAAATCCTTGGCTTAGATTTTCCAATTCCCGCTATAATTCTGCGTGCAGCTTGATCTATAGCTGACCTTGTGGATGCTGTTAAATGTGAAGAGCCCGTGCAATCTGTCTTGTCCTGGTCACACATAGGAGAATGTTTAACTCTCTTTGGACTCTTCCAAGGTAAGCTCTGAAATAGGGGATGAGTCTGCTGGTGAAACCTTCTTAAATAAAAAAATGGCAGGCTTATAAAAATGGAGAGCGGAGGAAAAATCATGACTGCTGGGCTCAGTATAAATAGCTAAATGACTGAAATCGATCAGTGCTACCATGCTATAAGGCAGAAGCAAACCTTTCACCCTGGCATAGAGGAACTATCCAAGGTTTATGTCTTTAATGTGTGTGCATGCGTGATACACTTAACTTGTTGGCACTGCATGCATTAAAGCAGAGCTCTCCCCTCTCTCACTTGAGGTGGGCGATATATAGGACCCTAGGGCCCAACGATTGAATCACAAGAAGGATAATAGCGGCGGTTGGATCAAGGAACACATCAAGAAACCGATGTGGTCCTCCATTCGACTGGATTTCTAAACCTGTCCAGTTAATATCTCCCCGACTTTCGGCCAGATATCGATCTGGGAAGCCCGTCACAGGACCCTATACACTGCACAATAAGCTGTCAACTTAATATGTTGTCAGCTTATATCTGCCTGTGAATGGGGGCCTTTAGAGCTCTGAAATTTATCAACTACCATTGCTTAACCCTATTTCAATGGAACAGCACCAGTGATATAAAATACAAATACTCTTGTACAGGTTTGGGATCTGTTATCTGGAGACCGATTATCCAGAAAACTCTAAATTACGGAAGGGCCATGTCCCATAGACTACATGTTATCCAAATAATCCAAATTTTAAAAATATTATTTCCCTTTTCGCTGTAAAAACAAAACAGTACCTTGTACTTGACCTTAACTAAGATATAATTAATTCTTATTGGAAGCAAAACCAGCCTATTGGGTTTATTTAATATTTATATGAATTTCTAGTAGACTTAAAGTATGAAGATCCAAATAATGGAAAGATTCATTATCCGGAAAACCCCAAGTCTCGAGCTTTCTGGATAACAGGTTTCTGTATCAATAAAGATTACCTTGGAGTACCCTGTATCATGGTAAATGATTTCATTTTTCTCTGTAATAATAAAACAATACCTTGTACTTGATCCCGACTAAGATATAATCAATCCTTATTGGAAGCAAAACAGCCTATTGGGTGTAGACTTAAAGTATGAATATCCTAATAATGGAAAGGTCTGTTATCCGGAAACCCCCAAGTCTCGAGCATTATGGATAACAGATTCCTGTATCAATAAAGATTAGCTTGGAGTAAAATGTATTATGGTAAATTATTTCCTTTTTTCGCTGTAATAATAAAACAGTACCTTGTACTTGACCCCACCAAAGATATAATTAATCCTTATGGGAAGCAAAGCCAGCCTATTGGGTTTATTTAATATTTACATGATTTCTTAGTAGACTTAAGGTATGAAGATCCAAATTATGGAAAGATGCATTATCCAGAAAACCCCAAGGGGCAAATTCACTAACTTCTGAAAATTTGCTAGCGTTTGCCGCACTTCGCCAGGCGAATTTTCGCCAGCGCTACGCAAATTCACCAAAGTACGAATTTACGCTTAGGTTGGCAAACGGTAGCATAGTTGCGCTAGTGTTACTTCGCTAAGCAGAGCGCAGTTACAATAGCGAAGCCTAATTTGTATACGGTGGGAACTTATATTAGAAGTGTTACAGCCACTACATTCCACTACACAAGCCCAGGAAACCTTTAATAAATAAAATAAAGTTGTCCTATTGCCCTACATGTGCCCCCTGTATAGTTGTGTTGCCTTATGTTAGGAAATGTAGGGGGGAAGGAGGGTAACCTCCTATCTATTGTATTGCACTACTAGTAAAGTCTAATGTAAGTGCTAACGTTCAAGAAAATGTTTATATTAGTGAATTTGCGAATTTAAATTACGAAGTCTATCTACTTCGCTAGCGTAAATTCGCCAGAAGTTACAAATTGACGTCACGCTGGCGAATTAGCGCTAGTGTTAGACGCTTCGCGCGTTAGTGAATTTGCCCCCAAGTCTCAAGCATTCCGGATAATAGGTTCCTGTATCAATAAAGATTACCTTGGAGTACCATGTATCATGGCAGCACTGACTCATAGATATAAGTGCAAATATGTAAGTACAAGCCCTACTTAATTATGTCTGCTTTTTATAATGAATCATTTGAAGTCTGTGAAATAATATCAACCTGACTATGCATACGCAGGTATGATACCTGTAACATTATTCTTACTAAAGGGCCAATTGTATTAATCATACAAATGCTTTCATTATGTTTAAATATAGCTTCTGCCATTCTTAAAAAAAAAACATTTTTCCATGAAGTAGAAAAACCCAATTTTTATCATAACGCTTTTCATCTTGCGGGTGTGTATACAGAAGTGGCCGCTGAGTTGTGTTTGTGACAGCTGTGCTGAAGAACAAAAGAATTTTTCAGACTTTAAGCAACCTTACCAACAAACCTCTAAATGCCCTGCAAACCTGTTATTCAGCTCACAGCACTGTCATAGCAAGAGCAGTTAAGTGTAATTAAACAGCACTTCTAGAGCAAAAATACAGTTTTAACCAAGGCCAACAGAGATTACATTCAAACCATTCTAATTTCAAGTTGTCAAGTTTACACTGATCCATATAAAAACTTTTAAGAGTTTAAAATGTAGCTTAATATTATATCAAACAGAAAAACTTGGTACAGGTATGGGATCCCTTATCTGGAAACCTGTTAGCCAGAAAGATCCAAATTTATTAAAACAATTTTCTCTGTAATAATAAAACAATACCTTGTAATTGATCCCAACTAGCATATAATTAATCCATATTGAAAACAAAATCATCCTATTGGGTTCATTTAATATTTGTGTGATTTTCTAGTAGACTTAGGCTGGGGACAGACAGGGAGATTCGGGGAGATTCTGTCGCCTGGCGTTTTTAGCAGGCGACAAACTCCCCGAATTTCCTTCTCCCTGTCTGCTGCTAGTATAACTGACAAAGCGCCAGCGCTTGTGCACACATAGCGCGGCGATTTCCGTAATCGCCCGAAGTTTCCTCACGAAGTATCTTCGGGCGATTCTGGAAATCGCCGCGCTATGTGTGCACAGGCGCTGGCGCTTTGTCAGTTATACTAGCGCCAGACAGGGAGAAGGAAATTCGGGGAGATTGTCGCTTGCTAAAAACGCCAGGCGACAGAATCTCCCCGAATCTCCCTGTCTGTCCCCAGCCTTAATGATGAATCCATTATATGGAAAACCCCAGGTTCCAAGCATTTAGTGTAACAGGTCCCATACCTGTTTATGGCTTAGCAGGCAAGTAGCTGGTTTGGTTTAGATGCTGCAGTAGAGTGCATGCATTCAGGACGCACATTTTACTGTCCCTTTTTATGGGAAAGACCTGAATTCTGGATTCAAAGGGCAAATGTTAGTTCCAAACAAGAGGAATAAGGGGTAAGTACTCTGGACAGGTAAGAGGCATAACCTAAGGTTGAAGGCATTTGGGACATTTTCTCTATCAGCAGAGAAGAAATGAAAACCTCCAATGCCATGGGATTTATAGCTAATTTATAAATTTATTTATAGCTAATGCTTCTGTAGGCATGCGCACTCTCACCTGTCCTGGAATATTATTTCAATATACAGGTATGGGAAGGCAACCATAGACTCTCCATTTTAATTCAATAATTAAAAATTCTAAAACATATTTCTTTTTTCTCTGTAATAATAAAACAGTACCTTGTACTTGATCCCAACTAAGATATAATTAATCCTTATTAGTGGCAAAACAAACCTATTGTTTCCTATTGAAATCCAATCTGTGGGTTCTGGCAAATGCCAGAGGGGCTGCTGTAAGATGCCATAGACGTTACTACTTATTAGGCTGGTGGGGGGCTGCTTGGGCCTCTGTGTTCTTGAAATGCCAGGGCCTATTTTGAAAACAAGTCCTGGCCTGGCTGTAACTACAGGGTTCCCACAGTGTGTTGCATTAATATCACACAGCAGACTTGTGCAGAAAGAAGAATTGCACTCTAATGCCATTTTAATGCCACATGCAGTGCCTGAAACGAATATCTGATTTTTTAATAAACCCACAAACATGGTGATTTGCATGAGCAAATTGCAACTACAGGTATGGGATTCATTATCTGGAAACCTGTTATCCAAAAAAACCCTCAGAATTACAAAAAGGCCATCTCCCATAAAATCCATTTTGTCCAAATAAAAATTTAATTTTTTAAAAATGATTTCCTTTTTCACTGTAGTAATAAAACAGTACCTTGCATGTGATCCTCCACTCTAAGAAATAATTAATCCTTAAAGGAAGCAAATCCATCCTATTGGGTTTATTTAAAGTTTACATGATTTTCTAGTAGACTCAACGTATGAAGATCCAAATTACAGAAAGATGCGTTACCAGGAGCATTCTGGATAACAGGTTCTATTATAAGTTATTTATAAGGACCTTCACGCAATTAACTGTTCCACAAACGTACTGATATGCACCCGCTGTATCATTATTGTGACATGGATCTATTTTACCCCTTACCATAAATAAATAGTAACTATACAATAAAAAAGCAACAATTTTAACTTGTATTAAAGAGTTTTGTTTGGAGATATGTCATGTCAATGACCTCCACTGACCCAGCATGTGATCAATATTGCTTGCAATGAACAACCAATCAAAATAAGCATATTAATGGGAAATCAATCCTATTTGCCCAAGGGTGCATGTAGGTGCAATTCTATAAGATTTTGATTCTTTGTTCTGTTTCCAAGCAAAATGGCATTTTACAGATAATCAAGTACTTTATGGAGTACAAAATGTGTTAGCCGTTCCTAGGTCCCAGCTACTAAACTGTATAAATTGTAAAATTGCAAATGAGTTTCATGTGTAATAATTTCATTGGTTATAAGGTAGTTTTTGTTTTGTAAAAGGCTGCCATTAAGAGCCTCCAAGGGAAATAATACTTTAAAGAGCCCCTTAAGTTAAAGTATACTGCAGGTATGGGACCTATTATACAGTAAAGGGATCTTTCCTTAATTTGGATCTCCATACCTTAAATATACTAACAAAAATCATTTGAACACTAAATAAACCCAATGGGATTGTTTTGCCTCCAATGAGGAGTAATTGCATCTTAGTTTGGATCCAGTACAACGTACTGTTTTATTATTACAGAGAAAGAGGAAATAATTTTTAAAAATTAGAACAATTTGCTTATAATGTAGCCTATGGGAGATGGCCTTCCCATAATTCAAAGCTTTCTGGATACGGGTTTCGGGATAATGGATCTCATAGTGTGCTTTTATTTACATGTAAAGTCTAGCATTTTTAAGGCAACAACACTCTTCATACTATAGGTGTGAAAAGAGCCATGAATGAATAACCATGAACATTAATACTCTGTTAATCTGTATAGTACTGTCCAATTCCACCTTGGGCCCTACAACCCTACTGAAACATAAATGGTAGCCCCCATGGCTACATAGAAGCCTTTTGAGATGAACTAAATTAGAGCTACTAAAGGAAACACATTTTGCACCTGCGCCCATTCTTTGCCCATTTTTGTGCATACTTTTTTAAAAGCATTGTGCTCAAAAGAGTGGTGTCCAAGCCAATATTGAGTTATGAGTGCATACAAATGTGTTTTTCTCTGCACAGCTGCTTGATATTGCACTTGTGTCATGACATGTGTGTCCGTGCATGAGAAAATATTACTTGCATAGCTGAAATAAGACATGACTGTTAAATTCAGCTTTTGTCAGAGCCCCTCTGTGCCGATCTAGAGGAAGGTAAAGATAACTCTCAACAATACCACTGCTAATTAAATCTCACAAGGAATAAATAGTCTTACTGGAAACTGGATAACTCACTTAATCAAGTTTATTGGATTTATCTGAAAATTTTAATTTTTTTTACATATTCCCATTAAAATAACATGACAAACAGGTGACCGCAAAAATAGCCAGTCTGTTTGATAAGAAAAACCACAAAATACTGACCCAGTTCCAAGGTACAATATCTAATCTTCCACATGCCACCATCAAAGAACACATACTAATTTCTTAAGATTTAACAAATCCTACCAGCATAGAAAAGAGCTAATCCAAAATGTTAAGACCCTGCTGCTACATTAACTTGCATTGTGTTAATTTCCTGAGTTGTAGCTTAGTGTTGCCAATGATACTTATTAATAAAGCAGTTCAACATATTCTGAGTAGTTTGCACACTGAATTAAGTATGCTTTATTAGGTTTCATTTAATGAAAGGAACAGTAACACCAAAACATTAAAGTGTTTTAAAGTAGTGAAAATATCATGTACCGCTGCCCTGCACTGGTAAAACGGATCTGTTTGCTTCAGAAACACTACTATAGTTCATATAAACAAGCTGTTGTGTAGCAATGGTGGAAATTGAAAATGTCTATATGGCACAGGATAAATAGTGGATAACAAATAACACTATTATGTTCTACAGAGCTTATCTGCTATCTGCTCTATAACCTGTGTGTGTAGCCTTTTCTCCTTTGAACGGCTGCCCCCATTGCTGCATAGCTGCTTATTTATATAAACAATAATAGTGTTTCTGAAGCAAGCACATCAGTTTTAACAGTGCAGGACAACACTGCATTATATTTGTATTACTTTGAAACACTTTTATTTTTTGATGTCACTTTTCCTTTAAAGGAGAATGAAACCCATTTATAGAACCTGGATCCCCTGCAAAGGCCTCCATTGCCCCACAGCCGACATACCTTAATATAACAATGATCCCCATACCTTTTAATAGCAAGCACAGAAGCTTGAAGGTCTCCATCTCTGGCTGATTGACTTCTCCCATGCTCATTGGCAGTGATTGATGACCACAAGTATGAACAACTCAAACTGCACTAAATCAGCCTCAGTTGCAGATTCTTCTGGTCACAAGAAAGTCTGGATAATGATGTCAAGCAGCCAAAGATGGGGGCCATCAACTCTACTGCGCGGTGCTTTGTTGGGGTGCATCAATGGTGCAGTTCAGAAAGAGAGAGGGAAACCTATAGAAGGTGCAACAATGGTGTGGTTTAGGAGGACAGAGAGAGGCTTCTGCAGGGTGCCAAAGTTATGTAAACAGGTTTTGTTTTCCTTTAAAGCTCCTCCCTACCTGTCAGGAAGATTTCCTGGAAATTCATTAAGATTCTCGATTTAGAATTGTATGTGTGCCCCTAAAATTAAAGAGATTTTTTGAAATAGCAGAATACTTTTAGGGATAACACAAGGAGACCAACCAAATTATGTTATCCACTGAATCTTTTTGATTTAAAGGAACAGTAACACCAAAAAATGTAAGGGTTTTAAAGTAATGAAAATATCATGTACTGTTGCCCTGCGCTGGTAAAATTGATCTGTTTGCTTCAGAAACACTACTATAGTTCATATAAACAAGCTGCTGTAGAGCAATGGTGGAAATTGAAAAACGGCTATATGGCACAGGTTATCTAATGGATAACGAATAACACCATTAGACAGACAGAGCTTATCTGCTATCTGCTGTGTAACTTGAGTTTTTCTCCTTTGAATGGCTGCCCCCATTGCTACACAGCAGCTGATTTATATAAACAATAGTAGTGTTTCTTAAGCAAACACCAGAGCAGGGCAACACTACATTATATTGCCATTACTTTAAAACACTTTTATTTTTTGATGTTACTGTTCCTTTAAATCCCAATGCAAAGGCATAATCAGAATGTTGTGGCACTCCATAACGTTGCCACTATTCTTTAAAACAAGCTTTTCAAACAACCCCAACAGATTTAAACCCTCTTAGCAATAATAGGCTAAACTAAAGAGAGTAAACCAGCTACAGTTAACCAAGGTACACACAGCCATTGATTTTCTCCACTACTCAACTTCCTGCTACTGTTTTTTTGCAAAGTTAATCTAGTACTCAACCCAAGGATTCAACATAATGTTCAAAACTCGTGGGCAGGATGACTGACTGCTTAGTCTTCCTAATCACTATGTCTTCTTTTCCAGCAATTGAAAATGTGTTGCCAAATACATGTAAAGTAGAACCCCCATTTTAAGTTTTCCCTCATTTTACGTTATTGTTTTGTGGTCCCACCTACTGTATATAATGCATAATACATTTCTTTGATTTTACATTTTCCTGGATTTTAAACCATTTTTTTCTGCTCCACTGAAAAATTTTAAATGGGGGTTCTACTGTTTTGGTGTCATACTATTGTTGCTAGGGGAACCTGTGATATACTAACTTGTTCTGGACACATCCCACCAATTTTTCTGGGTATATAAAATGAGTCATTATGCATCATTATTAAATATATTAAATACACAGAAAAAGGTCTTTATTTTACAGAAATTTGGAATATATGGGGAGCTAAATTCAGAAGTCCAAGAAACACTCATTTAGAACTTTTCTTGTATTTTAGAAGCTGGTGCCCAATGAATTGATTTAGTTTGATGGTTACGCCAAAAGAATCAAAGATTGGTGCTTTATTTTAGGTATAATGTGGTACAATATACCATGAGTCAAGCCTTAGGTCTTATGTTAATTTAATGAAACTCAACCCTAATTGTAAGGAACTGGTATGAAGATAGATAAGTGAACATTCCATCTTAATGGATGATCACTGAACAGAGGTGAAGCTTATTTTATACAACACCATCAAGACGTGTCCTAAAGACCCTCCTTTTTGTCTTGTAAATTCCAGTTTTAAGGAATTTTGAAAAAAGCCACGATTAAGCTGGCCCCACATTGGAAGATCTGCTCTTACCTTATAAGTCCCTTTTTCTTGTTGTGTAAACTCCAGTTTTAAAGTATTTTGAAAAAAGTCACAATTAAGCTGGCCATACATTGGAAGATCTGATCTTACTTTATAAGACCCTCTTTCTTGTTGCGTAAACTCCAGTTTTAATGAATTCTAAAAAAAAAGCCACAATTAAGTTGACCATACATTAGAATATCTCATTTCGTATAAGACCCTCCTTCTTGTCTTGTAAACTCCAGTTTAAAGGAATTAAAAAAGCCAAAATGAAGCTGGTCATATAATGAAACATCAGCTCCTCTGGAGAGGTGAACAAATAAGCAAATATTTCCCTGACATACTTACCTTGGTCCTCAAGTCAAACAATAGGATCACAACAACTTGAATGCAGGCTGAAGTGATCCTCTCCCAAGGTGCTTTTTAGGCCAGTCCAATGCATATGTGCATGATTTTTGGCTAAATATTGGTCAGGCAGGTCTGTTGGGGGGCCCAAGTGCCAGACAAAATTCTGACTCAGTCTGGAGGTACCTGGAGCTTAAATCTGCTTGTGGGTAGGTAAATTCTTTTGCCTTGTTTCACCACGAAAATGACTCCCATAGACTTGAATGGCGTCGGGTGTAAAAAAAAAGACTTGCATCAAAAAAAAAATTTGCACTGCGTCAATTTTTTTGATGCCTATAGACTTTAATGCGTGTCTGTGACATTTTGTCCTCACCAAATTTTTGGTGAAGTGAAACGGTGAAACCATCCCTACCTGTGGGCCTTCTTAAAGGACAAGGAAAGTTAAACTAAAAAAGTAGTCTAAAAATGTTGAACATGATATTTTGGGCTTCTATACCAGCCCAAGGCAACTACAGCCCTTTAGTAGTAAAGGTCTTTCTCCAAAGATGCCCCAGTAGCTCCCCATCTTCTTTTCTGCCGATTCATTGCATATGCCCTGTGCTGCTGTCACTTACTGAGCTTAGGGACTAACTCGAAAAATACAGTACACTAAGGGGCATCGTTCGATTCGAACGATTTCAGCCAAAATCCTTCGAATTCTTAGGACTTAGGGGCAGATTTACTAAGGCCTGAATTTTTGAATTTTTAAATGGACCTATTCGATCGAAATAGGCCCATTTTCAATCGAAAAAACACTTTAAAAAATCTTTGAGGGTCGAATTTCGAAGTTTTTACGCGAAGTCCTGAGAATTCGAAGGATTTTGGCTGAAATCTTTTTGCATCGTTTGAATAGAATGATTCAAAGTATTTTGCGCAAAATTCTTCGAATTCTTTGAACTTAGAAACATTTTCAGGACAGGTTCTATGAGGTCCCCCATAGGCTAAAATGGCAATTCGGCAGCTTTAAGGTGGCGAATAGTAGAATTCAAAGGATTTTAAAGGGCCAGTACTTGAATTGAATTTTTGAATTTTTTCAATTCGAATAGAATTTTGGGCTATTCTGTAGTCGAATTTTATTCAAATATTCACTTCGGCCCTTAGTAAATGTGCCACATAGAGTTTAAATGTCACCATATAAGGCTTATTAATACAGATAATTACTATATGGCAGCACAGAAACCAGCAGCAGACGTTAATAATCAGCCCTGTTGCATCAGCTTATTTTACGGTACAACCTAATTTTCTGCTTGATAATTTGAGACAACCCCTAAGCTTAGCTTCTCAACAGCTGCTCAGAGCCCACTGAGTATGTGAGTGTCACTTTCCAAGATGGTGACCCCCTGTGACAAGTTTGAAGTCCTGGATCATTGCTGCTATTGACAAGCTACAACTTAAGGCTGGTGAAATAAGTTCATTATATAAATTATGAAATTTTTAGCCCTATACATTTTTAGGGTTTAGTTCTCCTTTAAGTCTGACCCAATAATAATTCATTGTTATTTGCCTGCAAGGTGCATTTACTAATGACATATACATGACACATTCATTTTGTATTATCATTTGTAGAAAAGCTATGTACAGGTATGTCGATATCTATAAAAACACTGTATTAATAAGAAATAAAAAATTATTTTACAAAATGCTGTTTTGGATCTTAATTTATGTAAGCTGTAGGAAATAGGTAGAGACAGTGCACATCTAAGTCAATATCTATAGAGCCTATTCTAATACACATGCAAACTGACCCCTAGATTCAGAATGTTTTGAAATTGTACTTATCTGACTGAATTAATCAGAATACAAATCATTCCTTGCTTATAAATCCATTTAATATGTCATGACTTGCTTTCCATATAGAGCAAGATGGACCTTTATTTTGGTGAAAAATATATGAATACACAAGGAATAGGAAAATATTTGGTCTATAACTTCTTTCAGCTCCAGGGAATGTTACTATCACACTGAGACATTTGGAAGCATATGTCACGGTGGATAATGCTGTGGATTGTGCGGTTAAGGGCACTTAGCCATTATAACCCTTGATAACTGCCTTCCTTTGACAAATTGCTAAATTGCATAAGCAGTGGAATATAGAGGTGGGCATTAGAACAAACTCAAGGATGTTCAAGTAAAAATAACAGTTAGGCCTGAGAGTAAAACTGAAAACGAGCATGCACCCATTGACCTAAGTTATTTGTGAATACGCAATGAATGATTTTGCCTAGCAGTAATTGGATTCACACTGTGTATGCTAAAAGTATACAGTACATTATTTGACTTTGCAGACTCACTGTGGTGGACCCTGAGGCAATAAGACCCAAGAAGACTAATTTTTGCAGGCATGCACAGAGCACAAATTGTGAACTACTTTGTGCAAATGTAACTGCTAGTAACAGCAGCAAAACAATACCGCCAGGCCGAAAATAAAAAAACACCTGAAGGGGCCCATTGGAGGTTGGCGGTGCATGCACAGTAGGAAAAACTTTGTGACTTTCAGCGCACGCGCAGTAGAGCTGAAACAGTAAATGCTCTTACTTCCACATTTTCTGACAATTGCCGGGCGTGGCTTGTCCTCTTAGAGACAAGCATTAAAAGTTGACAACTCAGGGTTTTTACACTTAATAAATCTCAATTTTTTTTCTAGAATTCCTCATAATTTCCTTATTTCCCACCCAAAATGCGCCATACTATTGGTCTGGTTTTACTACTTAATCCTTACAGGTATATGATGAATTCCTTTAAAAGTTATCCTTCAAATAATCCCCTTTATAAAACAACTTAAATTAAGAATAAATACCCTTGTGCACATTACTTTAATCAAATCTTTTCTTTAAAACTGTAATTTCTGCTTGCTGTTTCATCCTAAGCTTTCCTAATGAGATCTACAATAGGGATGTCGCGGACTGTTCGCCGGCGAACTTGTTTGCGCGAACATCGGCTGTTCGCGCTTGCCGAATGTTCGCGAACGTCGCGCGACGTTGCCAATTTGGGTTTGCCTTAGCTGGCGCTTTTTTTTTGCCATTTCTCCCCCAGACCAGCAGATACATGGCAGCCAATCAGGAAGCTCTCCCTCCTGGACCACCCCCACACCCCCTGGACCACTCCCCTTCCATATATAAACTGAAGTCCTGCAGCGTTTTTTCATTCTGCCTGTGTGTGCTTGGAAGAGCTAGTGTAGGGAGAGAGCTGTTAGTGATTTGAGGGACAGTTGATAGTAAGTTTGCTGGCTAGTAATCTACTGTTCTTCAAACAACTGCCATCTAGCTGTGTGAGCTTGTTCACATTCTGTCTAAATATCAATAATATTACCGTCTCCAGAAACACCATCCTGAGTGACGTTTTTCAAGCAGCAATAATATTTTCCGTAATCCGTATCCACTGCTGTTGTAGTGTATACGTTGACCTTGTAGGCATTGTTTGCCCAGTCTTTAACCAAGTGCCATGTAGCTGTGTGAGCTTTTTCACATTCCGTGTCCAGAAACATCACCTGAGTGACGTAGTGTGATTTCTGCCCTTTACAGCACAAAACGCAGCGCTGTGTCAACAATGTATTTTTTAGAAACATTTTTGCCCTTGATCCCCCTCTGGCATGCCACTGTCCAGGTCGTTGCACCCTTTAAACAACTTTAAAATCATTCTTCTGGCCAGAAATGTCTTTTCAAGCTTTTAAAATTCGCCTTCCCATTGAAGTCTATGGGGTTCGCGAAGTTCTTGAACCGTTCGCATTTTTGTCCGGAAGTTCGCGAACATGTTCGCGAACATTTTTTCCGACGTTCGCTACATCCCTAATCTACAACATATCTGAAGTGGAATAGAATCAGTAGCACAGGTTCAAGTGAATTTCTATTTTGTACTCATATGTGAGAGCTTTGGGTGAGTGTGTAAGAAGAACCCAAACAGATCATTAACCAAAGAATACATTCATTTTCTTAAAATTGTCTTGTACCTTCACCCAGTAGTTGAAGAATGAGGGTGCATCTCATTCAGTACCTATTCCCCTTGCAAGTAGTAGCT
Organism: Xenopus borealis; assembly: GCA_024363595.1. Lineage (NCBI taxonomy): Eukaryota > Metazoa > Chordata > Amphibia > Anura > Pipidae > Xenopus > Xenopus borealis. Next base: position 96,394,307 of record CM044445.1, on the reverse strand, counting down.
ATAGGTAAGAGGCAATTCAACTGCATATTTAAAAGAACATTAACAGTCTCTTTGACTCCATTGCTAAGGCCATCTCCATAATACTAACATTAAAGGAACAGTAACACCAAAAAATGAAAATATAATTTACAGTTGTGCTGCAGTGGTAAAACTATCATGTTTACTTCGAAACACTAATGTAGTTAATATAAACACACTGCTGTTTAGCCATGTGGCAGCCATTCAAGCACTCTCTCCACTGGCTAAAATATATATATTCACGTTATATATATTGACGACCTAACAATCCCTGTGAAAATACTTTAGGCAAGTAGGGAGTGTTTTCAAGGCACTACCATCATATTGAGCCTGATTCAGAAAAGGGGGCTTTTGCATCCAAATAATATATATAATGATATTACCTCTCATCCAACCCTATGATCGACGTAACAGTTGGAAACAGGTATTGACTAGATCCCTCCAGTCAGTTCAACATCATCCCCTTGCATGGGATGAAGAAACTTTAGTTATCCTTACAGTTTACTTTTAATGAACACAATGGGGGAAGGGGATTCATGTGGACCTCCCCACTTAATAGAGTAAGGGAAGGGAGATCTCTAGGAAAAATCCATAGTTTTCATTCTTTCACCTGATCATTTCCAAAAAAAAAAGTTAGATTTTAGCAGCTGAGGGATTAACGCTGTGTTACGTTACGTTTTAATAATGGTACCTGAAATTTTTAAAATAGCTAGTTCCCAAACATAGCACTAGTCCATTTGCCAATATCAACCAACCATGTCTTTCCTTTAATTTTCTAACTAGTAGGAAACTGTTAAATAGGAATTCCTGATTGTTTGCTATTGGCAACCAGCCCAAATACCTCTTAAAACTGTAGTTAAGGGGAAATGCAAAGCATATATATTTTGCATTTGGCACAGATAGCCTGAAGCTATGCCTATTTATTATATCCAGTGGGACTCTTTGTGGCTTATTAAATAACATCAAACAGATATCCTTTCTGCTGGGTCCCATAACCCAGAATCAGGGATTTTATTTCTGTATTATATATATATATATATATGATCAATACGCTAATCAAAGGGCACACTTTACCATTAGTGAATATAATATATATAGAACCAATAATTATAAAGAACACAATGAAATCAACATTTATGCTCACCACTTACTGGTTTCCAAATGATCCAGTTTCTACATATTCATGAAGTCTGTTCTGAATAATATGGCTTATGACGAGGCAAAATAAATGAACCTCCTAATTTTGGTATAGGTGGCTTTTCAGCAAGGGGCTTTAAGTAGGGCTTTCCAGAGAGCAGAGACAGATACAAATGGATTATTATTTAATCCAGAGAGACAACAGGACAAAGGAAACAGTGAAACCGAGACAAGATAAGATTCACTGCCAAATATTGACCACATTGCAAATCATTTAAATGTGATAACATTGAACTAGGATTATATTTGTGGAAATCTTATTTTACAGCGAATCATGAGGGAGCCAATGGGTATCTAAGCGATCGCTACACATTAGTATGCAATTGAAGAAGACCTTTCCCAAACATTGATTGGGAAGTTGTCGAATGTCGATTTATGTTTAGGGAATACCATTTATGGTTTGATATATTTTTAGAAATATACAAATAATTTGTGTTATTATAGTATTTCGGATATATTATAGTGGTTGACTCCAGCCCTAAGTAGAAATGAATTTCCACAAAATATAAAAACCAAGAAATACTTATACGAATCTTCAATGGCTAATTGAAGAAATACACAAGGGTACTTTATTTTGTTTTAAGAATTAATATCTACCTGGTTCCCATTTGGCTTTTATCAGAACTAATTAAACTCAAACCTGAATGCATGATGCATGCCTCTATATTATCACTATAACATTTTCTTTTCCCTTTCAGGTATCTTATTAATATCTTGATCTCATTAATATTATGTCAAGGTTTGACAAGCAGTTACTTTACTGCATTAGGCTTCATCATTACCCTTCCAATTGTCAAACACTCTTTCAAATACAGTGCCTGCGGAAGTCTTCAGACCCTCGGACAAGTCTCTCATTTTATTGAATAACAAATCCAGTTTAAAATTGGGTTCTTTGTACGATATTTTTCTTGTATTTCGATATATGTATTTTCAGAGAACCAAAACCCAAAATGAGTTTATTGATCGATAAGACATTATTTTACATTAGAAAATAAAAACAAATAAACTGAAATATGGTGTTTGGATAAATATACAACTGTGTTCAATAAGAGTTCAATCAATAAGGCTTGTGCTGATTGTACATTCTATAAACTTTCCAAGCTAAGACATTTTTAAGGTTTTTGCATTGATAAAATCCTTGGAAATGGTATTGTTCCAGACAACAATGAAACCAGCCTCTCCAAATTCTTATCAAACCCTTCCTGATCAGCACCAGTAGATTGTTTAAGGGTATGGCACAGAATGACCCTTCCATCAGGGGTAAAGTGGTGGCAGTCAAACCTCCCTCTCCTTGTCTCACCTCTTCCCATTGATAGCTATAGGAAGTATGCTAGTTAATATACTGGTGACAGGAGGACCCTTTGCTTTGGCATTTCAGATTGGAGGTCAGCCTGTTATCACAACTTGTGCTTTAACTAGCTCATTTACCATAGCTCTCTATGGGAAAAGATGACAGCATTAAGGTCACAGCATGACATGAATGTATCTATCTATAGCAGGAAAGTGCCCAGGCAAGCCTGCCACCACCTTTTAAACAAGAAAAGTGCAGCTTGAGGGGTTTTATTTGTATATTCTCGTTGGATATAACATTTTAAGCTTAAATAAAAGTGCTGCTATCTCTAGTATTCCTATATAGTGAGAAAGGTTCATCGAGTCCCCTAATGTTAGTCAAAGGGGCAGTGAAAAGGCGAATGTGCTAAAACATTAATTCCAATAATGTCTGAATTTAAACTGATGTACACAGAACAAATGGGCTAGTAACATATTTGCTAAAAAAATGTGGGCTTTAACCTGTAACCAATGTTATTTTTTTTATCTAGTGATGTGCGGGTAGGGGTACCCCCCCATCCTGCCCTCCATCAGCCCGCGCCCGGCCACATCTGCACTTCCGGTTTCCTTCTATAGACCCATGCCGCCCCGCAAATTACATCACCAAAGTGGTGGGACGAGCAGGTGTGTGGCTAAAAAACCAAAAGCCAGAAGTTGGAAGCCGGCATTTAAAGGTGGAGCAGTGCGAGGTCGGCCAGAACAAGCCCAACCTGTGGGTATCGGGCCGGCTCACTCATCACTAGTGTTAACTGCAATGGTAATACCCAAACCAATGTAGGGACCCACAGGGGTTAATCTGCCCCTATGGCTTTAAGGCTCTACCCTTTTCCCTTCTCCATAGTTACTAGGCAGACGCCCATGTATCTAATTCCTGTTTGCATATCCCCTGCTATTGGCCAGGTGGCGCTGTCAGCACATCCTGCCTCACACTGGTATAGTACCTGGAAAGGAGTGGCAGTTTCCTGTTTGCCTTCCACCTGAGGAGCAGGGTGGATGTGTGCGATGAGCCTGGGCATGGGTCCGGTAAAGTCGGGGACCAGGCAACCCTGTGAATGAGGTTTAGCTATGGTACTTGTAACTTGTAATAGTCTCTCTAGGTGAGAAAGGTAGATAGGGTAAAGATAAAGAGCAGCTGAAGCTCCAATGAGGATTTGCAGGAGGGAGTGCAGGGACCTCAGTGAAGAGGGACTGTAGGGTAGAGGATGCTTCCTGACAACTTCCTGGAGGGAATGGTTGTACTGAGTTACTGCAAATTCCAAATGGATAGAGTTTGTTCTTCAGCTGTGTTACCTATTACTTTATTTGATTGTGTGTCATGTGCCAAACCTCATCTGTGTACATGAGTTAACCTGGGGATATTGTATTCGGAATAATAAACAGTTTTGTTTGCATCATAAGAACCTCCTGGTGCCCAATCATTTTTTTTTGTATGCACAATAGTCTGGGTGTTGTAGCTGCACTACACCTTAGAGAGAATGCTTCCACTTAGCAAAGGCCCTAGCCTGCAGTGTGAGTCCAATGTAACACATGCTCCTATCACTAGCTGGACTAATTGTGGTCTGCTTAGTCCAAATTAGCATTACAACAATATTGCAAGTCAGCTGAATAACAGACCTGGAGGAGACAAACATTGCTTTAAGAGTCAGAAAGGGATTAACAGACACTGCTTTCAACTGCAAATACATTTAGAATTTTAAAACCACTGAATGTATATTGGAAAGTGGCAATATCACCATTGAGTTTACATTCTTGATTAAAACTACATATAAAAAAATGTAGGTAGAAATATTTAATGTACACCTTTGTTTGCATATTTGAACTATGGAGAGCAGAACAGCACCTAGATGGGGCTGAATAACATTAACTCAGTAAGAGTCAGTGGGGGCCAGCGGCACCCACAGGGGTGGGGTAGTCAGGATCAAGGAGGAAGCCCCTTCCAGAGAGTCCAGGCAGAGCGCAGTTCAGGGTAATCCGATAGAATAGTCAAAGTCCAGGTAAAAAGGGTTCAGGAGGCAGGCAGTGCAGATTCAAAGTCAGGAAACAGGCAGGAGGTCAATAACAGGTAAATCAGGAAAGCAGGAACACAATATAATATTGAGCTATACTCGGGCATTGAACTCACGTCTTCAGTGTTCTTTTATTTTTGAATTTGGCGCCACAGCGCATGACGTCATCACGCCGGCATGCCGACGCCGGCGTCTTTGCGCCCACGTGTGCTGCCTGGCGCCGCCATGTTGGATCCTGCGCCACACCACCGCAGAGGTAAGGGCCGCCGAGCGCTCGTGACAGTAAGATGTGTGTCTTTATCCAGCATGCCAATCAAGCAGCAGCATACATGCAGGGGTGTTACATAGTTCAGTTGGGTTGAAAAAAAAAGACCAAAGTCCATCAAATTCATCCCCCTCCAAATAAACCCCTTACAAAATATATATACAGATTCATAACTACCTAACTATCTATAAACACAAATACTGTATATATATATACTGGTGCAATACTGGTAGTACTTAAACCAGAGGTTCTTAGCAGCTACTCCAGGCTGGCACTCTTTCTTACATGTTCACTAATACTCCCCTAATACTAATACTAATACTCCCCTTCTGCTTGGCCTTATCCTTTTATTAAGAACAGCTTTGTCAAACTTTGTTTATTCTCCTTGTGTCCATTTTTCTCTATGTTTCTCTCTCAACACAATTCATGTCTTTGCTGTCATGTCACCTAACAGGTCATGGTTAATATCAGACTGATGGATATTTCTCTGCAGGAGCAGCTACTGAGGCATTCCACCTGACATGAAAATAGCAGCTTTTTTTTTGAAAGGTTGAGTAAAGCTCTCCAATGCCATTGTTAATGAGGTAATAATCACAGCTTCTGCTGGGACATATTTTACCTTTGTTTTAAGTTTCTGTGGCTTTTCTTTCACCATTATTTTCGCTTGTTTAATTTAGAAGTCGTGTCAACCTATTCATTAACCTCTCCATTTGTACAATATGTTGTGCTGGAGAATACCTACTCCCTTTATTTTCCCAAAAAAACAAAATGATATACAGAGTCGGTGGATCACTTGCTCTAATATTCCATATGTGCATTATGATATTTTTGTAATATTGAGACCAGTAGAAAGCTTTGGCACTAAAATTGGCAATATGTATTCTTCTGAGGATTGTAAAATCAGATTGATATATTAAACACTGCTCATGAAACAAAGTAGTATACATTCGTTTTTCTACATCCTCAGCATGCATGCAACAAAAATGGCTTAGCCAAAATGATGTGCATTAATGATGAAATCTAAATATTTATAAACATTTCTCCGTGTTTCTGTGTGGCAAAAGTAGACCTAAGGTCCCGTCCCGGGCGTTTGTGACCTGCGGGGGAGCACAGGTGTAGACGCACGTCATTCTTTTTAATGAGGTTCTACCCACGAGACGTGTGTAAGCGCCGATCACAGGTTCAGACGCAGCATGTTGCGTCTCGTGGGTACAACCTCATTGAAAAGAATGAAGTGCGTCTAGACTTGTGCTCCCCTGGAAAATGAGGTTCAATGTTGATAAATGCAAGGTTATGCACTTTGGCAAAAATAATATAAGTGCAAGTTATACACTAAATGGCAGTGTGTTGGGAGTTTCCTTAAGTCAGAAGGAACCTAGGGTTTTTATAGATAACAAGTTGTCTAATTCTGGGCAGTGTCATTCTGTAGCTACTAAAGCAAATAAAGTTCTGTCTTGCATAAAAAAGGGCATAAACTCAAGGGATGAAAACATAATTATACCTCTTTATAGATCCCTAGTAAGACCTCATCTGGAGTATGCAGTGCAGTTTTGGACTCCAGTCCTTAGGAGGGATGCAATTGAGCTGGAGAGAGTGCAGAGACGTGCAACTAAACTGGTTAGAGGGATGGAAGACTAAAATTATGAGGGGAGACTGTCCAGGTTGGGGTTGTTTTCTCTGGAAAAAAGGCGCTTGCGAGGGGACATGATTGCACTTTACAAATATATTAGAGGACATTATAGACAAATATCAGGGGACCTTTTTACCCATAAAGAGGATCACCGCACCAGAGGCCACCCCTTCAGACTAGAAGAAAAGGACTTTCATTTGAAGCAGCGTAGGTGGTTCTTCACAGTGAGGACAGTGAGGTTGTGGAATGCACTGCCGGGTGATGTTGTGATGGCTCATTCTGTTGATGCTTTTAAGAGGGGCCTGGATGATTTTTTGACCGCACCCATTTTTGCGGCCATACCCCCTAATTACCATGTTTATTTTACAGTATGGTAGGGAGAGCTAGGCCCAGAGGGGCAAGAGACAGCCAGGACACCTTGTTATGTAACTTGTATTGTTGAAAAAAAATAAAAAGTAAATGTTTGGTTCAGAGTCTTTCATGTGTTTCCATTGAACTTTACAATCACATACAGTGGCTCCTGGGGGGCACAGTGTACAACAGACAAACTATCATCCCCAAGGTTTCAGGTTGGGGTATTGCTGTGGGGCCAAGTAGCTTCCACTTATGCCACTAAATGCTTTTACTCTGGATTAGCTGGAGTTTGCAGAATCTTTACACATATGACAGTGGGACTGAGCTCCATTTAATCTCTGAGCTTTGAATAAACCATAGCAGCAATTCCAATTTCACATCACGAGAACTAATTATTTGGTCAGGAATAGTGATGGGCGTATCTACCCAGTTTCGCAAAATTTGCAAATTTCCAGTGAAATTCGCGAATTGGCGAAAAAATTCGCGAAACGAGTCGCGGCACGTTTTTGACGCAATTGAATATGTTTACTTTTCCATACCCTATATTCCAGTCTTTAGAAGACATCACTATCCCCAAATCAGGTTGGCATCTGCCCTCTCAGGACAAATGTCGGTCACTTTTAGATCAAGCTATACAGTGATGCAAGAGTTCCTATGGGGGCTAAAGAAACTGGTTCTTTTCTGAATGATTTTTCTGACCTTCTAGGCTCAGTTGGGTGCCTTGTTCACCCCCTGTCCATTTCTTCCATACTGGTATATTTGTTAGTTCTCATTGGAATGATCATTTTAATACCCATATGCTATAACCCCTAAACCCAAAGAAAATTAGGGAAAAAAGCAACAACAGCACACCGGTCTTCACAGAAATGTCAGAACAAGCTTGTGCATGCTCTTGTACTAAAGTAACATTCATCAAGTTCAACCATACCTGTGCCTTTTGTGACTTAAGCTCCCCTATATTCATATATGGAATTGCAATCATAAAGGAGTGAGTGATACCACCAAATCCATATTTGGCAAACTGGTTGTAAATCATTCCCTTTGTCTCATTTAGATAGCTTGCATATGTTATATTTACTTGCACTTTTCCAAAATAACACTTGGAAAATAATGCAACAAAAAGTATGATTGGAAGCAAAATAGTTATATGTCTTTTGTGCTTATATTGAAGTGTCAGTATCTAATGCCAGTCTGAGTTACTGCTCATCTGAGAACCGATTGCCTAATGGAGAATCAAAGAGAGTGCAATGTTTAATTCCTTGTTAATCACTCTCCGTTACTAACGAGCAGGGCTACATTTTCACCCTCCTGATTTTCAGTTATGCGTTTATACTTCTCCTCCATCCATAAATTCACTTACATTACTCCCTAGTGGCTACTTATTTCATCAGATGGCTCTATTTTATAAAAAAAACGACACTGGCTGCTCTTGCTCCTTTTTAAAATGCATACGGTCATGGCACCTGCACAAACACCTTGCCCATGCGACTTCCATTGAAAGTATACATAAAACAGCAAGTACTGTGTGCAGGTTGAATAGAAATGGGTCATATGCACTCTTTGTGGATTTATAGAGAGCTGTGCAGGGCTTTTAGGTCAGTATTTGCTTATACAAGCTTGTAATTAGTGTCACACTAACTATACAGAAATCGCACTGCAGAACCATTATTTTGCATACACCATCGCTTTGAACATCTAATGCAATATTAAAGGGATAGTATAATCCTGAATGAAGAGCGAGATTAATACTTAAGTATGTAACATAATTATGAACATGCAATGTAAAGTGCATGGGAGCTAAGTAGAAAAGAACTAAAGAACACCTCTGGCAATGGGATTTATTTATATGTGTAAAATGAAAGGGGGGTAGCTGTAGAGCAAATATGTATAGCATATAGTATGATATCTCAGTCTATTTTAGATGGCCAATGTTTTACCTAGACTGCAGTCCTTTTTTTCTAATGAACTTATTAATGGCTGAATTTGTATTTTTAATCTTATTGTATTATTTTCATTATATCATGTATACAGAGAACTCTTGTGACTTTAAAGGGCCCCAGAAAATATTACTCCCCTAAACGCATTTATAAAAATGGGTCACGTATCCATCTCTATGAGAAGCTCTGCATCATTTCTGGAGACTTGCAATACAGGTATGGTATTCCTTATCCAGAAACTATTATCCAGAAATCTCTGAATTAGGGGAAGGCCATCTCCCATAGACTGTGTCTACAATTTTTAAAAATGATTTTTCTCTGAAATAATAAATAAGTAACTTCTACTTGATATAGGGTTCCACCTGTCTGGTTTTTCGAAGGGCTGTCCAGGTGTTAAATTAGGAAATCCGGACAGGACATTGAAGCTACTGAAATGGAGATCAGCCAATTGCTGATTGCCACATCACTAGTCCCTCCCCTTCATCATCAGCCCCACCCCTGTCATCACTGGCCAACCCTCTGACATCATCTTCCCCATCCCTGCCCATTTTCCCCAAACTGGAAAGGTGGCAACCCTAACTTGATACCAACTAAGAAATAAATTAAACCTTATTGGAGGCAAAACAATCTTATTGGGTTTAATTAATATTTAAATAACATTTTAACAGACGTAAGGTATAGAGACCCCAATTATGGAAAGACCCCTTTATCCAGGTCCCAAGCATACCTGTATTTGCATTTAAAAAGACCTGTAGTTTTTAAATGAGTGTTCAAATTAGGTTTAGCATTCAGACCAAATGCTTGTGAAGGATTCAGTGTCCCACTTTGGAATTTGATGCAAGGAATAGGAAATATGAGCTTTCATGGAAGCTCAAGACTTGTGAATAAAATGAGAAATGGCATTGCAGAGAACAAGGGAACATATATATTTAGGGGCAAATTTACTATTATTCCCCAAAATTTACTTGATCATATTCGAAATTCGATAAGCATTCGACGGTCGAATGCTTATCGAATTTCGAATGAAATTTTTTTGCTTTATATTCGATTTCTCGAAGATCATTTGATTTCACGAAAAAATCGTATGATTCGAACGATCTAATGCTTCGATTGTACGAATGGTATTCGAGCAGGACTTAGTCTCAGACTTAGTCTCAGAGGCCTATGGGGGGTTCCCATAGACTTCTATTGCAATTCGGTAGGTTCAATCTGGCGAAGTAGGCAGTCGAATATTTTTTTAATTTTGATTCCTTCGATCATTGAATGATCGAATTATCGAATATCTGATCATTCAATCTATTCGATAATTCGGCATTCGATGATCGAAGAGGCCAAATTAGAATATCCAATTTTACGAAAAATTTGTACGATCGTTATTCGATCGAATTCGATCGAACTTCAATCATTTCACGTGAATTTCGTAAATTAGTGTACAAAACAGGGTGAACCATTAGAAGAGCAATCACTACCATGTTGAAAAGGATAACAGTGTAAAAAATTATTGTGTGATAGGATAAGTTGGTAGTAAGGGTGCAGCATAGTCAAGAAGTGAGGTAAGTCAAGAAGGGAGGTCATAAAGATGTTTTTGGAAGAAAGAATCAGTATTTTCAGTATATGAGGGCAAATTAATTCCAGGATAATACTAACCACCAGGTTATAGGATTTAGAAAGGATTGAAATACCTGTAGAAATGGATATTTCAGTAGCTGTCTTTTAGCATTTCCTAGCCTCCACTTTCCAGTTATTGCCTCTTTCCCAGCAGCATGATTGGCGGTAGACTATAAAGCATTCAGTGTAACATTAGACACAGCAATCTAGAGAAAGAAACACTGTAGTGCATGAATATTTGAAGGAGAAATTCCCCAAGAAGTTACCAAATTTACCATGGACAATAATGGACATGCAGAGTGTGTTGCTCAAAATTTTTAATAGACCAAGAAATATTTCCAAGGTTTCATCATAATGATTGACAAATATGTTATACTGGTGCTCATTGTGGGCCACGCTTACCGGCAAACCATGCAGCTGCATAAATGCAATGGCAACTTTATGCTTAATGCCTCCAGAATACCTAGTGGATGTATGCAGAGCAACCTTAATGTTTACTGCCCCAGAACACACAGCTAATGCAGAACATAATTCATGTTTAATGCCACAGAACACACAGCCAGTATAAATGCAGGGTAAATTTCATGTTTAATGCCCCGGAACACATAGCCAGTATGCAGTGCTAGCCGTATTAAGTACATCACCCTTTATTAAGTACCTAGCCCTTTAGAGAGTAATGTAATTGGAACCTATGCATGCTTCCAGTGAATGGATCAGTAGACTGTGTACTCAACCAAAATCCCAATGCTCGCCCATAAAATATAATTCTCCATAGCTCATCCTTCCCAGTACCTTATTATCTGGTCTCCTACCTCTGACTTTAATATCTTCAGAGTCACCAAACCAAAATGGCACCATCCACTCTACAATTATTCAATTTTCCAGTGTTCCAAGATGTTTCTGAAATGCAGAAACCAGCAAATGGTGCCATACCTGACAAGATAAGTAGTTGGAAGATGGCTGCATGGACTATAGCACTTTATTGGGCCTGTGGCTCGGTTTTTGGGCCTCTGGGTACTAGAAAAGCCAAGGACTATTTTGAATTACTTGATATGGGGACTGCCAACATGGAGAATTTAAGCCAGGGACACTGATTTCAAACCAAGGTTTGCCCCTGTTGATCAGGGATAGAAAGTAAGCCTTGAGGTATGTATGCATGAAACAATGAGACACAAAGCAGGTACAGGTAACCACAGGGCCATAATAGAATGAAACAAATTTGTCTTTTATCAGTGATGCATTTAATGCAAAAGTTTCAGATTCCCTGTTAATTCTGCCTACATGACTTCATGTCATTGTGACATTTTAGTCATGTTCCAATAACAACTCACACTTGGAAAAGAAAGAATTATTGTGATTATTAAACTTCAAGCCTTTAATTTGACCCTATTTTAACATTTCTTTCCAGCCTAAGGGGTATATTTATACAGGTGTGTGTGAAAGTGTTGTTGAAGAATACCAAACAGAGCCACTGTAATAATACATACATGCATAAACATACACTTTCTACATGTAATCACACAGTTGTACAACTGACTGCTTTATTGCTGTCATTTAAAGGGGCACTGTACCCTCTTTTTTGGCATAAGCACAATGAAATGTTCTTGTTTTTGCTTTTGGTTATTGTTTTAATAACTAATTTAAATAAGTAACTTTACCATTAGTGCATCACAAGGAGACAAAGAAATTACATAGATTTTCAACTTCCTGTTCAGCTTCCTGGTTCTGCCAAGCTACTGTCTGAGGAGCAGATTTGGTATAGCAAATTACCAGTATACCCTAAGCAGGGGATGCCCCAACAAGTTTAAAAAAATATGGTCCCCATGGATCACTGAACATCTACCAAGTCTACTACCTCGTGCCGACCCATAGTTAAGAAATCACCTTACTCCTTCAATATATTCCCCCCCCCCCCCCCCCCCCCCCCCCCCCCCCCCCCCCCCCCACAGGTCTAAGAAAGACAGTAGACATAAATAGAGGGAAAATGTTAATTTATTTCTGACAGAAATAACTGAACTGGCATCACTGACAGAGACAGTAAGATATTTTATCATAAGGTTCTACATACAAGAAGGAAAATACTTGTTAAAAATTCCAGACATGCAAAACCAAATAATTGTATCTAAATGCTGTCATTGATGCACTATGTGAAATTTTTTTGTTTGTTTGTGGGAAGTTAAAATTCAATAAAAATCAACTTGGAAAAAAAAAATTACCAGTATATAGATAAACCCTTTTTATAATGTGCTGCTTCTCATCTGCAGCTTTGGTGAGTGAACAGGTAGTTTAATACAGCTAATTATTTCCATTTAAAGGAGTTGTTTGCCTTTAAATTAACTTTTAGTATGATGTAGAGAATGATATTCAGAGGCAATTTGAAGCTGGTTTTCAATTTGTATTATTAGTAGTTTTTTAGCTTTTGCATTCAGCAGGTCTCCAGTTTGCAATTTAAGCAATCCAGTGGCCAATTTTACTCTTGTAGAGATGCAATGATTTGAAAAAGAGACTAGGACATATCATATATATAGAAAGCTCAGCAATAAAAAGCAGCAACATCATACATTTGTAGCCTAACAGAGCATTTGAGATTTTTAGATGGGTTAGTGAAAGCCGGAAAGAGTCAGAAGAAGAAGGCAAATAATTCAAAAACTATATAAAACAAATAATGAAGACTAATTGAAAATTTGCTTAGAACTGGCCATTCTATAACATACTAAAAGTTAACTTAAAGGTGAGTCACCCCTTTAAACAAAATACACCTACAAGGAGAACACAGTCAAAGTAGTTCAGTTACTTAGTTACTCTAGTTGGTTTATATTCACTCTCAGGCCTACTTTAACTAAGACTCCTGGATTATTTATGCAATTGTGATTCATGAGGGGTCATTTGCTGGGACCCTGAATGAAAATGTGAGAGCCTAAGGGGTACTAAAGCATGCCTCTTAGTTCCAGGGCCAAAACTGAGGGTAGGCAGGTACCTTGTTTGCAACTTGAAGGTTAGCTATTTTGGTGGGGAAAATGGCAAAGTTCAAGCAACTTTGTTAGCTCCCTCTCCACACTAAGCACTCGGGATAGGGGGACTGATAGGAGTTGTGGCTGTGGCAAACAGTGGGTGCAGTATTGGGTCTAGTGTGGGGTAAAGGGGGATTAGTCTTCTGGCTGGTTGTAAGGAAAAGCGGTTTGGGTCTAGCGGCTGGTTTCAGGGAGTGAAGGGGTATCACCTCTATTGGCTGGTTGCAGAGGATGAAGGGGGATAGGGTCTGGTTGCAGGGAAAAAAGGGGATCCACAGCAGAGTCTAGAGTTCACTTTGGGTGCCGGTAGCTGTCGGCTCATCTCTGCTTTGTTCTGATGTAAAGAACGATCCTGTATTGTTGGTGGGACACCAGCCATAGGACAGGTGGTAAGTACAGAGCTCTGTTATGGCCTTCATCACATTACTAACTTGTGCTTCTGAATCTGAAGTTAGGAAAGTGGTAAGAGTGCAGGAGAGTGGACACTTATGTGATATGTCCCCTGCGCTCTCTCAGGAAAACAGTGCTGCCACATGCAGGGAATGCTGTATTTATGGGGCTGACATGTTTTGGAGGACAGGGACCTGTATCAGTTCTCCTACAGAGACCTGCAGCAATTCTCCAATATGCAGGGCAGCACTCAGTGACCCAAAAAACATGGTGGACTGTTCCTATTTTAGCAGTTTTCATCCTGACCTGCACGTAGTACATTACCCCAAGGAGTCAATGTATGTATAAGGACAAGTAATTGGTAATTAGCCTGATGAAGGGCCTGTGTGCTCTGAATTCTTGCTGTTGCTACTTATTCAGTTAGCCAATAAAAGGTATTACCAAACTTTTCTGCATTTTTTCAATGGCTAACACGGTACAAAAATCTTAAAACTATGTAAAAGGACAAATAATACAAATAATTTTGTACACCGTTCTAAACATGCCCCCTCAGTGAAGCCTAGTTACAAACAAGGTAAGTCCATTCTGTCTAACGTCATAGAAATGAAATAACACTCAGGTGAACAATTATGTACCCATGGGTTATGAAGCCCCTCACTAAATTAAATTCTCTTTGTGAATTGTCATTTTTTTGGCCTCACTTGCTGCCATCTAGCCGTTAATTGACAGCAGCACAAAGACGGCGAGGAGAGAGGGACCCGTTTTGAGGCCTGTATCATTTCAAGCAGCCTCCCAATCAGCAGCGGGGGATACAGGGCCTCTCTTTGTTTCTTTGTTGCTGGATAGTAGGAAGGCATGTGCCTCTTAAAGATGTGTAAACTTCATGTTATATTGCCTATTTACTTAAAGTAAACAAATAATGACAAATGGTTTGTGTGGTGAGGGTTATTAAACAGAGCAAGCTGGAATTTAAAGTAAAAAGAAATGTGTGGATACCGGGAAAGTACAAACCCCATGAGTAAATTTAAAATTCCGTTGCTTCTATTTTTTTTTTTTTTAAATTGTCTCTTTTTATAGTCACCCACTTTTAAACTTGTTTTTATGAAATTCTAAGCTCGAGGGCTTTCAATGCAGAAATGCCTTTTTTGTGTGTACACAAAATCCTCTACCCTTTGTCTGTAATATTCCTCAGTATTTTAATTATTAAAGATAAGTATTTGAATTATAAATATTCTAGTTATCCTGGAATAGGCAAAGCAGGCCCTGTGCCCTGAGGCAAAAGTCTTCCATTATCCATAATACTTCTGCCGCCTGCCGGCATCCCACTTATTTATAATTTTAAAGTCTCAAAATAAAAGGGACATAACTAAAATAATCCCCCGCCCCCCAAACCACAAAAAAAAAAAAAATCTCTTCTCAATATGGATAGGTATCTTGAAGTGAGAATATGCCACGGAGGTGTCCCTAACTGTCTAGTCCTTCCATGGAAACCAGTGTGTGTCACATCACAGCTGAGAGGGCCCTTTATAGTGGATCATTAACATTGTCAGGATAGTGATGGCAGGGATGATAGTGAGAATTCAACAACAGCCTTCTGTAAATATACAAATAAGCGAATTGTTATCTTTCCCACCTTGGCGCAGATCAGCAAAGAGACAGGATTGCTGGAAAACATGACAGATTCTCTTTTGGCTGCACCATTAAACAGGGCATACAATAGGTGTGCATCAGTGAGACAATAAGCCAAGCATCTGTGAGAACGGCAGTAAGATTTCAGGGTCCCTTAGTGCTTTGTGACATTCCCAGCGACGTATTCTTATTCATTAAACCCAGCACTGCATAATACAGCTTGTACCAGCTATGGCAAAGCCAGGCTACATTCGCTAATCATATCCGGCACATTAGTGTTTTTACCCTTTATTTTTAGGAACTTCATTTAGCTGTAGGGCTTGAGATATTCTTAAGCAATGAGAAGAGCTCTCTGAATCATGTTGCTACTCGCTAGAAGCTATGAAAGACTTGTATCAATGAAGGTCTCATATTGATGGACGCCTGTCTTTTCACAAAGTTACTGTGTAACCACTAGGCCTGCCAATGGCACCTTTAATAAGGGACCCTAAAAATAGAAGCAGAAAAGGGCCCTTGGGTAAGAGCCACCTCCATCTTTAGCATACAGATTTAATGTGAAACAGGAAGCAAAACATTTTTATGTTTTTACTTTTAATTTTGCATTGGCCAGGTTGTCTATTGTCTAAATGCACATCCCCATTCTGAGCCATATATTCCCACCTGCCTTCCGTTTACAGAAATAGTTATACAAAATCTAATACGAACTTCATACTACTCCTCTTGCTTCCCAATTGGGTTCTTTTTTTTTACCAATAGGATATGAGGAAGTAACTTTCAACTCTCACAACCTCATCACAAGGGCTGCACTGTTGTTGTCTATAGAAAGTCCTGAATGACTTTCACATGTTCTTCTCATCATCTTCTCTTCATTCATTTATTGGTATAAAATCCACTCATCTCTGCATATAAGGTTCCACATTTGATAACACAATATTTTAGGAGTCATTAGTATCTCATGGTGCATTATTTTTCTATTAAAGAGGTTGTTCCCCTTTAAATTAACTTTTAGTATGATGTAGAGAGTGATATTCTGAGACAAGTTGCGCTTGGTTTTCATTTTTTTGTGTGTTTTTTTGAGTTATTTAGCTTTGTATTCAGCAGCTCTCCAGTTTGTAATTTCAGCCTAGCAACCATGCTTTGAATAAGAGACTGGAATATGAATAGGAGAGCGCCTGAATAGAATGAGTAATAAAAAGCAGTATGAGAAAAAATAGCAATAACAAAAAATTGTAGCCTTACAAAGATTTGTTTTCTTAGATGGGGTCAGTGACCACCATTTGAATGCTGAAAAGAGTCAGAAGAAGAAGGCAAATAATTAAAAAAAATATAAAAAAAAGAATAAATGAAGGCTAATTGAAAAGTTGCTTAGAACTAGCCATTCTATAAAATACTAAAAGTCATACTAAAAGTCAACTTAAAGGTAAACCACCCCTTAAATATGTGTTTCCCATTTCTTATATTATCTAGAAACACTAGTATTTGTAAAAAGTGTATACATTGACAGATTTGTCAACATTTATATAGGCTGTGAAACATGGGCTGTATAAGGTGTTTGCGTGTCATTACCTCTCAGTGCTTTTATCTATATAGAGGCTCCTGATAGGCTCTTAAAAATGACATCTCCAAAATGAACTAAATATTGGCACCAAACTAGAAGCCATATGTTAGCTGTACAACTATGTACTTATAAGGGGATTCCAGAGGAATTCATAGCACTTCGTTTTCACTTATGTGCACAAATGTTTCCATTGCATGCTTACAACAAGCAGAAGAAATGATATATATTGTATATAAAAGCTTTGTTTTTATTAAAGTGGAATGTTACATCTGCTTCATTCTTCTAAACTCACAAGTGGCTAATGTAAAGCAACAGAGCTCCGGCCTCACCCCTGAAGTACCAAGAGGTAGCCCAGAGGGTGATACACTACAGGTATATGTTGATATATATTCTCTAATAAAGGCAAATTGATTTAGATAAATGGGCATTAATTATTAAACTTATGAAGAACTAAACATTCAATGTAAATATTAAGTATACTGTTATGAACTGTCTGTGTTCAGATTTCATTAGGAACTGTTCTCTCTGCTTTAATTAAATGAAAATAAAAAGAGTTTGTTAACTGCAATGAAACAGTGCCCCCTTGTCCAAATGATAATAAAAAATATTGGAATGCTTGTAATTAAAGGAGAAGTCAACCTATAATGGAGTAAACGCCATGCCCCCCTCCCCCCTTAAGCCCCCTCCCCCCTAGCCTACTTCCCCCCTGGGGAAATGCCCCATAGTTGCTACTTACCCCCTCAGCGCAGGTCCTGACCGTGGAGTTTGCAGGCACCATCTTCTCCCCAAGATCCATCAGTGTTTGGCGGAGCATGCTCAGTAGGAGCATTTGCTGGTCCAGCTGTACTGCACATGCGCCAAAAGACATGAAGTTTGAATTGGAAAACTTTGTGACTTTCGGCGCATGAGCAGTAGAGCTGAACCGGTAAATGCTCCTACTGCGCATACACCGCCAAATCGCCAAGAATGCAGGAAGAAGACAGCTGGGGAGAAGATGATGCCTGCAAACTCTACGGTCAGGACCTGCTCGGAGACGGTGAAAGTACCAACTTAGGGACATTTGCCCAGGGGTGGGGAAGGGAAGTAGGCTAGGGGGAGGGGGCTTATGGGGGGGGCAAGGCGTCTACCCTATTATAGGTTGACTTCTCCTTTAAGTCAGTGCTGTCCAACTTTTTGCAAGTAGCAGGCACATTCTCTTCTATATAGCATTTTTGTATCTCTTTCAAGGCTGGAGGGCTAAGGGTTTCCTAAAAAATGTTCCTCTTGTTGAAAAACAATTCTTTAACTGAGGAGTAATTTTATCAGTGCCAGGTGGCCTTACAGGAGAACCAAACCCCTTATGCTTAAAATTCCCTATCCCCCCCTCCTTACAGAGTCCCCCTACTTCCCCCCAGCCTAAGTGTAAATTCTGGTAATTGCCCCTAATCACTTACCTCTCTTTGCAGATTCAGCACAGTGAAGCTCATGGGTGCCATCTTCTGACTCTTTAATCGTCAGGAAGAGATCAGCATATCGGTGCATGCACAGTTAAAGCAATTACGCATGCGCCGAAAGTGATGGAAATTGCCGAACTGCCAGAAGACCTGAATATTACCTAAGACCCAAAAGATGGTGCCTGTGAGCTCCGCTACGCGCTGAGGAGTTTGGGTCTCCTTTAAGGTGACCATATACAACATGATAATGATCTTTCCTACAGCCATTTGTATCTTGCTTTCATTATGAATGTTAATAGCTGAATCGTAAGATATGCAGGTAGTAACAATAGAATTCTATCTGATGATTTATCAGCATCCCTTTGCCGATGTTTGGGTATCTATTTTACTATTTGGCAAACTATTGAGACAACCATTATCCAAATCTTTTGCCAATATCGGTCATCTTGTCTCCCGCCATATACGTATGAAACTTTGTTTTGTACGATAATATGTGTGCATGTATAGAGACACCTTTGATTGCCTCTTGCAGTTTGAAGCAGATATTAACAAATCAAGAGGGGCATTTGTGCTGAGATCTAACACTTCATACTATAGATCAGAATGGAAAATGTCCAAAGTGGTCAAATACATTCTGTTGAATTGACACATGTATCTGTATAGAGAAATGGTTCAGTTTGTTAAAAACACATTTCTTCCTTTCCATTCAGTACAACTTTTTGGTGAGAACTCTACTGTCATAAAATCTAAGTAAAACTGAATTTTTTTTATCAAGGGGATTCTGGTATATGGGTCTGCTTTTGATCATTCTATGCTCTTGTACACTTAGGGGCAAATTTACTATTATTCCCCATTATTAGCTCGACCAAATTCGCAATTTGATATGCATTTGACCATCGAATGCTTATCGAATTGTTTTAGGCTATCATTTTGCTCGCAATACGATTTCTCGATGAATTCGTATGATCGGAAACCGATCGTTCGATTTCATGAAAAAATCTTGAAATTTCCTTTGAGTGACCGAAAAATTCGTATGATTGGAACGATCGAACGCTCCGATCCTACGAATGGTATTCGAGCAGGACTTAGCCTCAGAAACCCATGGGGAGCTTCCCATAGGCTTCTATTACAATTCGGTAGGTTCAGTCGAATAACTTGAAAATTTTCATTCCTTCACTCATCGAATGATCGAATATCTGATCATTCCATCTATTTGATGATCGAAGAGGCCAAATTTGCATATCCAATTTCAAGAAAAATTCATACGATCGGTATTCAATCGAATTTCACGTGAATTTCATAAATTGGCCCCTAAGGGTATTTTTGATCTTTATTTACAAATTTATTGGATTTACACTAAATCACAGATATCAAAACCAATTCACTTATGTGAACTACAATTCAGTAACATAATGAATGGCTACAAAAATGGGGTTCTGCTGACCAAGACTTGTCTACTGCCCCCAGATCTCACCCCTTGCCCTGATCTCATCAACACCTAGAGGACAGGTAATTGGGGGGCAGAGGGGGGGTTTCCACTGTGACCAAGGGGTGTTGAGGCTGGGGCAGGGGGGCCTGTGACAGAAGCTCCAGTGGGCCTTGGACTCTCTTGTCAGATGCTGTTCACAGAATGGTGAAAAGTTGAAAATTTTAGTGTCATTATTTCAACTGTCTTTCATTTACTTCAACACAATCATGGATCAGTAGTAAAGTTTTTGGTCAAAACAAGTTCTACACCCTCCCATAGAAGAAAAATGGAATTTCACCAGGCCAGGGAAATGTAAATCACACATCAGCGATATTGTGGTCAAAGAGCATGTACATTTTTTTGAAGACACCAAGTTGTTTAAAAGTCTTAAGTTTTCATTAAAATTTTTATAAAACGTCATTTGGAAAAATCATGTACTGTCCATCGATGGCCATGTATGCGCTGCTGATTCGCTGTTTGCACCTGTTTTGTGCACCTCTGGGGGGCAGTATTGAGTTCATAACTCAAAAATCAATTGATAGATAAGTAAATGTGATTTATGTTCACGTAGTTGCAGCCAAGCAGAAGAGACAACTGAGATTGGAAAGAGACTGGCAAATACTATATGTAAGACACTAAAATACACTATCTAATAATATTATTTTCATCAATATACGTTTTGAACTACAATCCTTCCAGTGCAAGAAAACTGCATTCTGCAGTACAAATTTTGTCCACCTTGAATCCTAATGAAGATATAAAACACGTAGCCCTCTTGAGATTAAAGTATTTGTGTAGCTGCCCCCAGGGGATTTCTCTCCTTTTTTTTTAATCAGAAATCCCATGGTGTGGGAATTAGGCCGCAATCCTGTCTGTGCTAATACTGATTACCATAAGCACAGATGACCACTGCAGGAAGAAAAAAGTAAAGCTAAGAGACTATTAGTGCTTTCTGTATTATATTGTTGAATGTTGAATGTGCTTGGCTCCAGAAATATATATACAGTATATATATATATATAAGAATACTTCCCATTCTGCTCCTGCCCTGCTGCAATTCTTTACTTGGATCTTATTGACCTCTATTTTCCACACATTAATCACTGAATATGGAATCAACCAAATGTCTGTGACCACCATTGACTTCTCATTCTTGACAACAAGGTCTTGGCCAGCCTTTCCCATTTTATTCTCTGTGCTTTATATTCAGCCTACAAAGCTCTGTCCAGGGAGGCTAATCAAGCATTTAGCCGTCTAATAAAGACATTGGAAGGATAGCTACAGTGGCAATATTACAATAGGTTGAGTATATGAAATGCTCCCATTGGGACAGAGGTAGTAATAAGACACAGAAGGGGCTCCTATTTTGTGGTTTGGGGCTTTTTTTTTTTGGTAGGAAACAGTCCCTCTCTAATTAAATCACAGTTTAGGCTGCTTTAATAAACTATACGCAAATAGGAGGTGGGAAATATTTCCCATTGAATGCCTAGTCTGGCTGTTTAGCAAGTTTTAGCACTCTATGTGATAAAAATGTTATAATGTCTGAAAACAAACTTTATTGTTCTCCTAATGCTTTGATTCCTAATGTAACTGCTAAAACAGTGGTAACGGCACAGCGGCACATTTGGAATTACTTAATTCAATTAGAATGAATTGTTTCAAAGAAGCTTTTCTTTCTCTTTATGTCAGTACACAGTACCTTTAGCTTGGCTACATTTCCTCCTCGGCTGCCGATTTAAATCCAGCTAATAATGTACTTTGTTCCCAACTGGAAAGCATTAACAATGCATTTAGCGTCTCAGTATTAAGTAGAATAATAAACAAAAAGAGATGGGGTAATCTCCCTCTGCAATGAATATTCAAGGCAACACCAGTGGGACATAAAATGCATGAACACTTATTTTTCTACTTTATTCTTATCCACGTTCCATATAGACTCTATATCATATCACCAGTCTCCCCAGCAATGAAAGGGTCAAAGACTCTTGAAAGTTTTCCACAATCTATCCTGACATGAGCCTGCTGACATTTAAAAGTTCCCCTTCTCAGCTGTCAACTGCCACTCTCAATGAAAGTGGATCCTTTCTCATTGTTGGAAAAGGGGAATTGAAAGTGACGTGACTTTTTTAATTTTGCATTTGTGGATTCTCTTTAGACTGCCCACAGGTGCATGGAAGATGAGAGGGATGGGGTTTTGATGGCTGCCTCCACAATTAAGAACAAAGGAATTAAAAAAAAAAAAAGTCTTCTGCGCTTGAACTTCCAGCATCCTTAGCAAGGGAAGTGTAGTTCACATCAGCGGAAAGCTGTCTGAATTGACCTATCTAATATAGAGCATTTTATATGACTACTTAAAGTTTGTATCTGTACTTTTTTATTCAACTGAGCAGACTGAAAGGTTGAAGTGTAGTGGTTTTAGAAGTTTTTAAAACCACAACTTAATGCACTTTCTCTTAAACCAATCATGACAGATCCAGATAAAAAAGTATGAACTGAAAATTACATCTGAAAAATAATACGAATGCCTTTACAACCCTCTAAACATTCTAGTTTTTCAGACAATTACTATCTGAATTGATTTAAAACAGCCCAATAGGATCCATGCAGCTCAAATGGACTTCTATAGGACCTCAACAACATTTACCTGGAGAAGTTTTTTTATTAGAGAGTTTTTGCACTTAATTAAACTCAATTTTTTTTAGCTTTATTTAAAAAAAAAAAAAAAAATAGTTAAACCACAAATTTTTAATTTGAAGGTTTTTTTAAAAAAAAAAAAAAAAGCATAATTTCTCTATATTTTATCCATGGCTCTTGTGTATTATGTTTTGATAAACAGCGCTTAGGGATGTAAAGTAATCGATTGTAATTGGGCCTTAGTAATATCACATGACATGTATTCTATAAGAAATAATGAACTGCCACCTTTAATATATAAGGTTATTGGAAGTGAATTTGAAATCACATGACCCATATAAAAACACTCAGTCTATAGCCTGGTGACTTCTAACATCCTTCTATGTTACTAAGGGGCAGATTTACTATTGGTCGAATTTCAAATTGAAAAACATTGGAAATTCGACCATGGGAATAGTTAGGGAATTAAAATCCTTTGAATTCAAAGTATTTTATCGCAAATTTGGGATATGGTAGAAGTCCACCACATTTTGCATGATACTGATACAGATGATTCTGATTGATATCGGAATCAAATCAGAACTAGTGATATTCATTCATGGTTTTTAGCTGCAGATTTTGTGCGGTTTCAAGGAATTTTGTCACAGATCCATGCCTGGTGAAATATTTTGCTAATCACTACCCATAAAGCATTTCATTTTTGTTCAGTTGACAATGATGCAAGCTCAGATGGTGATGAGAGGTTACAGGAAAGCTCAGACAGAAGCTCAGATACATGAGATACATGAGATGTTACTGCAATTAGCTGCATACTTTCTAAACAATATAAAATAAATGTATAGGCTGGTTCTGCTTCCAATAAAGATTATTTGTATCTTTGTTGGGATCAAGTGCAAGATACTGTTTTATTATTAATTATTTATTAATGATTTTAATCATTTGGATAAAATGGAGTCTATGGGAGATAGGCTTACCATAATTCGGAGCTTTCTGGATGACAGATTTCCAGATAAGTTGATACAAGGTTCTGCAAGGTTTTTAACTTAAATGGGAAACATGTTGCATGTCACACGTCTGAGGGCCTAGTAACTCTGAGCCGACAGGAATGGATAAGGAACAGAGAAGCCAGCCCAGCTGCATTAATACTCTAGGTCTTGTGTTACTGACCCTAAACTTGTAAAACTGTGTTGAAATTACTTAATTTTTCCTGTAGATTTTGTGTCAACATGAACAAACCCTGTTGAAATCCAACAACATGACTGAACTCCTTTAGCAAACCTGGAGATTCCTGTTACCCTTTTATCCTCCAAGAACACAATGGCGTCTCACAAAACTAAGCAAACAAAATGCTGAAAAACTTTACAACACAAGGGTCACCCTCAACTTAAAAAAGTCACCATTACCTACGCAGGAGGTAAACCACTTTCCCCTGGTTACTAGTTAGTTATGTATAACTATGTTTGTACTGTCTTCTCTCTTTACTTACCCGTATAAGATGCTCCAAATGTTTATGATACAGTAATGCGGTTTAGCATCAATAAAGGTGAACCTGTCTGACTATACATGTAAACTCCTGACACCACCAGACCACTTACTTAGTCACTGGATTAAGCTACTACCTATGTTAAATTCCTCAGAAGACAACATAATGCATCTAACTGTTATGTATACGTTTTACTATATCATTTCTATGCAATACTGTTAAAAAAATAAAAAAATAATTGAAACCAACAAAAAAAAGTCACCCTTTAGATAAAATGTCATAAAGACGGAGGGCAAAAAAAAAAAAATAGATTTTCATTTGACTTCGCCCCAGCAAAAAAGCATATGTTTCAAATCACCAAAATCTGAATATTACCAAAAGTCTTGCAAAATAGCGTAAACAATATTTTTAATCTTTACAGCTCAGTGAGAAATGTTCCTTTTTTTTCAGCCGCAAAGAAATTTCTTAAACAAAGAGAACATTATTTCAGACTTGAACATTTCTGTCTGCCCATTATCATTAGTTATATGCTAAGCCAGGCTAATGTCTAGTGAGCGCGGCTAATGTTCATTTTGTCTTGAAGACAGGTTGCCGCTTGTCACAAGAAGATGGGGAATAAATGACAGCTTTGAACCCTGTACCTAGCAGGCATATTAGACTAAAGAATCACCAACATGATGAAAAATTATTTTGTCAAAAATTTGTAGGTCACCGCGATTTTCTAATGTATTTTGTGATTAATTCCGAGCATAGATCAGTATTATGACCTTCCAGTGCATCACTTAATTGTCGCTTGCTCCATGCTCTTAATATATCGGTGCTGCTTTTGCTTCTTGGGGTTTTTATAATATAGCAGTTTTGGAACGCGTGTTGCTCAAAATGAAGCTTTTTTTTTTTTTTTTTGGTGTCATTTTTACAAACAAAGAGAATCATTGAAGCATTTTGCATATAATGCATAATGAATTCATCCTAAGGAATATGCAGTGTTAATAGATTTTTTAAACCCCCATTATTTTTTTTGGGGGGGGGGGGATTATATGAGGGCTGGTTTTAGGGTGATAAAGAGGGCATTTGGCCCTGACTTATATCAGCTTGCACAGTGACATTTGTAGTTCAACAAGCACATTGGGCATCCCTCATTTCTGATGACCCTCATTTTCCTCTAATGATTTTAACCCCTTAGTTTGGAACCTTTGTCTTCCTGCACTGCCTGGGGCTATCTCATGCCTAACTGTCACTCTTAGTTTTTAAAATAATTTCACATTTCAAAAAATCTAACCCTCTATTTAACACAGCAGAAAAAACTAAACACCCAGTGGGGCAAATTCATTAAAATTAAACACTAGGTTTAATTTGTGGAATTGAGATATTATTTAATGGATTCCATACTTGGTTAGAAAATATAATATGTGGCAGTTATAGATCAAGGCAATAGAATCCTACTGATGATATGTGATCACACAAACACATAGAAAGGATAAGAGGAAATAACTCGCCCTCCTCGATTATATGGCTAATTCACTGAAGGCTTATTGTAGTTCTGTAAAAAAAAAAAATATTTTCCAAGGATAAAAATAGTATATCTTACATAGATAAAAAAGAAGCAGGCTGTTCTCAGGGGGGATGCAAGATTAGCAAAAGGGCTGTATCAAACAAAGGATGCACAATTTAGAGAAAGGGGCTATTGCTTTAAACATAAAGAAAGAGAAGAAAATGAAAAGGTTTGGTGTGCCCTGACTCACACTCCTTGTTTTATGGCGGCTCTTATGCTAGGCTGAGTGTCGGCGTTAATGTATGTAGATTTCATTTCTGACTTGTGATTATTTGACTGTTCATTTTACCAAGATTAATGGCGTGTCTGCTATCTCCTGAATGCAGTGCTAGCCTTATCTTTAATAAAAGAGATGAGGCCATTAATCAGACTGTGTCAGCAGCCCTGACTAAGACATTAAATGTACTGTATGGGATAGGTAAACACAGGACAGACCATTCCTTACTTCACTACATCAGGCAAAAAAAAAAACACTCATTATATTTATCATAATTTCACATCTGCTGTTTTTGAAGCAATGTACCATGAGGCCATAAACTGTATTACAACCGTGCATAAATTCCGCTGATTTGTGGATAGACTGACTAATTCTTAAAGTACATTTTAGAAAAAAAACAAAAAAAAAAACCAAGCAGCGAGGCCTGAAATTGCAATTTCATAAAGGTACT
This sequence comes from Xenopus borealis, assembly GCA_024363595.1. Classification (NCBI taxonomy): domain Eukaryota; kingdom Metazoa; phylum Chordata; class Amphibia; order Anura; family Pipidae; genus Xenopus; species Xenopus borealis. The sequence goes on along the minus strand of CM044445.1, from coordinate 96,368,137 downwards.
AAATTATAGAGTGCAGAATCACGTTTTTTTTTTTTTGCTTGATGTGATTCTTTTATAAAAAAAGTGACAGATCTCCTCGTGATTGAGTCAATAAAATAAGGACGAGTGAGCCGGATACTCAAACAAGATTAAAGAGGAAGTGAATGACAAAGGACGTGAGACAATAGACACCGTTCTCATCCTGCCAAGGAAATGGCTCTGGGATGTAACTATTAATAGCTGGCGCGCTTGTATGGTGTTAATTAATCTTTTCACCTGGTTCAGACAATGTAATACATAGGGAGAAAAAAAAATGGAACCGTGGATCAAGGTCCAGATACTCTGAGCAGGAACATCTTTTTTTTTCGGTTTTGGTTAATTATGTCTATGCCGAATGAACGAAACTTTTTAATTAACTGTATTTAACTGGATGCACGTCGTTAGGCAGAAGATTTATGTGATAAATTCTTTCAATCAGCCCTTACCCCCTTTGAAATTGTAACCAGCCTAAAAACACAAGATTTGAATAAAACCACCGAAATACATTATGCCGTTGCATTTGGAAAAGGATTTCTAGTGCACTGAAAAAAAAGAAGCTTTAATTACACATTCTACATAAACCATAACCCATTTACCCACTGTAAATTGCATGCCAGTTTACTAACTTTTAGCACTAATATAAACACCTCCCCACCCAGGAATGTATCTGTTGATGGTTTATTGTTTGCCTTAGTCTTGGTCAACATTATGAGGATTTTGAACTCCATTACTACCTATCATTAGAGGTGAACTTTATCATACAGGTATGGGACCTTTTATCCAGAATGCTCTGGATTTTCCAGATAACAGATCTTTCTGGAATTTGGATCTTCATACCTTACATCTACTAGAAAATATTTTTTTTTTTATAAACCTAACAGGCTGGGTTTGCTTCCAGTAAGGATGAATTATCTTATATATAATATATCTTAGTTTGAATCAAGTACACTGCACTGTTTTATTATAACAGAGAATAAAAAATAATTTTTTTAAATTTCATTTGTATAAAATGTAATTCATGGGAGATGGCCCTTCTGTAATTCTGAGCTTTCTGGATAATGGGTTTCCAGCTAACAGATACCATACCTGTATATGCAAATTTCACACAGTTTACATATAACATGCCTAAAAGTCCCATGCTTAGGGTAAGGCCAGACGGGAAGATTCAGGGAGATTTGTTGCCTCTTGACTAATCGCCTCTTCTTTGGGGCGACAAATCTCCCCGAACCACTTCCCCCTGCCTTCGAGAGGCTTTAATGAATAATCACCTGCCTCCTTAGACAATTTCGAGCGATTTCGGGAAAGCGTCGCGTGTGAATAGGCGCAGGCGATTATTCATTTAAGCTGCTGGAAGGCAGGGGGAAACGGTTCAGATCTTCCCCTCTGGCCTGAGCCTTAAACATTCTTTCTCTCTCTCTATCAATATATATTGGCCTTCTTTATTGTCCATTTGGATATCACTACATTTCAGTTTGTTGGTTAAACCTAATATTGCAGCTAGTACACTGTTGATATTTAACAGTTATTGGTTTGTTTCTGGGGTGGTGGCGGGGTGGTTCCATTCATCTGTCATCCCCTATTAAATGTATCCTGAGATGAGGTCTAAATATGTCTGAACTGATGGAGAACATAGTACTAATTCACAGTTGCTAAAGAATCAACATAATCTACGGGTTTTTAGTGAGGTATAAGAACTACTGGTGCCATAGTGAAAGTCTTGTGGTATTTCAGTTATTGGGAGGCACATAGTCATTGGAAATATTATGCTCTGCTCCAGAATAAAATCATGAAAGATAAAACAAGTTGGTGACCTGGTATACTTGACCGAATTGAGCTCCGAAAAACCATACAAAGCAGTACATTATGAATGGTATAGTCTGTTTCTTAGTACAACACCAGCAGCCCCTTTACCATGCTGGGAATCTAACCTGTAACCTGTAGATAACAAAGACTTCTAAGGAAGCAAATTCAGTGGCTCCTTTAATCCCACCTGATAGTCTTATGCCAAAGTTTAAATATCTTGGATAATATGTCTTCAATGTAGAGAACAAAGGCTTCTAAGAAAGCAGATTCAATGGCTCCTTAAATCACACCTGACAGTCTTACGCCAAAGTTTCAAGATCTTGGGTAAAAGTATACCTCCTAGTAGGTATGGCTCTTTGAATCACGATGGCATCTTGTTGAACTGCCTTAAATAAGAAGATATGGGCATCTTGATAATATGAAATAAGATCCTTATACGTTTCTGGCTGAATAATGACTAATTCAGGTGTACTTATAATAACTTCCCTATGACCTGGCAATGCTAAATAGGTTGTCAACACATTATGACTACATCTCTGAACTAATCTCCATATACTCACCCAACCGCTTACTACACTCCTCTACTGACCTGCTACTCAATTGTTCTCTCATAACCTCCTCACATGCTCGCATTCAAGACCCCTCCTCTGGAATTCTCTCCCATGGTCTGTCCAACTTTCTCCCAATCTTTCAGTTTTCAAGAAATCTCTTAAAACCCACTTTTTTAGAGAAGCCTACCCTCACTGTTAACTACCCAATGCTTACATTACTACATCTCTCACCCACTTTACTCTGATCTTGCCCTCTCCCACACCTTATGTAACATTCCCTTCCCTTTAGATTGTAAGCTTTTTTTGTACAGGGCCTTCCTCACCTCCTGTACCGGTATTTATTGTGATGTATGTTCTATGTATCTTCATGTGATTTAGTTGTATAATCACATTCACTTTACAGCACTACAAAATAAGTTGGCGCTATAGAAATACATGTTAGTAATAATAATAAATAATAATAATAAACAACCTATAATCAACAGGTCAGAAAGCTCAAAAATCCTCTGACCCTTTGGAACCTTCCAGCTAATGAAGGGCAAGTTTGTCATTCCTAACCACACTTTAACATGTGGTTGTAAAGAAGTTAGATCAAAAACATTCCTGATTATAATCATAAGCCGTCATGAGCTGTCATCTCTTTCAGGCCCCACACCATCTTATGTCCATGTGGTCTGTTCCTGACCAAAATAAATTATTTTGGACTCAAGAAATACGATACTGTGCAATTTTAATATGTCTGATCACTGGAATGTATTACATATTTCTGAGATCCTATTTTAAGATAAAGAATCTCGGATTGTTTGTAAATTAAAGTCAACAGATGTATATTTCACAAAGTTAGCCTACAATGTGTTGCATTACAAACCAAGCTATGGTCTTGCAGTTAGTTGGACTTATATGAGATCTTGTTTGATTAAAAATGGGTAATTCTCTCTCATGAATGGGCTTACCTAGCTGCAACATTATATATGTAGACTGATGGCTTGATTCCAGTTTCCTTCCTCCAATTCCCACCAGATGTTTTTCCTTTTTTCTCTTCTCTTCCTTTCTCAATTTATTTCTATACATATACATATAGATTAAAAAAAGAAAGTACCTATCAGCATTTCACTCCCAAAATGTACATTTTGTCATCAAGTTGTATCTGTCAGAACCAATTAATTGTCAGTTGTAGGTATGCAGAGATATTATATCTAATTTTAGAAAATTTTCGTTGCATTAGAATACAAGGGGGCTATCAAACTCTATAGAACTTGGTTGTTCAAGGTCCTATTGGACTTCTGGTATCATATTCTGAATTGAAAAAACAATAGTGTGATGAGTGGGATGGGTCACTATACCTTATTAAGTCTTTATTTTTGTTTATTGCACTCTTTATGGGAATGACAAAAGTAGAACATGCATCATTTCTAAACTTCTAAGATCTTATTTTAAGATAAAGAATCTTGGATTGTTTATAAAATAAAATCAACAGATGTATAATTCACAAGTTAGCTTAAAAATGTGTTGCATTATAAACCTCGCTATGATCTTGTAGTTGGATTTATTTGAGATTTTGTTTGATTACATATAAAATATAAAGTAATCCTTTCTCTGATATCTCATGAATGTGCTTACCTAACGGCAATATTATACTTGTAGACTGATGGCTTGATTCCAGTTTGCTTGCCCCGATTCCCACCAGATCTTTCTCCTTTTCTCTTCTCTTCCTTTCTCAATTACTTTCTATACATATAGATGAAAAAAGAAAGGAAAGGACCTATCAGCAGTTCACTCCAAAAATTTGCTAAAGCAGTGCCTTTAGCATATCCTTGCCAAAACACTCCATAAATTGATCCAGAGGAAGGGAAACAAAACCAGCAAGGACTACTGTCACCTGAGTCTCATAAGTGGGAAAACCTTGGATCTTGATTGCTTATTCATCATTATACATGGCTGGACAGGTATTCAACCCATGCACTAGATGAATCAAAGACAAAGGCTTATTATGGGGCTTAGTCTCCACCACACAGACCAGATGAGATATATATCAGTATATTTTTTCTGGGAGGGTGCAGCCAATTATTAGCACCCTCAGTCAAAGAATATCTCTTCTTGTCAATCACCATGCACACCTAATAGTCATGTATTGCATCTCAAGGACAGTAAGAGCATACACATGCCAGGCAAACACTGTCAGATCACACAGTAAATGTAAGAAAGACTTTGGAGACACTTGAAATTGGAGAAATCCATTTTTTCCCATCCTTGCCTGGGCAGGTTATTATGAACGATGCCACTTCTTTATTTAAGACAGGTGGCAGCTTGAGGATCAGGCTGCTGGTACAAGGGTTTTAATATAAGTGAACAAAAATTGGGTTCTGTCAGAGCAGTTTGCCCTGCTTTTTTTTATAATTGCTTTCCCACCGCTTCCAACATTATACTGCTAAATGAAGTTGGGTGTGGGACAAGTTGTAGATCAGGCTTCTGGTACAAGGGGCAAATATAAGGGTTCAAGTCACGTGAAGATCCAGAGACCAGTCTAGGTTTCTACCTTATGTATCCAGCAAACATCCCTATAATCTAAGCTCAATCAAGTATTAGAGGAATGTTTCTTACAGTATTTGTTTGTAATGGAGGGCTAATTCTGATGTATACTGATGACGTGATGTTTCATATAAAACTTGTGGGTTCATTTCTTTTATCTAGTACAGATATAGAACCTGTCATCCAGAGTGCTTGGTTCGTGGGGTTTTGTGGATAACGGATCTTTTGTGTAATTTGCATCTTCATATTTTAAGAAAATCATGTAAACATTAAGTAAACCCAGTTGGCTGTTTTTGCTTCCAATAAGGATTGATTATATCTGTTTGGATCAAGTACAAGATAGTGTTTTATTTTAATAAAGAAATAGGAAATCATTTTTAGAAAATCTGGATTATTTGGATAAAATGGAGTCTATGGAAGATGACCTTTCTGTAACTCTGCATTAGGGTTTCTGGATGATGGATCCAACACAGTCGCTCTCTCTTTTAATAGGGCACATGTTCATATTCAGTTTACAACTTTAACCATGAATTCCTAAAACTTAATATTACATTATAACTACATTATAAATCTGCATACTATTATCGCCCTGATAAATTATTGGGAAAGTGTTCAATGCTACCAGGACAGTTAACAATAGCCACAATCAGTGAGAAGAAACCAGGTTTAAGTTACAGGTCCCTGTAGCTAATTAACATTTAGCATCCCTTAAAGTGGCAGGATGAAATACTTCCGATTCAATAGAAGTAAATGTTTAATTAAATTCAGAACGTAACATTTAGAAGTTGGAAATACTAATCAGACCTTCCCTGTTCCCTGCCTAGCCGGCTGCAAAATATAGTAACTTCTAAAGCAGTGTATAAAACATAGTGCTCAATTCACTTTATTAAAATATCCAATAATAATTGATTTAAAGGCAATAAAGCGTGTTCATTAGAAGGTTTATATTCAAGAAATATTGAAAGTATACCTAAAACTGTCACTTTTATTGTGAATGAACAGGATAATATGATTTGAACAGAGTGTGATGATACCGGGGATTTGTCCTGCAGCTTTCTCCGATAGCTCGTAAAGAGCTGAAATTTAATATGATGCTTTCAGTCAGTTTAATTGAAATTTAATTGCCACTTTGGGCAGAAGGTTTAGAACTGATCAATAAAATACTACAGTTCTTGTGCTTTGGCACACAGTTCCACCTCAGACAGCTCCTTTCAAGCAGCTTGATACCCACACCATAATTCTGGGACTTTTGCACAAGATAAGTAAAACATCATTAATACGGGCACAGGGAAATGGCCCCAGTAAAAGCATACAAGTTGGTATAGTTGGCACAGGCTGGGATTTTGGAATGTGATCATTTACTTGGTTGCATTTATATATATATATATATATATATATATATATAATGAATCCTTAATGGAGGAAAAACAGTCCTGTTGGGTTTATTTCATGTTTAAATGATTTTTTAGTAGACACAAAAAAAATCCCATATCTGGAAATCCCCAGGTCCCATACCTGTACTGGAAATAAATTCAGTTGCTTATATATTGTATAATATGAACTGCCAATCAGTTACTTATAATTATTTTGTTGATGCAGTCACCATAAGATATACACCATGAGAACCCATTTCCTTTGTCACTTTCCCAGTGGGATATTTTGTGTCAATGGCCTAGGTCCTATTCTACTATATAGGCTTTTTAAAATAAAACCTCTAGTTTTACTTTTCTCAAATAGACTGTCGACTGCATATTGAAATACAGTCACATAGGGTTCTGTGCACCCTCCTAACAAAGCACTTCTGGCATGAATACATAAGGTTGTTCACTCCTTAGTGGAGGCAGATTCTATAATTTTTTTTATAGTTTTTGAATTATTTGCCTTCTTCTTTTGACTCCTTCCAGCTTTTTTAATGGGGGGGGGGGTCACTGACCACATCTAAAAATCAAATGCTCTGTAAGGCTACAAAGCTTTCAATTTAGGACATCTCCTATTCATATTCCTGTCTCTGATTCAAATCAGTGCATGGTTGCTAGGGTAATTTGGACCCTAGAAATTTTAAACTGGAGAGTTGCTGTATAAAAAGTTAAATAACTCAAAAACCACAAATAATAAAAAATGAAAACCAATTACAAATTGTCTCAGAATATCACTGTCTACATCATACTTAAATTTAACTCAAAGGTGAGCAACCCCTTTAAAGCAATGAGGTTATATATATTTTTTTCCTGGGGTGTGTACTGTATGTGGCTGTGTAGTTTTTTAACTTGTAATGTGCTGGTTACATGATATGCACGGACTAGCTGAATTGAAACAACTAACTATCCAAATAATAATTTATTATAAGGACCATATACAGTACAGAGAATCTATATCAGGGTTTCAAAGTTGCAGTGGTGTAACTACTCCCTGGTGGGCTCTGGTGCAGGATGGGCACCTGGGCCCCCCTGTCAGGCCCTTACCTCTTTAAATCCCATACTGGAGTGTTGATAGCATGTGTGCTGTAAAATGTCCTCCTAGATAACCACATGCCATAACCATTTTCGTGGCTTTGATTGCACCCTCTGCAGCCCTGGTAGTTACGCCACTGCAAAGTTGAATTCTAATCTATGGGGTTGTATGAGGCTAAGCTTATACAATTTTAGTCTCACAGTATCACATTCTACAAAACTGAACTGATTAGCTATGGTGCTGGTCCTGGAAAGCTGCCAATTTAAAGGTGTTCTTTCTGTGATTTCCTTACTGGGTCCTGTTCCTGTTTGTTGCTCTGGTTTACACCCGGCCTGTTGACCTATCCTTGTCTGCTGCTTGCCCTGGCCTGGGCTACGTTTCCTGGTTTTGCTGTTGTGTTGCCTGGCCTGATATTTGTTTTGTTCTATATCTTTGCTCCTCATTCTATCTCATATACCCCCTTTCTTTACACTGCTATCCAAAGCAACAGTTACATCCATCGTACACTAAGGAGGCATGTTTGTTATGTGGTGTAAAATATGGTTGGATAAACACCACACATCATCGGGCAGGCTTTGGCATGTAAAAAAACAGTGTACATTTTGTACATTGTTTTTCTTAGATTGACTTCTGCAGGAAGCAATGTAAAATAACGGTGGCAAATCTGGCATTACATGGCATAAAATAATAAAATAAACCACACCTTGATAAATTTGCTTTTTATTTTACACAGCTTTTTAGAAACGTTTTCAGCAAATTTTGTTATATATATATATATATATTATGCAGTTAATATGCAGTTATTATATATATAATGCAGAAATGACCAGCAACTCCGAATGTTCAAAGTGTATTGAAAAAGCCAACATGATGTTTCAGTCCACTTAGGTACCTTTCTCAAGGCCAGGGCTGTTTCAACAAGGGGCCAAAAGGGACATTTCTCCAGGACAGATGGGACCCACTATTAAACATTTTGGGGCTCATTTATAAACACTGGGCAAACTTGCACCTGGGCAGCATCCCATAACCAACCAGTCATTAACTTTTCTCAGCCAACTGTAGGTAGAGCAATGAAAAAATGTATCTGATTGGTTGCCATGGGTAACTGCCCAGGTGCAAATTTGCCCAGTGTTCATAATTAACCCCCAGTGTTTTCTATAACTTTGCATTTAGAGACCCTAATTATCAATTACAATACAAATGGAGAGTAAAGCTTACTTATCATTATCATTACTTACATTAGAGTTACAAATTAGAATCTGGTGACATTTGTACACACACAATATATATGTATGTATATATATATATATACGTATATTTATATATATATATATATATGTACAAATGTCACTCTCTTCTTAGGCTCATAAAGCTTAGAAGACCAGATTCTAATATGTATCCCCCCACAGGGATCTTCGTCAGGAGTGCACAAACAAACTCCTAAAAGAACCTTAAACTTTTATGGACTTTTGCTATTTTTTATCTTTTCTGGATCTTCACATTTTTCATCACATAACCGAACTCGTATGGACTTTAAAGGACAATGGTATAGAAAAACATGTGTTTCAATCACAATTGGGTAATTGGGTACCACAGTGATTCACCCAGAATGCATCTGTTAGGTGAAAGCTCATTTGAATGTTTAAATGGTTTTCCTTGATTGTTCCTGTACACTTGATAAAGGGCCCGTAGTGTGACTTTGGATTTTCACCTCCCCAATAAATAAGAATTTTGCAGTCTCAGATTACTGCCATGGATTTGTCCTGCACTTCAACCTTCTTTGAAGGTTCTGTACCGGGCCCCTGTTGTTCTCCTTGTACATTCTCTCTTTAGCAGACCTTATATCTTCATTTGACCTTAAATTGTCAAGACTGTGCTCATGGTCTTTCCATCCAAACTGAGCCCTTCTCTTCCTTTCACCATTACCATTGATGGCATGAGCATTAACCTGGTTAACTCAGCATGCTGCTTAGGGGTCATCTTTGACCAGTCCCTCTCCTTCTCTAATCATATTAATAACACTGCCAAAACCTGTCATTTCCCCCTCTGCAATATAGCCAAGATACGCCTGTTTCTTTCACAAACAACAGCCAAAACACTAATCCATGCCCTTATCTTATCCCGTTTAGACTACTGCAATCTCCTCCTAACTGGTCTTCCTGTCTCCCATCTCTCTCCCCTCCAGTCAATCTTAAACTCTGCTACCAGGATCCTTCTGCTGTCTCCTAAAAGGGAATCTGCTCCAACCCAACTAAAATCCTTAGTATAGCTGTCTGTTAAGCAAAGGATAGCCTATAAAATCCTTCTACTAACAATCAAAGCCATTCACTCCTCTGCTCCTCCCTACATTTCTTCATTTATCTTGCTTTATGTTCCTGTTCGTTTTATCCACTCTTCTTAGAGCCACCTTATCTTCACCATCCACATCCACTGCCACCTCTTGTCTCAAAACCTTCTATCTTGCTGCTCCTTGTCTCTGGAATTCCATCCCTGAATGTAAGGAATCCTCTCTCAATCTTCTTTAAGAAAATAAGTAAAAGCCAACATTTTGGAGCACTAGAACATTATCCAAGTCCTGTGCCTGCTCACTATGCCTTACCATGGGCACTTTTTCATCTCCAATTTGTACCTGTATGTTAGCCTCCCATCCACTTAGACTGTAAGCTCTACGGGGCAGGGACCTCCTTCCCACTATGTCTCTTACCACACAGCAGTTAAGCTTTTTGTCCTATGATTCTTAATATATTTATTATATAATTTGTCTCCCCGTGTATACTTTTTAATATATATATATATATTGTATTTTTATGCACTGTACAGCACTGCGGCTCCTTAACAGTGCTTTACAAATAAAGTTATACATACATTGCATGTCTGTGATGACATTTTAAGAAGTATTTGGCATGCTAGACAGAATTCCCCACACTCCTCTTCCACAAACAGGAGAATTCAAGTGCTGGAATTTACATTACATCTTTGTCCCAAGAATGCATCAGATATAAACATCTCATGGAACTTTGTCATGTTTTATGGATGTTAGTTCACTGTATTTTTTTCCTTAATGTGTCGGCTACTGAGATTGTGTAAAAGTAGGTGCGTCTTTATGGGGGAAAGCACAAAAAGCCCACTGTGGAAACAAAGACTGTTGGAAGGATGGTCACCTTCAGAAAGTCATTAAGAAGAAAAGGCCATAAATATTTTCAAATGTCAGAGCTGATAGGAGAATCCAGCAAGGCGTGCACTGTAAATCAGTAGCGGGACCTTGGGAAAGAATTTTAAAAAAAGGGACAAGGTTCCTTGGTATTTTAGAAGTAATTACTTACGGAGAGAGGGTAATGATGGCACTGTAAATCACATTAAGTTTAGCCATTAGAGGTGGATTGGTTTATAAAGCGCAGAGATGATTCCTGGAAATTGCAGGGAAAGTTATTTCTACTTTTCAGTTTAGATTATTCATGTCCCGCCCAGCTTCTCTTCCTTATCACTTCTGAAAAATATTCATCCCTGAAAGGAAGCCTTCAGTGAAATAAGATTGCATTACAAGAATGACAATGACGGGAAAAATGGACTCACATAGTCAATAATAGTGTTAAAGGAGCAGTAATATTAAGAGCCATGGTTCATTAGGTGTTTTTATCCATATTCTGATAACAGTAGCAGGTTCCAAGTTACAATTTATGCCTCTTCACCAATCCACAGAGATCCTCTGTATACCATGCATGAGATGTATCCACAACAAACATCAAGTACAGGTATCAGATCCATTATGCAGAAACCAAAAATCCAGAAAGTTTTCTCCCACAGGCTCCATTTTTATCAAATAATTAATTTTTTTTTCAGTAATAATAAAACAGTACCTTGTACTTTATCCCAACTGAAATAATTAATCCTTATTGGAGGGAAAACCAGCCGATTGGGTTTAACTAATGTTTATATAATTTTTTAGTACACTTAGGGGCAGATTTATTATTGGTCGAATTCAATTAATTAATTAACCCTCGAATTCGACCAATCGAATTTTGATCAAATTTAAACCCTTCAAATTCTAATTTGAAGGGTTTTAGCGAAATTCCATCAATCGAACGCTCGAATAAAAATAAATTCGATCACACAATTAAATCATCTGAATCGAATGATTTTAACCATTTGATCAAATTTTTTTTATTCCATCTAAAAATGCTGAAATAACCCTATTGGAGCTTCCCATAGGGTTATACAGCAATTCGGTAGGTTTAATCTGGGGAACTAGGGATTTTACTTAAAATTTAAAGGGCAAGTAATTCGACCATCGAATGGTCGAATAATCATATATAATTTTATTCGAATCATTCGAATTGATAGAATCTTTTAAATTCGATGGTCGAAGTGCCCAAAAAAGTTATATGAAAATTCGAATTCGAATCTTTTTGGAAATTCAATCGAATTTCGAATCATTCATACAAATTTAGTAAATCTGCCCTTTAGGGGACTATTTATTAAACCTTAAAATTTTTTATGGTCTAGCTTTTAAAGCTGCTAAAAATCTGAATATGCTCAAGCTAAAACCTATCGAGGTCATATACGTAGAAGTCAATGGCTTATGTCCCTGAAGATGTTTCTTGACATCAAGATCTGCGTTGGTGTCATCCGATAAATTCAAGTTGTTGTGGCAATAATTTGATAAAGTCGAGGTTTTGGAGCAGTAATTCATAAGTCACATAATTAGAATTGCTGCACAATTTTGTCACAACATGTTTTTGCAGCAAATTTTTCGAGATTAATTATTGGTAAATTAAGGGGATTCGGGTTTCGGGGTTTGGTCAATTTTTCTTTTATTAGAGTGAGGGCAAATACCGCCCTAAGGGTATGGAGATTTAAATACGGAAAGACCCCTTATATGGAAAACACCAGGTCCAGAGCATTCTCAATTTAATTTCGTTCTAGCAACACGTCAATTTTATGATTCCCCCAAAACCTCAAAAAAACTTTGTAGTTGCTATCTTATTCGCAATCTTCTCTTCTTCTGCCTTGTTAGTTTACTAGCCCTGCAATTCTACTGTGCTGTGTGCAGATTGTACCAACTCTATTTCCCCATATCTTCAGATATTCCTTGGGGGAAGCAGTGTTGGGGTTAATCATTCCAAAGTAAATCATTAACAAGTGGTCTAAAAGAAGTTTGACAAGAAGAACCACAACAGAGGATCCTGCAGCTGCCTACTTGCATACAGTACATTGAGGCAGATTCACTAAGGGTTAATTTTCGCTAGCACTACTTCGGCAGTATGAGCATTTCAAATCGAAATTGGGCTAGCGATTGCTTTTGCCTAGTTAGTCCTCTTATGCTTAGGTTAATTTGAATAGGACATTAAAGTCATATGGATGTCAAGATGTTGGTGCTAATGCTTGAAGTGGCCACTTAGCATAGTAACATACAGTAGCATAGTAAGTTAGGCTGAAAAAAACACACGTCCATCAAGTTCAACCTTTTAACTTTTTTTAAAACTGCCTAACTGCTAGTTGATCCAGAGGAAGGCAAAACCCCATCTGAAGCCTCTCCAATTTGCCTCAGTGGAAGAAAAAATTCCTTCCTGACTCCAAAATGAGACCACTCCCTGGATCAACTTGTACTATGAGTTATCTTCCATTACTTTGTATTCCCTCACTTGCAGCTATCCAACCCCTTCTTAAAGCTATCTAATGTATCAGACTGTACAACCGATGAATGTTCCATGGCTCTCAAATGTCTGTGGAAAAATGTTAACCCAAAAATTTTTAATAGGTAGGAATTTTGCAGGTAACCCCATCTGAAAAAACGACAAGTCACCAGCATTTTTACAACTTTAATGCATTTCTGGCATACAGATTATGGTGTAACTGACATTGGATTGAGGAAGATCTAGCTGCATTTTAGCAGTTCACCTGGTCTGAGGTGGTGAAAGAGGTAAATTTCAGTAAAATTCACACTTTACTGAATTTGCGGTGTGACGACTGTTCGCTAGATCGAAAAGTCATCTGGCGATAGAGTGTGAACGAATACTAGTGACTGTCCCGTTTGCTAGTGAATTGTCACCTACACCTGTTAGTAAATTGGTGATGTCCCTGCAGTTGGAATTTCTGGTGAAAAGTCGGTAGCCACTTCGTACTTAGTAAATCTGCCCCATTAACTTCTTAGAAGATTTTAATTTAAGGCTGCCTTCCCAAACACGAGACAGATATCATCATTAATTTCTATTAAGCTCTTTGTCGGTTCAGTGCCTACAAATGTAACCCTCAGTATGACTGTCCATGTTCTCTTTGACTATCTTACTCACTACTTCCATTAACTAATTTTTTCTCCTATAAACTTTGTAACTTTTTTTTAAAAAAATCTAATATCTCCAACTACCACTGCTTCTTGGAAGCATCATCAATTGAAACCCTTCATAATTGCTCCCTATCTGTTTACATAGTGCTGGCAGTTAGCAAATTGTGATCCTTACACCATTTAAGAAGAAGGGACATGCTTAGGTCAAGTACTACTACACATGAGATGACTTTTGCACCATCTGATCAACTGGTCAGATATTTAACAATTTGAGTGCAAACATGGGTGACCAAGTTACACTGATCCAACAGACCTATAGCCAAAACAAAAGTGGATGTATGGACTCTTGAAGTTCTGAACACCCTAGATGGGAAATGTTTAGATGTTTCTATTGAATACATTTTTTTCTATTCATAAGGGAGAAGCTATGCCAAAAAGTTTAGTTCTAGACTCCTCCATTTGGACAATAATGTTAGATTCTACTTAAAGAATTATATTTCTCCGGTATTGCAAAAAATAAAATCGTGGATTGGTCAGATTTGGGTGGGCCAGTCCTTGGAGACAAAATACTGAAATCAGACATAAAATTTATGGTAATAAAAATTGGTTATGCAGTGTTGCACATTTGGGGGCCCATTTAGGGTTGCCAGAGCTTTTGTGCTCATAAATGAAACCTGTGTGAGTTTACTAAAAGCTCAAAGCTCAGCAATCCTCGCAAGTTTGCCCGAAACCATACGGAAAAGCTGGTGCATGTTTTAATTAATTGTGATAATATGTGCTCTCCATTGCTCCATCCATTGCACTCATACTTGAAGGTATGTTCATAAATGATCCCTTATATTTTTCTTGTAAACATATTCAATCTAGGAAAGATACTCCTCCACCCCCTTAACCTCCCCCATCTCAAATGACTTGGCACAACCTTTTTAAAGAATGGTCTAAATGTAAATGGATTTTTTGGTAAAGAAGTAATTTGTGAGTGGATGGATGAAATTAAATGCCTCAGTTGGTTCTGCCACATGCACTCAATACAACATAAAGTGCATTTGAATATTGACAATGCTAAGAGGACACACTGAAATGCAAGCCACTGTAAAATTCAGCCATCCTACTTCAATATAGTTTATCCTTAGACCTGCACTGGAAACAGTGAACTGGCATGGTGGGGTTTAACCAAACACCTTTCCTCTCAAATGCTGAACAGATGCTGAAATCTTCATGAAACATGTTTTGGTTGCCTTCTTCCTGGACTGTAGATAGTGAGTAATTTATCAGTCATTACAGCCAAACCTTCATAAATCTATTTACTTTATTAAATGTAGCATTATATTGTGGTTATATAGTTCACAGCTGCCAAGGCTTCAATACATGGTAACATTCAAGTGCCAGAAAATAGAAGTAACTAACTTTGCACAATGGAAGATTTTAAAATAAACTCTGTCTGGGTAAAGGATCTACTAAAAGTAGAAGATTGTAACTGTAAATAGAATTTTCCAAGTCCTTTTAAAAGTATGTATGTTGGCCAAGCAACTATGTTAGGGGTAAGTGTCATGGCTTGCTGAACTATTCGCCACTTTAAAGCTGCCAAATTGCCATTTTAGCCTATGGGGGCCTCTTAGAACCTGTCCTGAAAATTTTTCTTAAAAAGTCCTAAGAATTCGAAGGATTTTGGGCAAAATCGATGCGATCGAACGATTCAAATGATTTTTATTCGATCGAATATGGCTGTTTTAGATCTAAAACAGACATATTCGATCTAAAATGACCCCCCCCCCAAAAATTCGATGGTCTAATAAGTTTTTTCACTTCGAAATTCGACCATTAGTAAATCTGCCCCTAAATGTTAACTCAAAGGTAAACAACCCCCTTTAAGCATAAGGGCACTTACAATAATGAGTGCCACACATATTCAGCTACATTTTTTAGATCCCTGTTTAATCTTGGGCCCCAATTATTCTTCAAAAAATAGATGTAAAAGCATGCCAGGATCTGACCTTAGGAAAAGAAACAGGGATTTAAAAGGTTGCACACACTTGGTGATTAAGATGATAGTAGACTTAAATTGTTTTTGTTTTCAATAGATCCATCCTGGATGTAATGGGGAGGGGGGTTCCTCGTTTAGCTTTTTGTTACAAGAGCCAACAAATTAAAATAAAAATTTCTGCTTTCTCATGCCAAAAGATCATTATGGTTCCCTGGTTTCAAAAGCTGCTTTATATGTGACTTATAATGCACCTAATACTGAGCTCTTTTTTGTCAATATCATTAGCGTAGCTTTTCCCCAACATCAGTCCTCAGATCAGTTTATTGCAAGTACCCATTCATTTATCACCGCAGCTATCATTATCATTGACAAAGCAGTGTAATCAATAAGATGTAGCTGTTTTTAAAGGTACTGATTACCCAAGAGGCAAAGCAAGCATATCTGGCTAAATGAAGTTATTCACAATTCTCATTCAGAACAAAGTTATGTAATGGCATTTGTGGTCAAGCTTCTGTTGTTTTGTGCAAGCGGACAAATCCATTAGATTCCAATGACCACCTCTTTCATATTCAAGATTTCCACATGAGTTCACCATGATGAGGCAGCAGGCAACAGAAACTCATTCACAAAATATTTTTGAAATGTTCCCAACTGGAGAAAAAAAAAAAATTAAGAGCACTTATAACACCATCTTATGACAGGCAGGTGATGATCCCAGGTCTTCACTGATAAGGACACTAGACTAGATCAAATATTCTATAACTCTACACAGTGTGGAACATTATTATAAACATTATTATATCATCAATGCCCCTGGCAAATCGGTTCTACTATCAACCAAGAGGAGTTTGCAGGAATCTATGATCTGCGAACTCCATTTGTTCTAGGGAATAAGGATA
>CM044445.1:96182663-96339299 GCA_024363595.1 Xenopus borealis | reverse complement strand
TTACTATAACACAAATCGATTGTAAATCTTTGCCCGAGGGACACTTATGCAGTCACCTGTTTAACACTTTCAATGAGAGGTGAGCAGACTGCAGAAAGCTAAAGTTACAAAGAAGAAGCACAAACAGCTGAAACATCTATTTCTTATCCTTTGTGACAAAGATGAACCTTGAGTCTGAAAGGCATATTTCCTACATGGAAGTCACAGAAACTTGAATATGTTTCACTGTCTAATAGGAACCCTTCTATAAATGATATGGATATTGAAATAACCTGCATCCACTGGCCTCAAACCTCATGAAACTTCTAATGTCATTGATAGATTCCTTTGGCACATTACTTATTTTAATGCTTGGATTGTCCAGGGTCAAAATGACTCAAAGGGGCCCTTGAGGTTGAGTTGTCCAGTAGGCCCCAGGTGCTCCAGTTCGACATTGGTAGCTTCATGCTTTAATAGAGGTCTGGGGAATCAAACATATTATTTTAAGCAGTTTTGAACCTCGTGTCAGGAGTCTGAAAAGTGTAGTTTAGAAGTAGTTGAAGGACTATAGTTTGGCTGGATGTATATGCAGATTTTGTAGGTTACATAGTTAAATTATTTGAAAAATTAATATATAGTAATATATATTATATTAGTATCAAAATAGACTTTGAAATGCTTGTTCAAGCCTCTCTTAAAGGCATTAATAGAAATTGTCACCCAGCAGGTGTTGTTGTGATAACAGGTGCACAGTTTGTACCCAAAACAAATTAGCAAATAGCATTTACTGGTCTCCTGTATGAAATCAAACAAACATCTGATTTGTTGGTTATTGGTTACTAGACCTGGTGCAAACTTAAAATAAATTACAGGAATAGGTAAAGATACTCAGAGATATAGTTTAGTTCAACTATCTGTCAGAGAATGCCAGGAACTTTAGCAGAGTTGGTTGCAATTGTTCTTCAGCTGGTCTATCTTTCTTGGAAAAGCATTGCAACAACCCTTCCACGGGGCTGTGCTTTCTCCATGAGCCACACTCGAATGCAAAAACTGTTGGGGGGGCCACATTAGCAAGAAAAAAATCCTTGGAGATGCCAAAAAAAAAGGGCTGTGATTAGATAATTGGTAGCCCCATGTGGACTGCTAGCCTGCAGTCAACTTGAATGTAAGCCAGGAATTTTGAAATGGGCACTTGCTATGAGTAGCAACACCAATGGTGGTGGAGAGCAACATTCTCTTTAAAAAAGAAAGCTGAAGTACACTACTGTATATTGCCTCTACTGTATCAGTCAACATAGCTTTATATACACTTTACATTGCACAGTGACTGTATAGGCCATAGTGCCATGCCCTGCATCAGAGTCTAGGTTTCGAATTAAGTCTTTATGAACCTTTGAGATATCCTCAACAAGGTCTGTAGAGTGCGATGTGACATCCTGTGCCTGGGAAACCTTCATTAGGTTCTGTATGAAGAGAACAATAATATTCTTCTGCAGAGCAGGTATTTCCCACACAGCTGTCAGTAATGCATTTGTGTGTATGGGCATCTAAATATTTTTTAGAATTCAGCACTGAGCAAAGCTATCAATACTGTTATGTCATGCTATAGAATGTAATTATACGATTGTCATGTGGCTAAAGTGAAATTCAGGATTCTTGAAGAAAAACTGTTCTAGAGCTGATGATGACATTTTAGTAATTTTTTATTATTTAGTGAAAAGTGCAGGATTTTTTATATGAATTGAAAAACAGATCAACGATTGGTACTTTTTAGAACAGTATTCCAATATACATGCAGTAGATAAGGATAACCAATTACATACTAACCTGTCTTAGCATTTCTCCGCATAATTTCCCTTTGGTGCATAGAACATTTTATTGCATTATGTAAGAATTTTGGTCAAGAATTATCCATCTTCCTTAAACTGGTTATTCTTTTTTAAAAATATTTTCCTTCTTATATCTATGAGGAGGATAAACTCCTCTTGCACCATTTATTACAAATGTATGAATAGAATTGTATTTATTTCAGCATCAGACAAAATTCAGTCTAACTGGGTCCCACAGAACAATCTATCTAGTTCCCTCAAAACATAAAAAATTGCCTCTACAGTGTCGGACCCACCCACCAGGATACCAGGAAAAGTCCCGGTGGGCCCAGGTGTCAGTGGGCCCTCATGCTGCTAATTTGGCCAAGTTCATAGCCATTCCCTATTTCTAGAGGCTAAATAGATATAATAATAGGTTATAGTATGTAAAGAAAATACACTAGGAGAATAGTGGTTGAATGAGTAGAGGAAGAATAATAGTACTGAGAGTGGTCCCCTGGTCTAAAATTTTTTGGTGGGCCCCTAATGTAAGGTTTTTGGGTGGGCCCCTGATGTCCCAGTCCGACACTGAGCCTCTATTTTTAGTTATATATTAAAATTGCACATTGGTCAAGACCTTATTGATAATGATAATAGGAGAAATGTGGTGCTCCAGAATAAAATGTGACTATCTCACCAAATACTAGATGGTGCTCCAGCCCCAGCACCCCAGCTTTAGGGAGAGGCCAACCACAATGAACACGAAAGAACAGGGCTATCGGGCACTGAAAAGGATCCACAGGGCTGAAATATATATATATGTATATATATATATATAATACACAAAAGCTGTGAATATCCTGTAAATTATATCCTTATAAACGGTGAGTTCTGATGTCATCAGTTATAAACGGTGAGTTCTGATGTCATTTCTGTCACATGACTCACTGAAACTTGTGTATTATAATATATAAAGTACCCCCAGTTGCAACATATGAGGATATTAGAAGTTACCTTGGAGTTCCATGACCTGTATAAAAACACTCGGCCTTCGGCCTAGTGTTTTTATATGGTCATGAAACTCCTCGGTAACTTATAATATCCTTATATTTTACAAGAGGGGGTACTTTATTCACTATATATATATATATATATATATATATATATATATAGTTAAAAATGATAGCCTATGATTAATTACCCTAGAGGGCACAAAACGCATAAGGCTGATGGAAATGGATATATGTTTAAAATTTTTACTAATTAAACTAAAATTTTAACTAATATATTTTGGCCCTGTGGATCCTTTTGAGTGTCAGCTAGCCCTGTTCTTTCAAGACCTTCTCTAATCTTATACATTTCTGGGCACCCAGCAGCCCAGGGGTTTCTTCTACAAGTTTGGACTGGCTCAATAAGTCACAGAAAAAGTCCACGTGGACCCAGAAATCTATGGGCCCTCTTATTCATCAAACTAAGTGGTCTTCTTTGTTTGTACCATGACCATTTCACTTTCCTGTAAGAGAAAGAAAAAGAGGCATATAGGTAAGGAGAACAGAAAAATGCTATAGAAGGAGATGGAGGAAAAAACAGTGTATAACATAAAAAAGGATAGAAGAAGAGATATGAGAAGAGAAAACCATAAAGCAGAAAATAGAGGCATTTACATTGACAGGGGAAACAAAGAGGTGAGATGATATCAGAAGATTTTTGATAGTAGACCCTTGATCTGAGCTTTTCTTGAAGACCACAGAAGTCCAGTCTAACACTATTTCCCAATATCATTATACTCATGACTCTAGCCTCCATTACTTAGTTTGGGCATTGAGTGTGAACTCCCAAGTTTCCTCAAAGAAGAAATTGTGGCTTGTATCACCTTCTGAGGTATTAAATATGAAGTTGTTATGATTAAATACTATGTCTTTGTACTAAAAAGTTAA
Organism: Xenopus borealis; assembly: GCA_024363595.1. Taxonomy (NCBI): domain Eukaryota; kingdom Metazoa; phylum Chordata; class Amphibia; order Anura; family Pipidae; genus Xenopus; species Xenopus borealis. Next base: position 96,335,575 of record CM044445.1, on the reverse strand, counting down.
TAAAATTCTGACATGCATCTGTTCAATGAAAAATAATAATCATTGTGGCTATGTATGTAAAACTTAAGGCATTAGAATTTCCAATGTTGCCATCTTAATACAAAAAAGGAATGCTTTTCTCACTTGCGGGTCTGCTAACCTTCACATTTCAGAGGCTGGATCTTCAAAGAAGCAGCTGTTTTTTCCAATGTAAGTGTTAAATAATGACTGGAAATACATTAAAATGGCCTGGTGACTTTGATTTTATTGCAACTCCGCTGTCTCTTCAATTGGGACAAAAGCATTACAGCCGCTTGTGGAAAAAAGGCAGCATTTTGAGGCACTGGACACAGATCATTAACAGTGTAATTTACATGGAATTACTGCCATACTGCTTCTGTCATTTCATGAGTCTTGTTACTATCAGAGAAGTGTAAATGCTCACGAACCAACTCACCGAGAAAAAAAGAATACTAGATCATTTTTGCTTAACCTCTTCTGAGCAACACAGTTTTCCAGTGATTTGGTACATTACTTTGATTTGAGTCAGAAAATGTTGGGTGGGATATCAGTAAATTTGATATTATGATGGTATTAATGATTCAAATGAGATTTTAGATTGACCTGATTCAATATTTTTGTGAAAAGTTAGAGCTGACAGTGCCTATAGTATGAGTAGCGCTAGGAAGTGTTCAAGGACGCTTTCATTTTTGACCATACTTTGAATTACTATTTTTGGAGGGATATTTTTTAATATATTTCTGCCTTTAATTTTCCTTTAGCATATATGGAAAGAAAGGTTGATTTCTTATCCATATATTTATTGTGTTTAAGAAATTATGGATTTGGAGTTTGATATATTTGGCTGTCCGTTTTCAGAGGAAATGTTCAATTGGATCTTCAAAATCTGCCAGCTTTATGATAGAGTTGGGTGAAATTACCATTTGGCAATTGTAAAGGCTGGCCATTGGGAGAATACAAATTGTTTACTTTTCTCATAGTGAGGGGAAGTGAGTTTGATCTTGTTTTATATGCTGTATATCCACTGACAATATTTGGATATCCTATTGAAAGGAGTTTGTAGGCACAGTCAAAGCAGTATTGAGTTCCCGGGTAGAGGCCAGGGAATATAATCTTCACCTATTCATTTTATTTTGATTTCATGTTGTGGTAGGGAGTGCTGGCAAGTCATTCAACATCTTACAGAATTTGTTCCTCATGTCTGCTTGCTCTACAGAGCACTGTGTTGGAGACAAGTCTGCTGTATGTCTCTTTTGTACTATTGTTGAGACAAAGACATAGAGGCGAACCAAAGGGATAAAGGGGCCTACTATATTAAAGTCTAACATAGGAAACTCAGACCTTTTTGCAATTTTTTGTAGATTTGTTTTCTCTTTACAAATCATTATAATTTAAAGGAAAACTATACCCCCAAAATTAATACTTGAGAAACAGGTAGTTTATATCATATTAAGTGACATATTAAATACTCTTACCAAACTGGAATTTATATTTAAGTAAATATTGTCCTTTCACATATCTTGCCTTGAACCACCATTTCATGATGGTCTGTGTGCTGCCTCAGAGATCACCTGACCAGAAATATTTCAACTCTACCTGTAACAGGAAGAAGTGTGGAAGCAAAAGACACAAATCTCTCTGTTAATTGGCTCATGTGACCTAACTTTATAGTTTGTTTGGTATGTTTGTGTGCACCATTGAATCCTACGATCCCAGGAGGCTGTCCGTACTTTTTAAAATGGATATTTTCTATTTAGGATAACCTAAATGCTACTAAAAAAGTAAATTATTATGAAAATGGCTTATTTACATGAAGCAGAGTTTTACATATGTTTTATGCAATATCTTTTTATAGAGACCTACATTGTATAGTTTTCCTTTAATGGAAGAAGAAATCTAATTCTAAAGCTCTTTCAAAATGTGTGCAAAAGTCAACAAACTGCGGCAAAGTAATTAAATCTCATTAACACTGTGCTATCTTGATATCATTCCCATTCTGATATTGATAGGTATTGGACTTACTGTCAACATGGACATAGCCCTTTCCTTTGTTTTAAGAACACATTCCTTCTACAGAAAGAATTAAATTCATATTTAGAGTTTTTAAATTAGGGATCAAAATGTTCTTTTCTTGGCTACTCATTGACCCTTTTAATCTTAATCCCTCTTAATCAATCAGTTATAGGATTATATACCTGTAATCTATGACCACAGCTCTTTTTTGCAAATAAATACTAATCCAGAATAGAGCAATTTATTCTATAATTCATCCTATAACCTTTTCTGCTCACACTCCTTTGAAGGTGCAGCCTTTCCTATGTTGGTCACTGAGTCATCATTTCCAGAAAATCTAGGACACCAAGGAGCAGATTTACTAAATTTGTGTGAATGATTCGAAATTCGGTCGAATTTTCAAAAGATTCGAATTTCGAATAACTTTTTTGGGCACTTTGACCATCGAATTTTTAAAAATTAGATCAATTCGAATGATTCGAATGATTCGAATAAAAATCTATTCGATCGTTTGACCATTCGATGGTCGAAGTACTTGCCCTTTAAAAATTTTTTAAATTGCCTAGTTCGCCAGATTAAACCTCCCATAGGGGTTTTCCAGCATACTTAGATCGAATAAAAAAAATTTGATCGAATGGATAAAATAGTTTGAATAGTTCGATCGAATCTTTTTTATTCAATCGTTTGATTAGTGGAATTTTGGTAAAACCCTTCGAATTCAATATTCGAATTCAAAGGATTTCAATTCAATCAAAATTCGATGCTCGAATTCGACCAATAGTGAATCTGCCCCAAAGTTAATATTTACCCAATATCTATCATAACTGACCTTGAAACAGGGCTTTCAAGTATATTTAGGAGAGTAATTCGCACCCTAAATGGCATTAAGTCTTCCCTCTACAAATGCTCCACTCCCCCAGCCCCCCTGCCCCTCCACGCAGCCTCAGGGCAGCCTCACATTTTGGTAAACACTGCTGTATGGGGATGATCACATTTTTTTGCACAAAAACTCATGAATTTGAATTACTGTATGTGTTCAAAAACACAAAAAACTCATAGGCAAAATTTAAGCCATTTTTTCAATTCAAGATTTTTACGTTTTACAAGTTTTTCTGAGCTTAGAAACTCACAAATTTGAGGTTTTTCTGAGCTTAAAAACTCACAAATTTTAGGTTTTTTTGGCTTGTAAACTAATAAGTTCAAAGTATTTGAGTTCTTTTACACAACTGTATTCAATAGCGTTTTTTTATATTTGGATTTTTTTCATAAATAAGCAAAAATTCAAGTTTTTAAATTTGAGTTTATTTGAAGTAGATCCTAAAACCTCACAAACTCAATTTTTGACAAATAAGCCCAAAAGTGTATCTAGTGGACTATGGCAATGGTAATACACTCATCTATTTAAGAAGTATATGGGTAAGTGCTGACTTATCTCTGAGCCACAAGTGACCCAGAAGATGAGTTTAAATCATACTGAAAATAATTTTGTTACTAGCTGGGGTATGAAAAAAAGCTAAAACTTGCTGTGTCTTTTTTTTTTTTTAACAAAAATATATTAATTGGCTGCAGAATTTATAACAAGCACCTAAACTCTGAGGAAAATGGCCAGCCTAAGGGAACGTCCTTACAAGACTGTATTGCAGATAACCTTGTACTATCTGTCCCAGATTTCCCCAGAGAAGCTTGATTTTTTTTGTCCCATTACCTGGAAATTCTGCTTTGTTTGCATTTGCACCCAATTTATTTTTTAGGAAATTAATATTCAGCTCTTTTCAAAACCTTCATTTAATACTACTCCTTTTTAAAATAGGTCTGATAACACATGATTCAGTATTTTTTGTTTGGGAATAATCACCTTTAAATACATTTTTATATTGTTATTAATGGACTTATAAAATACTTTTTTATTTGGTTTTTATACTTATATTGCTTATAAACTTGTTCAGGCCTTCTACTATTAATCTTCCATTCCGACTTTCAAACTGTTGTCTGGTTGCCATTCACAAATTTTGGCAACACGTTGTTTTTAGAGGATGGTTTCACTCTCTCCCTCATGATCACTACCCACTACCCACCTAAGGGGCAAAATCGATAAAGGGCGAATTGTTGCCAGTGACCGCTGTGCCACACTCCTCACCACTTCACCAGGTGCAAATTGTTTACCACAACGCTTATTCACTAAAATGCAAAGTTGCTTCTTGGGTGCTGAACGCTGGCAACTTTTCACTAGTGATACTTCTTCAGTGCGAGCATTTCATAGTGAAGATTCGCTAGCATTTGTTTGTGCCTAGCGAAAATTTGCTAATAGTCTTATGTTGAGGTCAATCTGAATAGGAGAGGAACATAAAAATCATATACCTGTCTTTTTTAGAGATGGTGGAAATGCTTAAAGTTGCCACTTTTTATTACAAATGTCCAAGGGAGCTTAATAAAGACATAAAAGCTCCTTTAATGCCCTAGACATGAGCCTACCCTAAAATATATGTGGCAGGTTCCTCAAATGTGTTAAAAAATGTTCACACAAAAATCTTTAATAGCTTTTACTTTTGAAGGCATTAAACTAAATAACCGTCTCCAGAGTTTTTTGCACTTTGTATCACTTTCCGGTGTACAGGATATGATGTCACTGACATCAGATTGAGGAAGAAGTAGCTTCATTTCAGCAGTTCACCTGGTCTAAGGTGGCAAAGGAAACTCTGGTGAAAGAGGTAACGTTCAGTAAAATATGCATGTCCCTGTGGTTGTATTTCTGACAAATTTACACTAGAGATAGCCTCTTCGCCCTTTAGTGAATTTTCCCCGTATGTGTCATGTGGACTGGTTGACTCCCTGGTGTCCAGGATCAGTACCAGGTCTCTCGTGTAATTACTCCAATTTTATGCCAAAAACCGTGGTCTATAGTTATTCCCAAGTGGATACATTATATTAATTCACATTTTAGCATTAAAAACTGATATGTAGAGCCAGAGCATTCCTTCGAATATTTAGCAATCCTGGTTTCAACCTTCTGTAACTGGATGAGCAATTCTTTTGGTATCACTGTCACAGCTTCCTCTTATGTTTTCTCTTTCCCAATCTTCTAGTCAATTCCTTACAAGTCTCATTCTGACACATTCATTTGTAGGTTTAAGCAAAAGCCAAAGAAGGAAGTGAGCAAAAGCCGAAATAATGTCCAAAGTGAGTCAATCATATTACATATTTCAGGGAAATGGACTCCTTTATCAAGTGTGATTTGAAGATCAATTGTTCTACAATATTACTGTCTCCATGAGCCTGTCTCCAAGCTCGCCAACCATTGTAATCTGTACTTCAGCTAAAAGTTATGGCCTACCAGAAAATGGGTTTGGGTTGGGGGTGCTCTGTTTATTGGGGACAATGTCAAAATTCACCAATTTTAATGAGAATGTAATGGAACTTGAAAATCATACAGGTATATATGATAGATATGATATAAATTGGAATCCAGCTAAATAAGCTTTTATGTGAATGACAAATCACCATATATTATATTGCTTTAAATTTCTTATTTTGTATATGGATAGAATTAAGCACTATAAATATCTCTATAATAGCTGCCTTAGGCCTAGTACTCCTAGTAGTCTTACACCCAAGAAAAATTCTAACTTTCTGTTGAGGCAATGGCGCACAGAAAAATTCTTGTCATTTTTCTGCCCAGTGGTAGGGGAATAACTAGAAAGGAAGTAGACCTTGTGACTGCAGCAGGGCCCAGATTGTAGTGTAGAAGGCAAAGTGAGGTCTTAATTAATGGAAACTTATGGACTATATATCTGCCACCAACCATTAAGCCTATCCTCACTCATTAACTGCTCCTCTAGTACCATCATTTAACCGCTATAGCTGAAATAACCATTATATATCACAAACTCATGTCAGATAACAGTTATTTTAACCTGTACTAGAAATATTTTCTCTCTTACTAACTTTCTTTATAAAATGACATAATATTCCAAGAGAGTGTGCAGAATACTTTTTATTAAAAATGTAGATCAATTTTAAAAAATCTGGTTGAAAATGAATCCTAAAGGAATAACAGGACTTATATCCCGAAAATTGCTCAGTAAGGACTGCACCCTTCCACCTATTGGTATAGTAAATTTAATGACTACTCCCTTCTTTCTTTACATTCAGAATATGATACCATATGTGTAATGAACAATAATTAATTTTCTGCAGCTTTCTATTTTCTGTACTTATCTTTATGTCTCAACAGGCAAAAGGCCTTAGGAGCTTTTCACATTGGGGGCTAATTTTCTTTCTCTACTGTGAGCATGCAAAGGGTTTAAATTAATATAGCCTAATTAATGTCAAACTGTCTGGGCTTCAAACAGGAGGGAGGGAGTTGCAAGGATCAGAGGCAGAGCGTATATAGTCAGAGACCTCTACTCATCAGATGTAAACACAATTTTGTATATTACATGTGTTTGAGGTGTTTGAGGAACATACAATGTGTATAAGTAGAGTTATAGCTAAATTAATGCTCATATTGATAATAGCAAGACATTGGTTTAAACTTAATCCAACTTATTCATCTAAGGCAAATCTGTTTTCAGACAAAAGACTGCACTATAGTAATGTGAGTTTAATTTCAGGTGCATTCTTTTTTGATAAATGGTTACTCTTCTATGACAATTCTATGAAAACATTTGCAGATATACTATTTGAACAAATAAACAGTTTAGTACATGGTTTAAAAGGATGGGCCCTACATAGAAAATGTTGAAGTAATAATGTATAATAATAGTATTAAAGATACAGTAAAATGCTACAGTGAAGATATATTTAAAACTGCTGCCAATTTGTACAGTTCACATATACCAGTTAACGGTCTTTGACTCTTCTTTGAGTACTGGCCCTCCATATCAAGGGAGTAAACCTTACATAAATTTCTTGTGCTAGGTCCAGGATCTTATCTAAGCTATCTTTCACAGTATTTTTCACTATTTCCAACCTCTTGTTTAATTGAATATGCCCTTTAATCATTTACCCATCTTTTCCTCCAAATGAAATGCACCATCACCATGAAAATGCTGCTCATTGAAGCAAAACAAAATGTAGCCAACCTAAAATATTGGACAAATCCTTCAAAAGCCCAGTGCCCTATTCCCCACACCAATGTCTCTAAACTTATCCAAACTCGATTTGCTATTCACCACCTAAAACTTGCCGAATTTATGTATAAGTCAATGGGAGAGGTCCAGTGACCAATTAGGAGATGTTTGTAGCCTTCCTGTCATTTCAGAGAAAAAACTTGAATAGAGTTTGGTCAAATTCAAATCAAATTCAATTCGAGTTTTTGGGTTGGTAAAATTTGTCCTAGTTTTAGATATTACATTTTTTTCTTAAATAACCAGCCAGTTGAATTTGAATTTCGACCTTTGATAAATGTGCCTACATATGTTGACTTTCACATGAACATGCCAGCTTTTAAAGGAGAAAGAAACTCTTTCGTCACAAAACCTCTCCTCCCCCAGGGCAAATTCCCCTAACTTACCCCTCGGCACAGGTCCTGTCCATGGAGTTCACAGGCGCCATCTTCTTCAGTGCAGTCTTCTTACTGGATCCATCTGCGTTTGGCAGCGCATGCGCAGTAGTAGCGTTCGCTGGTTCAGCTACACTGCGCATGCGCTGAAAGTCACTAAGTTTTCTGATTTCAACTTTGTGACTTTCGCCGCATTTGCAGTAGAGATGAACCAGCGAATGCTCCTACTGCGCATGCGCTGCCAAATGCCTACCTAGTATCTAGTAGGCCTAAACATAATCTGGTTTAATCTTTAAATGGCATATAACTGCTTGTGAAGACCTCTTATAGATTCTTCTAGGCCTTGTTGTTGTCAGACACTTGCTGACCAAGTGTAGCCTATGTCATAAGCTGTCATTTCTGCCATCTTAACGTCTGCTATAACCTTTGCCTTGAACTGGATGTCCCTTTCTTTACATTGCTCAATTTTAATGAAAATTTTTAGCCTTTGCAACCCACCCTAATACTGTATTAGAGCACACAGGCAGATAACTACGGAGGTATAGAAAGTTGTCTGTTCATTACAACACTATATGTTGGGTGAATCTTTTGGGAAAACACAAGAAACAAAACAAAACCTAAACACAACCTCTTAGGTACTAAATAAGTGAAACAACAGATGCTCTCTGATTGTACATCCCTAGTGGATTTTCTTTTCAAGTTCAAAACAAGACTCACTGGGTCAGTTGCTAAAAGGTATCTTTAAATGTTTGGGTTAAAATAAAGATCGGCAGCAATTACACTCTAGGTCAAATACTCCATTAGAATTATCTCCTATAACATTACTGAACTGCAGGGGATTGGGTAGAACATTCTTTAAGCTCACAACATGTTTATAGATAACTGGCTAAAGGGAATGGCTTTAAGGGTTTTTAAAAATGGGTTTTCCAGTTTATCCAAATGCCGTGTTCATCCAGACACTGCTTCACTATGAAAGTAGCTGTAAGGATAAATTATTAGGCAAGGGTTTCAATACAGAGTTTGGAACTTGGTACTGTATATGGTATCTCTGTTGCTCCATAAAGTAAGTCATCCTGCACATATATACTGCATGTTAGGTGTCTTCCTAGCTAGACCCACATTGAATAGGCTTTAGTCAGGTGGAAGAACTGTGCTCCAATGCACACTATTCTAAATTCACATTGAAACAACTCAACAAATCTTAAAATTATCCTTATTTGTGTATTTAGTTCCAAAGTTATTACCTGGAGTAATGATCATTGGAATGTTAGCTAGTTATAAATTTGGTTTCAACCTATTGTCCTACAAAGAGATGGATGAAGGATATTAATAATATAACTAATTATTGAGAATTACAAGGGAGACTGTAACATTCTGTCTCACCAGTAGTTACAGGAGAAAAAATAGAACTGATAAAGATGCATTGTATTAGTTTATAGAGAAATTAGAGAATGGATCCATTCTGATCCATGCTTTAGTTAGGACCTTTGGCCAACTGAATCTGACAGATGTTCATATAAAGTTTACAAAATGGCTTTCATAAAGTTGTCTAATTATCCTCCCATTCTTTTAGTCTGTAACCTTCCCCCCCAACTCAAATATAATTAGCCTTCTAGAGGTGGAGCTGTGTGTGCTGTACGGGGGGTACACATATGTTGGTTTTGTTTAGTCGAGTTATTGTACACCCATGTTGACCTTTATCTACCACTGGGAATAAACCCTCCCTGGTCTGAGCCATCTCTGCATATTCAGTAGGGGGATAACTACAGTAAGATTATTTGACGGTTCATTTAAATATTTCATTTTCAGCATTAAAGACTGACAGATGAAAAAGTTGGGACAACGGCAACAGGGGCATTAAAAAGGATTTCATTGGATGTGACAGAAAAGGCAAAAATGAATGCATAAGCATTTCTTTAAATCAGAATAAAACATAGGAGTAGAGTACCACATGTCTATGAAATGTATGGAGATCCTTGCATGCATTGTTACAGCCAGCCAGCACATATACAATATGCAGTTATGCATTTCATTGGGCTTATTTGTGAAAGGGGTATGTACATATCACTGTGGCACTTCTACCATTTAATAGTGAGTGTAATATGGCTAACAGGCCTATTTAAGGGGTCTTCCTTGCTAACTGTGCATGTCTTTTGAAATCCTTGAACCCAGAGGTGTAGAATTAATTTAATTTTCCAACTAGACTTTTATTATGAGTGGCTAAATATACATTTTAAGGTTTCTGGATCCAGTATTCTGTATTATATACTCTTTCATGTTGGAACTACTTTTTACGACGTTTAACCACTTTCTGGCAAAAAAACAGGAGCAAAAATGGTTAATCACAGCATGATATTTTGTTGTATATGGTAATGGGAAGTAAAGTATCTCTGGCTGATATGAAAGAGAATGTCTTCTCATCTGCCTCTTTATAACTCTGCTTCCTACCCTTTTATCCCGCGTTTTAGTGTGCATAAAAGTATGTGTGATCCTGAGGCTGCTGTTCGGAATGACTGGATGGCTGTCAGCCTTGTGTTCTCCGCATGCTGCAAAAACTGACAGAAAAATACCGACCGTGACAAGGGAAAAAAAGAACATTATGTCCTTTCACCCGTCACTTCTCCAAATTGCTCAATCTCGGCTGACATATTATTATACATTGTTTCTCTGCAAGAGGGGGGGAAAAAGGCAATTTCTTTTCTTTCTACCTTTATGTTTTAAACTACAGAACTTTTAAGAGCTGCACAAGCAATGGCAGGGGATGAGATGAAAAAAGGGGGCCTTCACATTCAAGAAACTGGTTAAAAATTAACTCTTTAGGAGCCAGGAGATGGGGAAAATGAACGTGAAATTAATGACTGAAGGGGTCAGTGTCATTGCTGTCTGCAATAAACTCCATTGACAAAGCATTAATAGTTTGTAAGACTGCATAACCTGAAACCCACTTGTTACTTCATTGAATTGAATTCTCTACAGCGTTTTACGGTAGCCCTGAGCCCCCCCCCCCAGTGGGGGGGGGGGGTAAATAAAATTACAAAAGTCAATTTAATTGTGCAAGAAAGTGTTGGGGACTATAATTATAAAATGATTCTGGAAGCCAGCTTTATGAGTCAAGAATTTGTTTCATTTTAATTATGATTGTCTCTTGTAGCAGGATATTTCACTTTATTAAATGGGATTAGGGAGATCCACTCTTAAGAGTATTGGGGTCCTGTCCCATAGATTATAAACTGCAGGTGCAATACACATTCAACCACACCTGGAGGGTTGCACCTGATTTAGGTGGTTACTCTCAAACTTTACTGCTTTTCCAGGGCCCCCATCCTCTCTAACTGTAATCCCCAAATTTCCTGGCATAAATGTATTTCTAAATGAAAATGCATGAGAAAGTCAATTAATAAACAGATCTTTGCTGTAATCTAGCAAGTGCTAAACACAGACGAGAGAACTGCAGGGAGTGAGGAGAGATAAGAGTTAACCGCTACATTAAGTAAATATGTATTTTAAAGGTGATTAGGGCAGTGAGTGGCTTTGAGCAAGGCTGTTTGCAAAACAGAAGTATTCTTAAAGAGCATAATGTTTGCTCAGGGCATCGTTATGTTTATCCGCCGAGGCAGTTGTCTAGGACGCCATAAATAAATTCTTTTAATATACCTTTCCCTTTTTCTTGTGCTCATCTGCCTTGCTCCCGTGTTTCTGTGCGGGTTTTCATCAGCGGAGGATATGCTATTTTTACAGCACTGTATATGACACTGCTTTGAAAAAAATCTTTACATATGGACTTAAAAATGCATTATGCAAAACCCTGAGATTTCTGACACTGCCAAAACTCTAAAGGAAGACAGTCTGTGCGGAACATTTTAAAATCCCCATCGCAGTCGCATAGTTAATAGAATATGTTGAAAAATATTGATGTGTTTTGTGTCTTCTCTGTCAGATTCCATGTCTTTAAAAATCATAGCAAATGGTCAGAATCTTCCATATCTTCCCTGGTTTGACTTAATATTATGCCGCGCTGATGGGCGAGAAATCCTCTCTAAAAACGTCTTTTTTTTGTGTGTGTGTGTTTTACTCATTTGCATTCATCTTGAAAGCTTTTAGTGTATTGAACATTTCCATTATCAACCTTTAGTTGTGCATTAACACCCCAGCTAAACAAAATATATTCTTTCATTTCCTCTGCAATGTAAAAAAAAAATACCCTACAAATTTTACAACCAGACACAAACACACAATGAGAAAATTAAATATAGATACAGATTTGTAGGGGGGGGGGGGACAAAAACAGAATATGTGCACATTGTTAAAAAGAGCACAAGGGAAAAGTGTAAAGTAAAAAAAAACCTTTAATTGTAGAGAAAATGTGTCTCTTCTTCTCCACCCTCCAGCATGTGAATAAAATACATTTCTTTCCTTAACAATCACAGTTATAATCAAATTGTCATTTTTGTTCCCCATGAAATGCTTGGATCCATTGTGACTTGTACTTTTTCCGGGTCCATAAAAGTGGTTTATGTTAGAGATGTATCAACTGGAAAGTACTTATTACTAGTAAATGCTGTGCTATTTCACGTTCGGCAAAGTGAGCTGTTAACAGATATAATTTGAGCAGAATAGCCAGAGGAAACCTTTTGATATGCAGAAGAGTTGACCCGCGTACTGTGCCTTTAATTGGGTTTTTAATTTTCCAGGCCATCTCACAATATTAAACAGGGTCCCAGACCTTCAAATGTTGATTGGAGACTAGACGTGATGTTCTGCAACATGACATTATGGAAAAAGGGTGAGGGCACCGGCACAGAGAAAGAGAGGCTAAGGATAAGTGAGAAGCACCTTCTTTTTGTAATCCATGTTACAGAGGACACACAAATAAATGCAGACGCTAATACGTATAGAAAATACTCTTGGCTGAAATAGAATAAACACAAATTACCGCGGGTCTCAAAATTTCAAGGGAGGAAATTACACTTTTTTTTTTCCAACTAGGGAAATTGTTTTTTTACTAGAACATGAATGTTATGGGAGGCTTGGAGTGCTGTGAAGAAGGAATATTATTTTCAATGCCAAAATTTTCTTGTAAATTTTCTTTTGTCGTAGGCAAGACAATCGTGTTAATCCTGGTTACAAGCAAGGTTTCTCTTCTTATGTTATTATGCTGTATTAGGCTGGTATGTTAACAACTGAAGGAATCATGCTGTCCATCAGACTATAAAGTCATCCTGATATGTGGGCCTGCAAGAGTGTTCATATAGGCATGCGACGTCTTATACAGAATTCTTGGGACCCAATCTATCTATCTATCTATCTATCTATCTATCTATCTATCTATATACCTACCATCTATCTTTCTCTCAGTATGCTCAACATAGATCATGTAAAGTTACTGTATAATTAAAGGGATCTTGTCATGGGAAATTTTAACACATCAGTTAATAGTGCTGTTCCAGAAGAATTCTGCACTGAAATCCATTTCTCAAAAGAGCAAACAGATTTTTTTATATTTCATTTTGAAATCTGATATGGGGCTAGAAATTTTGTCAATTTCCCAGCTGCCCCAAGTCATGTGACTCGTGCTCTGATAAACTTCAATCACTCTTTACTGCTGTACTGCAAGTTGGAGTGATACCACCCCCTCCCTTTCCCCCCCACCCTGCAGCCTAACAACAGAACAATGAGAAGGTAACCAGATAACAGCTCCCTAACACAAGATAACAGCTGACTGGTAGATCTAAGAACAGCACTCAATAGTAAAACCCATGTCCCACTTCGTACTATTCAGTTACATTGAGAAGGAAAAACAACAGCCTGCCAGAAAGCAGTTCCCTCCTAAAGTGCTGGCACAAGTCACATGACCAGGGCAGCTGGGAAATTGACAAAATGTCAGATTACAAAATTGAATATAAAAAAATGTGTTTGCTCTTTTGAGAAATAGATTTCAGTGCAGAAGTCTACTGGAGTAGCACTATTAACTGATGCGTTTAAAAAAAAAAATGTTTTCCCATGACAGTATCCCTTTAAGATAACATAATCTTAGCTGATGACAAACAATCCTATTCTATTTATAATAATGTTTAGCAACCCTAATGTATGGACCCCTTGTATGAAACACCACAAGTCTTTTTTGGTTAATAGTTTCTAAACATGTACTTTTGAAAAGGTTTATTTAGCCGTATGTTGAATAAGAATGGTATTGAATAGACTTTGAGGCCCATTTATTAAAGGCCACATTTTAGTGGTATTAGAGCTTTTTGAAACCATGATTAAACTCTAGTTCTCTAATATCACAAAAGACATGAATGGCTAAAAAAGGTCCAATAAGATTAGTGCACAGTGTCGGACTGGCCCACCAGAATACCAGGAAAACTCCCGGTGGGCCAAGGTGTCAGTGGGCCCTCATGCTGATAAGCTTTTGCCCTATTTCATGACCATTCCCTATTTTTTAGTATGTAAAGAAAACAAACTAGGCTAATAGAGGTTGATTGAGGCGATGAAGAATATTAATACTGAGAGTGGGCCCCTGGTCTAAGGTTTTATGGTGGGCCCCTGGTCTAAGGTTTTTGGGTGGGCCCCTGATCGAAGGTTTTTGGGTGGGCCCCTGGTGTCCCAGTCCGACAATGTTAGTGCAGCTCCCATTCACTTCTAAGGGACCTTGAATGCTTTTACTTGGAGAAGTTTTGTATAAGAGCTTTTTGTGGATTTTACACATAAAAAATCAAAAATTTTTAGAAAAATGTAAAAAACAAATTTTTAGAGGAAAATTTTAAGAAATAAAATGCGAATGTTAGTTAATCATCCCCCAATTATTATAGGATGTCTGGAGTTTGCCAATTTTCTGAAAAAAGGGACTTGTATGTCTATAGTATATCTGCCCTATTAATAACATTGGCATCAAGTGCTGGTACCATACTGACCAAGCAGCAGCCCTAGAGGCATACATAAATACATCTTATTATTACCATGATTTATGCAGTTTAGCATAAATGATTTGTGGGCTTATGAACCAGATATGTATGCACAGTCACATCCTAACATGTACACAATCAAATTTAGATAGAAAATCTACAACAAATCTAGAAATCAACAACCTGCAATGCCAACTATTAGTCACCAGTATTAGTCACTAGTGAAAACTAGTAAAATCTATATTTGTTGTGTGGGCTTTCAGAAGATTATTAAGATTAAGAAATAATAAGTAGACTATAGCACTTGTGACATTTAAGACTATATTTTGGAGCATTTATGGTTGTGTTTATATATAGATATAACAGATTACAGAAAGGGATATTGGTAGGTTGATAAAAGCTATTTGGATTCATTGGATTACTTGGGTTTTTTTCCTGAAAAATTCTGATGGTCCATTAAGTGATCTTGTCTGATGCAGTATCTGAATAGGGCTGTAAATGAATGGGTTACTGAATGCTATGCGCCTTGTTATTGTTATTATCCATAGCAAGTGATATGATGTCTAGTTGCTGTACTTGTACTACAGTGGCAGAATAATTTGTACAACGACACATAGTACAGTATAACGCATAGGGTACTTAAAATCAAGGTTTCACTATATACTTATTTCAAATTCTCATGAGTAATGATGGGCGAAACTCCCGAGTCGAGTCGAGCGTCATTTTTGACGCGCGTCGTTCCATGGCACACATGATGAGACTTACCCAGAGCCTTCTGTTTCAGCCAACATCATAGTGAAGTCTTAGTGAGTTGCAAAATGTGTCATGGTGTGTCTGGGATGATGCCTAAAACTGACCAGGGATATGCCTGCATCTGCTGGGAGTTGAGAAGAATATAAATGGATGGTATGTGCAAGACTGAACCTTGCTTGGGGTGCATGGGGATGCTAGAACTTTGCCAGGCCTTGTCTTAACATTACTTACAGCTTCAGGTGCTTCAAAGTTATTGTCAATTACAGTTCTCTTGTTGGCATGCTGTTGACTGATCACCATTATAGTTATCCAGAAAGCTTCAAATTATATGAAGGTCATTTCCCATAGAGTTCATTTTTAAACAATTATCATCATTTTCAAAAAATGTCCTTCTTCTCTGTAGTAATAAAACAGTACCTTGTGCTTCAATGTAACTAAGTGGCAGATAATACAGAGCCAATACATTTATATAAAAGAAAAAAAAAATTATATATAAAAAAAAAAAAAATTATATATATATATCCTTTGACCAACGCACCAACCTAAGAAGTAAGTCCGGAAGGAGTGCGTCCACTCAAAACTACACTATTATATATGTATATATATATATATATATATATATATATATATGGGGTTTCACAAATCATTATATTTGGAATAATTTTTATCAGACTCTGATTCAAAATACCAATTTCTCTTACTCAGATAGATCAATGGTCAATTGCTGAACCTAATCCAAACCCTTATTTACTTATTCAGATCTAAGTAACATTTTTCTTAAAGATAAAACCTGATCGTCAGAAACAAAATAGCTAGAGAGGCAGAAAATTGTATATGGGATAAAGAGTTTTTATAGCCCATAACTAAGTGCCCCTGTGGGTATGAAATATGGGTGGATGGAGATGCAAGAATACTTTTTTAACTTGGACTAATAAAGTATTATTTTTTAACTAAAATATTTTGGTTCTGTGGATCCTGTGTCACTCCCTAAAGCAAGGGTCTAGGGCTAGTGAATCTGGACCAAATCTACTACTTGGTGAGCTATCTACATTATATTCTGGGGCACCTTGTCTTTCTTACTATTGTGAAGAATTAAAGCAACCCCCAGTCATTGGATTTGTCCACAAAAAGCAAAATGATTTGTCAGACTAATAATTAATATCCTGGACTTGGTGTATCCCTATACACCCCTATCCATGACTAATATCATATGATACAGCCTTTTATATTTTACACTCTGACAAGTATGTCTACTTTTGTGCTAAATTCATGACACCATTTAGATCAAGAGACCAAGAGATCAAAATATTTTCATGAAACGAAAGCCACTGCCCAGATACATGTTGAATTTGCGTCCATAGGATAGCGCTCGGTGGCATTTTAGAAACAATGTGCAGGAACAGGAGAATCCAAAATGGGCTGAGTTGGCCACATACTCATTTATTATCTAATATATATATATATATTTGGATTATGTTCAGCAATTGACCATTGAACTTTTTGAAGAGAAATTGGTATTTTGAATCAGAGTTTGAGAAAAATTATTCCAAATATGATGGTTTGTGAAACCCTATATATATATATATATATATACATATATATATATATATATATATACATATGTATTGGCTCTGTATTATCTGCCACTTAATTAGCATGAAGCACAAGGTACTGTTATACTGTATGTAATGTATATAAATATATATATATATATTGCATTTTAATTTTTTTCTTTATGATTTTTTCCTTTTTTTCTTTCTTTTCTTTTTAATTAACAGAAACTGCATGAAGAAGCATTTCACCCTGTGATCTAATTTATTGTACCTTTTCACATTCATTAAAGCTGTAAAAAGAGGAAATGTCTACATAACCCCATTCTATGTGCTCTTGAGGAGCTAACTCATATAAAAAAAAAACTACAACAAAATTATCCTTTTAACGTGAGTTTTTTTTTTTTTAACAAATGTTCTACTTCTTCTGTGCCTGCAAGGGTTAATTCTGCTGACTTCCTCTCATGGAGCGATATAATTTAATAACCCCCTTTTGTTTTACAGAAAGTAGTTTAATGTGACAGATAATCAAAGAATAAGTATTTCTGTTTGCTTTGTACGCGTTTGATGTTTTGAGGCTATAGGATAAGGCCCTAAAATGACACGCGAGCGGCTGAATAGTATTTTTTTTATTTTTAAAAATCCTTTTTAATAAAGGCCCGGGGAATTATTGTTGAAGAAAATGAGTAGGGGAAAAAAAAGCCTCCTGACAGTTCCTTCGCCTAAACGAGAGATGACAGCACCCTCATTAAAAGAATTAATAGTAGGCTCAGAAATGTTAACCTCTTCAGTGCTGTAAACTGGGCGTAGGGAACCAGACAGATCTTGTTTTTATCTGCCCAGGACTTTGTTTTACCTTTGATGAATATTTACTTTTTTATTCTATTACTGGGGACAGCATGCAACACAATTCTGTAAATTCTGCGAGCATTTTGGGAATTAAACAGGGTTCTGTCTGTACACCAGGAGGGGTAATCATGTAACAGAGGCATTTTTCATGCTTATTCCTTAACTCTTTAGGCTTTAGAGGGATAGAATAATTCATGGAAAATTAGACATGAAAGATCAATTAAAAAGCTTTTGTACAAATTGTACATTTCGGCCTGGAGTCCATGTGCTCATATGCTTAGATTCCTGATTGGAAAGAAGGGAAGTGTAGGTCAATAAACACCTCTATACATTGTCCTTCCTGTTCAGCAGTTAAAACCTCTGCACACTATGACATCCTGATAAAACACTTTGATCCAACAAATCCATCATTATCCCGGGTTATACTGGGAAGGAAGTGACATATACCTGTATACCTGTGCATCAACATCAACATTCGCCTTCAGTTTCTACTAAAGTGACACCACAAAGGCATCAAAATGTAAGTTCTTGGCTCTTTGTGATAACAGTGCCCATATAATGAGCAATGGTGGGCTCCCACTTGATTCCAATGATTAACAAACAATAACAAATGTGTAGTGATGGGCAAATGAATTCGGCAGGTGCCAGGTCAATATCAATAGTCACTCTTGTCAAAATTGGCGCATGTCAAACTTATTCGGACCACCATTGACTTAACTGCATTTGGACAAAATAGGCGCACGTATAAAAATTGGCATGGGTATCGAAACTGCCCATCACTACAAATGTTTAGCAATTTTTCAATATCGCCTTCATTTTTTTTTTGTAAAATACATCATAATTTACAGATTTTTAACATTTTATAAATAGTTTTTTTTTAATAATTTCCAACTTCTTCTGATGCTTTTTAGATTTCCAATGGGGTCCCTAGCCCTGGCAGGGAAAACATTGCTTCATGACAATTTTATTGTTACTTTTACTGTTCAGATTCTCCCCTATTCATCTTCCACATTCTCTTTCAAACCACTTCTTGGTTACTAAGGTAAATTAGATCCTAGCAACCCAATAGCTGCTGAAGTTCCAAACTAGAAAGCTGCTGAATAAATATAGTAATTTAAATAGTAAATTAAATAAATAGTAATTTAAAAACCAAAAAAAAGTTATTTCTAAGTGTAGTTATGAGGGAAACTTCCCTGTTTGGTTTTGTGGAAAAACAAGCTAAATTGCAAAAATTTGCTGAAATTGTGACACATGCATTTATGTCTATAGGGTTTCTTTATAGCCATGTGTTGATTGCACCAAATGCATTGAAGGCAATAGACAGTATTTCTTGCATTTTTTTTACTGCTACAGGTGAAACAAAACGCATGATAAAATTCTAACACAGAATATTTTCACCATTCGAGAAAATATTTTCACCATTCGAGAAAAGGTGAATTTCCCAGTGAATCTGTATAAGGTAAAAAAAAAAACCACGTCCCTAATGAAGTGGTATATAAATAAGCCCTCCTGTGTCTTCTTATAAGTCTATACTATAAGCTCTGAATTCCGAAAATCTGAAAAAATTGTGGGTTTGTTTTTTTTAAATAGGTCTTAAAATCACAACTTTTTTGGGATTTTTTAAACCCCAAGGATGAAAAACTCTGAATATTAAAATCCATCCAACCTGCCGATGCTGCATATAAGTCAATGGAAGAAGTCCCATTGATTATTTGATGTGCTGGGTTTCGTGCAATGCCACAATTTTATCGGAGCTTTCATGGGAAAAATACGAAAAAAATTGTGGTTTTGGAAAAGAAATCTGATTTCAGACCTGTTTATGACTGACTGAAGAATTCTTTGGGGGTTGACCAATCAATCAAGGGTGTTTAAAAGTATCACTGAATGAATTGACCATACTTAAATGGGCAGGAAGGGAGATCTTCAGGCATAGCACTACCATCAATCATCCCTTGATTTGTTCATAGTCTCTGCAGAATGAGAAATTGCCTTTGTATGTTCTTCTCTCTTAATTTATAGAGACATAGGGCAGATTTATCAAGTGTTTTTTCCCTTGAAAACGGTCTGTCTGTTTTCGATAAAATTCAAATGGTTCAAATCATTTGATTTAATAGTAAGATTCGAAAGATTTCCTCCAAAAAAAATTTTCATTCTCAAAATTTTCAAAAACAAAAATAGCAATTTGGCAGGTTCAAGGTACTGAATGGTTGAATTAAAATTTTGTTAAAGAGAGAGTAATTCGATATTTGAAAGGTCAAATTAAAAAAAAATGTTTTCAATTTGAATTTAATTTTGGCCTATTCGATTCAAAGTACCCAAAAATTACTTTGAAATTTGAATTTTTTGAATCCGAATTTTCACTTTCACTGTTGATAACTCTGCCCCATAGTGTTCAACTTTTTGCTTCAGCTGCTCCAGATATCCACATTTCTCCTAGGTGATCTACAGGGTCAGACTGAGGGGCCTGGGACCCACGGGGACTGCTGTCCCAGGCCCCTCTCCTCCTTACTGAGACGCGCCACCCGGCATGCTTGCAAAAACATAGTGCGCATGCACGAACGTCACCATCACCACAGACTGCGCTGCGCACAACAGGAAAGAGTTTAAAAAAAAAATCCAATATTGAAAGAGGGGAGTCTCGCCTGATGGGGGCCCATGAGGGTTGGGGCCCACTGGGTTTTTCTTCCAATGTCACACCAGGTCAGTTCCGACATTAGTGATCTATGTGATATATATATATATATATAATGCTTTATATTTGGGAGTTTTGACCAATAGTGAAGACATTTGCAGGCACACCAGTCCAGTCTACAGCGCCGGATTTGAAAAATAGCACTCTCCTAGGCCTGCACCCTCTACCCAATCCTGTGCACAGACTACCGATGTGTGCGCGCACCACCGATGTGTGCATGCTATAACCGTCGCACACGCAAGCTACCACCAACACTCGCATTCCCTACACCCAGCTCAACCTGAAATTCACAGTTCAGCACAATATACAGGAAACTGCGCTCCGGGTTTCCTGTAGGAAACTGTATATATAGATGCAGCTGGGCGCCATGCCGCCCCTACAAATGTGCTGCCCTAGGCCTGGGTCTTTGTGGCCTTGCCACAAATCCGGGCCTGCCAGTCTAACTCAATCTTAATAAAGCATATTTTTGTAAACTTGGTCATACTTATGCCTAATTTATACAATGCTTACTAGCAATCTGCACTGGTCTGTGTACAGTGTCGGACTGGGATGCCAGGGGCCCACCAGAAAACCTTAGACCAGGGGCCCACCAGAAAACCTTAGACCAGGGGCCCACCAGAAAACTTTAGACCAGGGGCCCAACTTTCCAAAGTATTATTCCTTCTCTCCACACTTAACCTCTTTATTCTCCTATTCTCCATTATTAAGCTTCTTTTTCCACATAAAGAAATAGGGAACGAACATGAAATAGGCCAAATTGTTAGAAGCAAGAGGGCCCACTGACACCTGGGCCCACCGGGAGTTTTCCTGGTATCCCTGTGGGCCAGTCCAACATTGTCTGTGTAAACTACTTCTACCTACTACCAACATAATGACCTTGACCCTCCTGTTTTTGTAAAGCACAAAGAGGGGCTCAACTTCTAACCAGGGCAGAGGATGGTTCAATTTCACACACTCCCATCCAATATAAAAGTATTTTAAAAAAGCGGTTCCCAAAGAGCCACTCCAAGTCATGCTTTGTGTGTCAGGGTAGGTACCAAAAAGATATACAGGTATAGGACCTATTGTCCAGAATGCTCGGGAGCTGGGGTTTGCTGGATAATGGATCTTTCTGTAATTTGGCTCTTCATACCTCAAGTCTACTAGAAAATCATGTAAACATTAAATAACCCCAATAGGCTGGTTTGCCTTCAATAAGGATTAATTATATCTTAGCTTGGATCAAGTACAAGCTACTGTTTTATTATTACAGAGGAAAAGGAAATAATTTTTAAAAAGTTGGATTATTTCATTATAATGAAGTCTTTTGGAGACGGCCATTCCATAATGTGGAGCTTTCTGGATAATGGGTTTCCGGATAAGGGATCCGATACCTGTACTACATATTATATTCTGTGCAGGGAGTGAGGGAATTCAATTTGAAGACTTTTTTGTATGGATGGACTGAGGATCACTTTAAAAAACACTAATAGTGGATTACCCATTAACAGTAGGGGCAGGTGCCATTTCCAGATTCAATAGCCAAGCATTGATACCCTTTAACCTTGTTTGTATCCCACTACTTTCTTAGAGTCTGAGTTTTGGGGTGTATAATAAATATTATAACTGGTTCAGAAAGCTTCACCTTCACCCAGCCCTTCATTTTTTCCTATGACTGATCTAAAGTGGATAAATATTGACACTTCCATGCTATTATTTTTTACCTATCTCCCAGGGGGATGAGGGGCTATAGGTGGGGCATTGTAATAATGATTCTTTGTTACCAAAATAACTGGTTATTCTTTTTCCTGTATATATTACATGTATATTTCTTTACATGTATCTTTGAGTATCTGCACTCTAATGCAAAAAAAGCTTTCTACAGGGTGTACAGTCAAACGTATTATACAAAATAAACAAATATATATATATTTTAAATCCAATTTATATATGCCCCAGCTTATTCTGCAGAAACAAATGGATTCCTAAAATGTTTGGAAAAAACCCACAAATGTTTGGAATTTTATTATGCCGCTGATTATATAGGCCCCAGATGTACAAGTAAAAACAAATATATTCCTAAAAACTGAGATTTTTATTTTTTAACCAAAATAATCATGGGATTTGTCCAAAGGGCTCCTTGTACAGACACATTCCACATATATTTACGGTATAGGGCTACTATATAGCATTATTAGCAATCAGGACTATGTCATTACTAAGTGGCAGAAAAAATGAATCCTCCATACTCCCAGTTGTCAGCTGTAGGTACAAATGAAGGTATTGTATATTCTGGAGCTGTAAAAAATATTTTAAAAAGAACTGTTATATTTTAGGAAAAGTACAAAGTTTAAACTTTGTTACAATTAAATACAAATGCACAAATGATTAAGGCTTTAAATCAATTAGGGAAGATGCAATAAAATATGAAGAGCAGCTTTTGTAGGCTTAGAATGTGTATATTTTCATTGTACCAGAGCTGAAAAGCCATTGTCATCTCTAATACATGACATGTTTGTTAAAGACTGTGTGTGTGAACGAATCACAGGGTGCTTTTTTGGCTGAGTAATTTCTCCCTCCTGAAACTGACTCAAGAAGACAGGGAACGGGGAGGGGTGAGTTGGGAATCTACATACGGCTTCACAACAAGAACTCATTAAGCAGATATGTGCCAATCTACTCAGCAGAAGATCTGGGCAGTCAGCAAAGATGGGAATGTGGCTGGTTTGTGGGCAGTGGATGCATTAGTGTCCGCTCTGCTTGAGCCTGTATATGTGCTCCTAATTAGATACCTGTTGTCCAGAAGCAGAGCAGTCTTGAGCTTGAATTCAATACACATACCATTAGCTGCCTTGTGTCACGTTGTGTTATGGGACATGTGGAGAATCACATTGCTTCTAGTTTAGACATAGGATGAGCAACATCCCAACTGATTTAATCAGAGCAGATGGGCAAAACAAGAAGGCATGCTCCTTTCTTGACCACAGTGATTTCCATGAGGCTTCTGCACCATGCCATGCTAATTACCCAGCGAAGCCAGGCTATGTGTAAGCACAAAACCAGGTCAATGGAAAAGAACTAGGTTTAGAGTATGCAATGCATCAAGGCCTGGTCAAACAGTAGTATATTTCTTTGTGCTGTTGAATAAGTCAGTGCTATCTACATAAGACCATTGACAGCCACACTAGTTTTAGGACTGTTTAATAGAGATGCCTCTGACACTTGGTCACACAAGTATTACCAATATAAAACAGGTATCATTATGCGTCAGAGAAAAGTGAACAAATATAAGCAAGTATATACAAAACAGAGGGATACATTAGACTTCCATGGAAGTAAATTTGGAAAGTGAGATGTCCTTGACAGACAGCTTGGTTTTTCCTACTTTCTATAATACTCACTACTTTTCCTTTATATTGCAAAAATAAATTAAAACATTGTACTATCCCTATAAATGCTCTTCCCCCTTAAAACCTTCTAGATTTTCATTTTGAGTCTTTTATAGTATTAAATGTGGAGCTGTTTATGTTACTTTTGGCCCATATACTAAGGGGACATCTTTTCCTTCATTCATCTGTCGGTCAAACAATCTGTGTAAAGATATGGTATTTTTGATGGACTTATCACCCTTCAATATAAACTATCATTATGAGCTTTTTATGGTGAAAACTATATGATATAATTTGGACTAATTTATAATAGTATATAGGGATAAGCAAATTGTTTGGCCTGACATATTCTCAGCAGAATTTGCATTTTCATTGTGATAGAAATTTTAGCAAATTTGGGTTCAACTTTTACAATGTGATTTTTTAACACCACAAAATAAATATTGACAAGAAAAATACACAAGAAATTAAGGATACAATGAATTCACTATTTTGGTATTAGTTCAAATCTGAAATCCTTTGTGAATGATTCAGGTGATACAGAACCAAAACTGAATTTGCATATGCAAATCAGGGCCAGGAAGGGTCAAAGAGAACCATGCACTGCACACTTCCTTGTTTGTGTGACATAAAGTCACGTGATTTTAAGTATTTGGACTCAGTTCAGCAAGGCACTTGTATTCGTCAAAAATAGGCCAATTGCTGGCAGAAACTCAAACCGAATCTTGGATTAGGTGCATCCCTACAAGAAATTGACCCAAGAAAAAAAAACACCCATTAACTCTAATCAAACAATGAAAAACATAAGAAAAATGCCTATTAACTCCAAAGCATTTGGTAAGAGATACATAGAAAAAAATAACTGACTTCAAAATGATTGGAGGAATTTTGGCAAAATGCTACCACTTCACAAATTTCTTTCCATGTTTTAGCAAACTTTTTGGTGAATACAAGTAATGCATTTTTCACTATTAAATGCTCAGAAGAAGATTCAGAAGATTCTCAATATTCTTCAGAAGATTTTCTGTATTGGCAGGGTCATTTTACCCTAAAACTTTCCTGAATTGTGCTTCCTACAGTAGATTTATTATATGGGCAGAATGTTAGCCTTGCTCCCTTATAGTAATGGGTTCCTAGGTTCAATTCCAGAAAGGGAACTTCAAGGCTTTTGTATTCTCCCTGTGCCTGTGTGGGTTTCTTACTGGTCCCAATTCCTCATACACCCCAAACACATACAGGCAGGTTAATTGGCTCCTGAGAAAATTGGGTATGGCGTGAATATGATAGGAACCTTGGATTGTAAGCTCCACTGGGGTAGAGACTGATGTGAATGATATATTATAATTTCTGTAAATGGCTGTGGAATATGCCATTGATATATAAATAAAGGATAAAGGATACAACAAAAGTAAAATAAATATATATTATGCAAATCCCTAGAAGAGTATAGTGGCTTTAAAATAGTTTTCTATCAGGCATTGTTGAAATAAAAGTAGTTATAGGTATGCTGTAATAACTGATTAAATTAACCTGACAAGTGAATATCGGTACCACAAATGATTGTGGATTTTGGGAAAGGAATAATAATGAGCAAAAGTTTCATCAGATCTTGGGAGTAATTAGAAGTTACTAGGCAACCCCAACAACATTTTCTACTTCCATTATTTTTTGGCAACCTCATTCTACTTTGCTAGGACAAGCTATGTCCTACAAAATGAGCATGCTGCTTCTTGTAGAATGCACTCGAGTGCCAAGACTGTTTGGATAAACCTGAGATCGACAGTACAGTACATTTTGGGTATTTTGAGTTCCTGACTTTTTATGGCTTACTGTAATTAGAGCAGCAATTAAGAGGCTGGAGAACTACAATTCTTAGGATAAATTTGCGATGGGAATGCTGAGTGAAATGCTAAAAACCACTGGAAAAGTTCATATTCTTTAAATCAGTGGATTCATAATAAGAAAACATATGATCATGTCATTTCATTATTCACTTAAAATATAAAATGAATGGGCAATCCAGTTGAGACTGGAAGCTAGAGACAATAATCCCCTTTTCTAAACACTCAGGGTAGTGATTTTCTCTCCCCAACAAGTGCAGGGTGCAAATCAATGAACACTCCCTTAAAAGAGAAAGGCTCCCACAAATGGCTCCAAAAACACCAAGGTGTGGTGGCTCTACAGGCATTCCGAGTCTTTGGGTCCTACCTTGCCAAAGATAAAGAGAGCCCCTTTACCTCCAACCAAAAGGCACAAAGGGGCAAAGGCCTTCAGACTCTTCTTCACTTTATAGCTAAGGAGGACCCATTTCTCCACTGAGGTTGCAGTAGCTTGAATGCAAAACTCAGCATCCATACAAGCTCTTTTGCAACTTGCAACATGCACCAAAAATTATGTGCAATGTACCAAGAATGACACTAATTTGTACTTGTTTTGGGGAATTGCACACAGTTGCAGAGGACACAGGTTTAGGGGAAGATTTAAAATTCATTGAGGTTGGATTTACATCATTACATTGTAACATTTTATCTGCGCCTGCCCTTAAAATAACTTTGCTCCCTAGTATGTAATGGTAATGGCGTCCTGGGGAACAAATGCTGCAACTAAACATTGCACTTTGCACACTGGCAATTAGGCTTAATAGGTTCATGCTAAATATTATATATTAGATGTTGTGTTACTCTAGGCCTTAAAGGAGAACTAAAGCCTAGCTAAAGAAGTAGGCTAGAAATGTTATACATTATGTCTTAGGTTTCTGTACCAGCCCAAGATGTCTGTGTCTCCAAAGAAGCCCCATTAGCCCACCATCTTCTTTTCTGCTGATACACTGCACATGCTTTGCGGTGTTGTCAGTTACTGAGCTTAGAGACCGACTCCTAAAATATAGTACACATAGAATACAAATGTTATTAATACAGATAATTACTACATGGTAGCACAGAAACCCGTTCAGCTAGCATCAGAATTTAATAATCAGCCCGGTAGCATCATCTTACTCTATAT
Source organism: Xenopus borealis (assembly GCA_024363595.1). Classification (NCBI taxonomy): domain Eukaryota; kingdom Metazoa; phylum Chordata; class Amphibia; order Anura; family Pipidae; genus Xenopus; species Xenopus borealis. The sequence continues at coordinate 96,308,945 of CM044445.1, read as the reverse complement.
TACAGGCAAACCAAATTTTTTGCTTAATAATTTGCAATGACCCCTAAGCTTAACGTGAGAAAAAAAAGGTTTTCCTATTTAGAGAACAGCGCCTGGGGCAATAGAAATGTTTAGAAAAGCAATATAGTGTAGTATGCTTAGAATATGGGGGGTCACCCCGTGCTTCAAACAGACTATGTGGGTTGAAAGGGTGTTTCTCCTTCTTTTCCCCTTAGATGTAACCCTCAGTATGGTGTGAGAGATTATAATGGATGTCTTCAAACAATTAATTCCACTTTAGATCCACAGGTGCATTTCCTCCTTCACCAGAATAGTCAGCTAAAATGCCTACTTACAAACCACTATAGTGGTGAATCGCATGTAATTAAAACTCCTTTGACAGCTGCTCAGAGCCCACTGAACATGTGAGTGTCACATACACTTTCCAAGATGGTGACTCCCTGTGACAAGTTTGAAGCTCTGGGTCATTGCTGCTATAGAGAAGCTGAAACTTTAGGCTGGTGCAATAAAGTCATTATATAAAATATGGCATTTTAGCCATATTAATTTTTAGGGTGTAGTTCTCCTTTAAGGTAATTAGCCCTGGGTATAATTTTCTTTTACCCCAAATAACCTTTCTCACTCCCTATAAAGAGGAAACATCACAACTTACTGATGTCATTCAAGGTTAGACTCTGTAATGCATGATGAGTATTTAATAACAGGGAAGCCATTATATAAATGTTTTCCTCTATTGTTTCAAGACTGCCACCTGGGGGACACCCACCTGGGACCCAGACAAAAATAAAATGTTAGCAAAATCCTGTTATTATAATAAAATTAGAGATCCCTAGATCCTAAATTGTTACTAATGTTAGTAGCCTTAATTCTGGCGAATGACACTGTGTGTCAGTTATTTACCAAATAATCTTTAGTGAGTTTGTCGACTGTGACATGAATAATCTTAGTGCTGAATGTGTTAACTGTCAGCTGAACAGCAACCATTTTACTTCTGAATTCCCAGTGCCTTTTCCTGTTATATTCTTACAATTAAAAACTGCGGGTGAGGTATTTAAGCAATAAGCATGGTTTCAAGCTCCATTATGCAAGGTTTGAGTGTCTTTCTTGCCTTAATACAGACGGTTGTGTTTCCCTGCAGGCAAAAGGGAGAATAAAGAAAGGGAATGTGTATTTTTTAGGATTGTCAAATGTTTACTGGGCCTGTTTTCCATAAAATGAATGGCCATTAATATGCTAAATAAAAACCAGCAATAACATTATTCTCAGGGTAGTTTACATAACCCAATACCTAGTGAGCTATATGACGATGATAGATGAAAATGAGGGATTTGGAGAGGTGTATTGTTTATAAATACAATATGTAAAATATAATTTTTTCCAATATGATTTTTTAGTTTAGTTCCAAAATAAAAGTAAGTTCTTCTCACTCTCTCCATTCAGTTCAGTTTTCCAGGTGTAGAACCTGTCTCTCTGGGAAACACTCCTGCAGTTGCTTATGCAAAAACCTGGCTCGCCAGCTATAGGTTTTCTTCAGAGAGTTTGGGAACTGGCTGTCTAATACACCCACCCGCAAGCACTTGTTTTTGTTATGAGTATAGAATTAAAGTCTGCAAAAAAGATATGTTACGTTCTGTGATGGATCGTTGCCCAAACATTAGGGTGTATGCAGGTGGTTTCATACAACCACCTAAAGGTAGATCCATGTTTAATGTGTCACTAGGCCTGCAGTGGCGTAACTACCAGGGGTGCAGAGGGTGCAATTGCACCAGGGCCCCCACCCCCTTGGGGCCCATCAGAGCCATGAAAATGGTTATGGCAGGTGGTTATCTAGGGGGAGATTTTACAGAACACATGCCATCAACACTCCAGCATGCGATTTATAGAGGTAAGGGCCCCAACAGGGGGGCCCAGGTGCCCATCCTGTACCAGGGCCCACCAGGGAGTAGTTACGCCACTGTAGGCCTGGAAGGATTATGTAGCAATATCAGAGCTTGAACTAGGAACAAACAGTTGACGGATGGTGTGTGGCATGTTTAGGCCTGCCCACAGAAAAAGATCTGCCCACAGGAAGTTGTGGGTGGAGTGAAAAGTTTTCTAGAGGAAGTGCCTCTTTTGTGGCCATGCCAAGGCAATTTCATGTATAAATTCCCCCAGAACCCATAGCAGGATGACACAGTGGCAATTTCATGTATAAATGAATGCAGCTTGTCAGGAATTGTATTCACACATAACACAATGCAGGCAGGATTCCATTTTGTCCATAACAAATGACAATCTGTACTGATGTAGCCGTAGCCGGGGTAAATAAAGTGTTTCCTACATGGCCCAAGACTCATCTCAAAACAGACAAGAGCAGACAGTCCTGTCCAGACACATGTGTGAGCTTAATTTACATTGAAACATTTGAGCAGGTTTTGAAAGTCCGAACAGCCAGAGCTGTGCAGTTATTGGAGGGAAGGCATGTTCAATGTGCTTATGTTCACTGCAGGCCTTGATCTTGGAGGATAAAGCAGGAAAGAATAAAGAAAGAGCAAGCATGGACACTTGAAGAGACATAAAGAGTTGGGGCGCATCGGCAAAATCCATAGAAAAGCTCTGGTATGCAGGATGCAATTTGGTGGAAAAAAAAAAAGAAGTGGCGGAATGGCACCCGCCCAATTCCAGCACTGAGCAATATGGATAGACAAAATTTGCTCAAAGTCTTGAACCATAACAACCAACCAAATGGCTACTTTCTAATTAATTACACTAGACCAGTGATCCCCAACCAGTAGCTCGCGAGCAACATGTTGCTCTCCAACCCCTTGGATGTTGCTCCCAGTGGCCTCAAAGCAGGTGCTTATTTTTTAATTAATGGTTTAGATGCAAGTTTTGGTTGCATAAAAAACAGATGTCCTGCCAAACATTCTCTCCTGTAGGCTGCCAGTCCATATAGGGGTTACCAAAAAGCCAATCAGAGCTCTTATTTGACATCCACATAGACTGTTTCATGCTTTTGTTGCTCTCCAACTCTTTTTTAAATTTAAATGTGGCTCACGAGCAAAAAAGGTTGGGGACCCCTGCACTAGACCAATAAAAAAGTAACAGATGGTTAGTTGGTACTGGTTTTCAGAGATGGACAACTACCTATCTTGGTACTCACAACCCCCAAAATTATAAAGAGGTAGTTTTAACTGTAATTTTATATTTTAAAAAATGACATCATTATACATATGCTTGAGCAAGGCTAAGTCAGTCTACCCTGTTTATTCTTATAATGATATAATGTATATAATAGTTTTGGAATAAGTGTTCAACCAAAACCCAGCAGGCTTTTGATGACTGAACAGCAGTCTTTTCATTTATTTCTCTAACTAAATAATTGATATTATGACATAAAAGTGGTCTGTATTAGCAAGTTCTAAAGCTCTAGTGGGCTCTCCCCCTTCTGACATCACTAGAGCAAATGTTATTGGCATCCTCATTATGATAGCTTTAATTGTGTATTGAATGGGGCTTAATACAAAGATGAATCTTTTTCAAAGCCAAATTGCCTTTCTCTTGGCTAATGTTTTTTTTAATCTTTAGCTGAATCTAGGTAAATAATAATAACAATAATAAAGAGAAAGGTATCTTTATATCAATCAATAATCTGTAATAATAATATTATTTTTCAATTTCAAGGTGGTGGTTGGATAGTGTAGAGTAAAATATCCTGCCAGACTGGCTGTCAGTCTATCTCAGGATGATCCCATATACTTTACCAATACAAAATATATGTAAATAAATATCAATCACAATTGAAACCCAGAGGAAGTACCTTGTAATACAATACATTTTTGGCATACTCTTCTACCTCTTTTGCCTCAGGTCTGACCCTCAGTTACTAGGGTGCTGCCAGGAATTAGCATAGCATTTATTTTTTGCTTCCATGAGGGCAATCGAGTGTGCAAAATGTACATTATAGTCATGAAGCAGCTACAGTAGATATGTCTGGCCATGGGCACATTGAAAATCATTGTTTGCCTTTTGTGGGAGACAAAACCATAGACATGCTGGGGTCAAATACCAGGAGATCATAATGCCAGAGGCAGGAAAGCAATGAGAAACATCAGAAGTTATCCAGATTAGTGACATAATGGAGGCAGAGCCAGCGCAGACCTGACATGACTGTAATGGACTGAAGTCGACTAGCATTGCATAAAGTGAAGCAAAGAGAACCTTAACCTACAATGTGTAAATAACATACAACTAGTTAGTACTTATAAGGGCCTGTTGGTGACAAAATGCTCAAAGGAGGGTTCCAAATGCGATGAAGGCCCCAATAAAAATATAATAAGAGTTTTTAGCAGAATCTGGGAATAGTCAAAGACTGCAGTAACTTTAAAACATCTAATCTGATCTCTATCTATCTATCTATCTATCTATCTATCTATCTATCTATATCTATCTATCTATCTTTGTATCTATCTATCTATCTATCTATCTATCTATCTATCTATCTATCTATCTATCAGTTTTAACAGATTAGTTAAAATGAATAGATAGATAGATAGATAGATCAGATTAGATGTTTTAAAGAGTTGTTGTAGTTTATACATTCCTGAAATGTCAGTTTTTACAATCTGGGAAGTAGAATTCCTCATGGAACAACTGTTAGGCTGGGGACAGACAGGGAGATTCGGGGAGATTCTGTCGCCTGGCGTTTAATAGCAGGCGACAATCTCCCCGAACTTCCTTCTCCCTGTCCGTCGCTAGTTTAAATGACAAAGCGCCAGCGCTGTGCACAAGCAGCGCAGCGATTTCCGGAATCGCCTGAAGTTTCCTCACGAAGTAACTTCGGGCGATTCCGGAAATCGCCGCGCCGCGTGTCCCCAGCCTTATACTTTAGCCTCTGGAGCAACTTTTTAACTAATGACTTTCCAACTGGAGGCTTATAGAATAAGCACAGCCTTCCAAATTGATATTATAGCGCCAGAGCTGTTCAGGCTCCACAGTTTTGCACAACATCTTTATTTTATACTATTCTGACACCCATACAAGTATGATGGGCGGCTAAAAAAACGACTACATAGAAACAGCAAGGAAGAATGCCCAGTGCTTATTTACAGGGGGGCAATTTCTAAGTGTAATTGCTATTGAAAGCAGTATTTGTTAGGTTTTTTACACTCCTGGTTCACTCCTGGTAGCAGAAGTCAGATGTTTATCTGAGCTAGACAAGAGGCAGAACCAGGAGTGAGGGCACAGAACAAAAGAGGATAAGTTCTCCATATACTGGGCACATTTGGGGTTTGGATTTTCAAATGAAAAAATTGCAATCACTGCAGATTGCAAAAGTAGCTTGAGGGTAGAGATCTCTTTTATTGAAGCTTACTCACACTCAGCTTAATTCTTTATGAATTTTCCTTTGTTAGATACTTGAAAATATAACAAAATGCAGATCAGTATACAAACATATAAGTCTAATTTTTACCGCTTCCTACTGAACCCAAAGCCAAACCTTTTATGTCTTGCCACCCTAAGCACAACCTTTACTATTGTATCTACTGTATATTTGTTTTCATTTGCTTATTATAATTGCATATAAAAGTTACAATATGAGCAGCACCCAATGACTTCTATAGGATTTCAACTACTTTTACTTGCCGAAGCTTTGTACTAGTGTTTGCATGGTTTTTATACTTCATAAATATAATTGTTTTAGAGTTATTTTAAAAAACACAAATTTTTAAAGAAAAAATTTCAAATGTTAAGAAACAGGCCATAAGGTTGTGTAAAATTTTGCTTCATGCCAATAGTAGAAAAAAAAAAAAATATATATATATATATATATATATATATATAGGCAGGGGGTATTTTTTTACAGAAAAAATGGCGACCATTTTTGGCACAGGCCACTGTGGGAACCATGCAGCTACCGCATCTATACATAAATGCAAGAAGATTACAATCACTGAAAACCACTAAGCGCAGTTGCAAACACATAGGGGGTTATTTTATAAAACTCAAATTTATCTCATTATTTTAAAAATAAAAATTGTACCTAAATCCCAACCAACATTTGGCTTAATTTACTATAAATATGAACCAATTTGTATGTTCGGTAAAAGGTCTTGTGCAACAATTCAAATTGTGTGACTTTATCAAATTGTCAGTTGAAAACGTTAACTTTTTTGGATTTTCAAATGAAAACCAGCGTCGGACAGCCCAAAATCCTCGAACTTCATGAAGGCAAAAACAACATCTTCCACTGTAAAAGGGACACCTGCCATTGATTTTTACATCACTTTGACAAGTTTTAGCTGGAGTATTTTCAGACTCAGATTTTTAGCAGCTTTGGAGCATAACAAATCTTGAAAAGTTTGAGTTTTTTCCCCTTGAAAACTCAACCAGAAAAAGGCTTAATAAATAGGCCCCATAAAGTTGGCCACAGTTGTTTCACAAAAAATGCCATTTGAAGAATTAAAGGTACTTGCATCAAAAGGCTCTACTTTTTTACATTTTACATCCTTTTTTACATTTTACATCCTGCATCTTGTTGCAAATTGCGTGTAGTACACATATTGATGCAGGGGAGCTATCACCACCTTCTAAGGAGGGGGAAGCTTCCGAGTTCCCACAGTTGTAATGTTCCACATTCTCAAATGTCATCCTATATCTGTGATCATACAGCATTTTCACTTTGTGAAATTTGTGATCAACCACTTAATTAATCCACACAGGCCAGCAAATAGTGGTACACTCCTCTTTTATGTATTCTGTTTATTTGCTTAAAAATGAGGTGCAGTTTTGGGAAAATACATTTTGCTGAGCTATTCAAGCTCATCGAGTATTTCTGGGATGGTTTTTAAAATGAAGATAGAAACATAATAAGGGCCGATCCTATCTCTGACTCTCCACATCGTTGGGTTTTATTTTAGAATAAATAAATAAATAAACGACTTCCCATGATGATTCTGGTGCCACTGAGGATGCCATTAAGAAAATGGCTAAAGACTCAATTTATTGAGATAATCATGGCAACGATGGGGAAAAAAAATCCACTGGCTGGTAATTGATTTATGCTTCATTTAAATTTATAGAGTCATTTCAATATCATTTCTTATGCTTGTTAATGATGCTAGCAAGCCTGGGAGAAAAAAAGATGGAAATTCTCCATAGAAGTTATTGCATTCAAATAGATTTAATATTTAATATTTAAAAAAATCATTCCATACAAATAGTTGCCATGAATCATAGATAATCTGCTGAATTTGAACTAAATGGGTTTATTTCCATAATTTTTTTTATATCTTGATTTGACATATTTAGCCAATGGACAATGGCAGACATTTATTAAATGTTTAATGAGTACTTTAGCCTGACGCAGGATGAAACATTTGTATTTGGGGATTAGGAGAAGACAAAATGGAACCATCCTTAACTTCAAAAGATGTTTGTAAGGCCAAAGGAACATATTTAGATATATATATACATGCAACAGGTTCTCCAAAGAGGTCTTACAAACATAAATAGCCTAGAGTGGTCAAGTCTGCCCCACTTGGAATTATTCGGCAAGATCAGTCTATTGGGAAGCTCAGTTGGTTGCAGTGTTGAAGTAACATAGTAACATAATAAAATAATAAGTTAGGTTGAAAAAAGACACATGTCCATCAAGTTCAACCTTTTTTTTTTTTTTACCTGCCTAACTACTAGTTGATCCAGAGGAAGGCAAAAAAAACATCTGAAGTCTCTCCAATTTGCTTCAGAGGGGGAAAAAAGTCCTTCCTGACTCCAAGATGGCAATCTGACTAGACTCTGGAGGAACTTGTACTATGGACTATTAAATTCCTTTTTCAAGCAGCATGTTCTGAAAGCTTGCTGTAATTTTCATTCTAGCTGGCCAATAAACAGTTGAACCAATTTTGTTATTATTCATTATTCAATCAAAATAACTTTTTTTGTAACATTAGGACTGGCCAACAGAGACAGAATGGGCCAGTAGGTCACTGGGAAAAAAACAGTGGAGCCTGCCCTTGTGGGCCCCGCTGATCCAGGCCTCCTAGCCTGAAACCCTGGGCAATACCCACTGACCTTCCCATGGGAGAATACAAGATACATGCAGGGGGTTGGTTTGCGACATTTAATGGACCTCATGACTGGAATGGCCCGAGGGGTTGTTGGGTCTTCTGGGGTGGTATCACCACTGGGCCGGGACCCTTCAGACCGACGCTGCTGGCTACCAAGGTCCGGCACGTTACATAGAAATGCTACTGAATGTATAAGTCTATATAAACCCAAAATGTATTTATTTGACTGACTTCATTTGCTGGACAAGCAAGAAAATTCTCATTTCCTGCCAAAAAGTCTCACTTTAAACAGAGATGCATACAGTACCCATAAGGGATCTATTATCTAGAAAGCTTGGGACAAGGGTTTTCTAAATAATTTGTAATTTAGATTCCCATACCTTAATGGGATTATGGTTTTTTTTATTAGACAAATTTTATTTTGGGGTTGACCTGCCCTTTAATTCCCCAATTTTTATTTCATGATTTTTTTTTAGATTTCATATGATGAGCATTACATTCTTACAAACTTTTGAAAACCGGAGCAGCATTTGCTGTTTTATATAGTTTACCATTTACATTTTGGTACTTGAGTAGTCAAGTAAAGATTTACTTTTATAAGAGACCATCGTCACATTGTTACCCTGTATTATTACTAACTCCATAAATACTTGATGATTAGTATCTGCTTATTTTCTTGTTTAATAAATAAAATGAGCTTCCATCTTATCACCCATGATGGCTCAAGAGGGGCATAATTCCATGATTGCAGGGAGCTAAAAGACAAAAAGAATGTTCTCTTAATCCTGCACATGAGAATTGGTGCATCAGGTAAAAGTTCCTAAACTACTAAACAAATACATTTATAGAAGGGTATGGGAATTTAAAAATTTTTTTTTTAATACAAACAAAATAGCCAGCAATGTGAAAGATAATGTTGGCTATTTTGTATGTCTTTGAATTGTGTGATTTTCTTTACAAAAAAAAAATCTGTTAAATAAAGTATGTCCTTTTATACCTTGTATATTTTTGTGTGAGCCCTCAATACAGGAATTCTACTGACCTGGGTACAGTTTTTTGAATTCTATTGTGTGCTTGTCTCCTGGGGGAGCTCCTACTGTGTTAACAGGGTCATTTTTATATTGGGAGTACATGTATTTTAGTGCATCAGCCAGTACATAGGGATATTATTTATCATCAAGTGAAAAAAATAAGCCATGTTGCTGAGCATCAACATTGGACAGGAAAAAGATGGTGGTAAGTGGAGATAAATACAATAGTACCTTGTACTTGATCCATACCAAGATATAATTAATCCTTATTGGAGACAAAATAATCCTATTAGGTTTATTTAAATAATTTTTTTAGTAGACTTTAATTATGGTGAGCTAAATTACGGAAATACCTCTCATCTGGAAAAACCCAGGTCTTTATTATACAAGCACCTTTCTTTCAGGCTTTTAAGGCTTCTCTCTGTAAATACTGCAATGCCCAAGGGCAAAGTCCATCTGCGAATATAAATATTACTAACAGCAAATTACCTACATGTGCAATGATTTGGACTTTTTGTGGTTGCCAATTATCTCAAAACAAGCACAACATTTGCTTGGCAAGCACATATTTAGCAGGTGACATAAGCAACCGCATGAAAGTACATTCATTTTATTTGTACATGCAAGACCTAAATCCGTGGTGAAGCAGGGACATTAAAATGGATAGAAGAAAAAAGGTAGGGAATTACTGTGCAAATTTGATCAGAACAGCAGAGTGTTTATTAAAATGATGCAAGCTGGGCCCTTCTATTATACCCCGACTCCGGCTTGTTTCAGCCTACCACAAGAACATTAGATTCACCTCTGAAGCACTGTGTTTAAAACCAGAGGAAGCCATTTCTATATTGGCTTTAGCGGCAATGTTGTCAATCTTCTAAGAGATGGAGAAAATCCTATCAGCTCCCTGCAGTGTCCCAGCTGACAATGCCAAAGCAAGTTTAACCTTTTTGTCCTGCTTCAAAAAAGCCTTTGGTCCATTAAGTGTTTCCAACTAATCCCAGTGATCTTGTACCAAGAGCTCTAAAAGGTTAGAAATCAGTTTAATGCTGGGAAGAATAACAGCTTCCCATGCTACTTTCTGCACTGTGTGAATAGCGCACATACATGTGGCAATATTCCGGTGAGGCCACTTAAATAAAATATATGCGCTTTAACCACTGAACCGCTTAACTGGCAGCAATAGAAAGAACATTCATAGGAAAAAACGCAGGAATAACAATGGCAATTTCCAGTACTATTACTTTAACAACCTTTAAAACATAAACCCCCTGCAGCTATTTCACACACATAAATGGAGCAATGGAAAATAATCAAAATTATTTAAATATAGAATTTTTTTGTTTGATAACATCCGTAAAAGTCATACAGCTGCCGACCTGATTGATCAGAATGATTCAGCTGCAATGTTTGCAAGGCATGATGGATATTAAACACTGCCAATTATGTTTTCTTGTGTAATTTTACACTGGATTCTATCTTAATACAGATATAGGATCCCTTATCCGGAAACCCTTACTCCCAGAAAGGCCTTCTCCTATAGAGGCAAATTTACTTACCACCGAAGTTGCGCCAGCGTTGGCTTCGCCACACTTCGCCACACTTTGTCACACTTCGCCACACACTGTCACACTTCGCCAGGGCTGTGCAAATTCGCGCAGATCCGACATTTCTCTAGTGAAGGCTAATTTGCATACAACTCTAAGTTTAAGTTTGAATGGACATGTATACTGCAGCAAATACATAAAACTACAAAAGCCCAGGGAAAATTAATAAAATTATATACTGTAGAGGTGTTGTAATGACCTACACGTGTGCCCACAGTATAGTTTAGGTGCCATATGTTATCAAATGTTGGGGGGAAGAAAAAATTCTATCTTTTTGAGCCTATCATCCTATAAAATTTTTTAAAAAGCCAGCATTTTTTTATAAACTCCTATCTACTCTATTGCACTAGCCTGGTCTGACCTGGCAAAGCAAACTCTGGCGAATGAGGAACCGTTTCGAATTTTTTTTTGTAAATTTGCGTAGTTTCGTCCTTTTGCAACTTCGCCTCGCATAAGGGTGTGAAGTTGCGCTAGTCTATCTACTTCGCTAGCGAATTTTCCCCAGGGACACTTTTAGTAAATTGGAGAAGTGGCAAAATGACATCACGCTGGTGAATTTTCACTAGCGTTAGCCACTGCGCCCTTTAGTAAATTTGCCCCATCTAGCTTAATTTAGATCTAAAATTATCAATCGGCAAAATAATCCTATTAGTTTTATTTATTGTTGAAAATGTTTTTAGCAGACAATGTATGGTAATCCAAGTTATGGAAACCCCCTGCTTCCAAACATTCTGGATAACAGGTCCCATACGTGTATTCAAAGGCAACTGCCATGAGTTGATGCTGTGTTGCCATATTTTCCCATAGCATTTGAAAGTGTCTGATTACATTTCCACTGGACTTTTACACAGGGGTACTTGGTCGATAAAAATCAGACAACTAGATAAAGACGCCATTTTTCACCCGCCTATGTCTGGTGGTGTACTCGGTCGCCGGTTTATTACATAGTATGATAAATATGTCCCTGTGTACTGAGGCACAGCAATCACTTTCTTGTTCAAATGATACCGGTGACAGAATTCTTAGGTTCACTTGACAGCACAAGCCAACAATAAAACTACAACAGACCATTTATAACTACAAAAGCGCCAGTTAGCAGGCAATAGCAGCTGGTCAAAGAAGGAGAATAATGAACCTCAACTGTCAGCTATCTGTCTGTATTCAAAAGAAAGTACTTTATTAACTTCAACAAGAAGGAATGGTGGTGAGGCAGATTTATCAAAACTTTAATTTCACAATTAAAAAACTCAAAGATATGGAATGTGTGCTTATTTATTCAAAACCACAGTTGTGTATTCATGTTAAAAAGCAACAGTAAAATCACATTATACCCATAATTTTCAATGAGCCTGCCAAACTTTGAAATCAATCTTGAAAAATTTGAATTAAAAAATAGATTACATTTTGCAAATATATAACTCCCATTGACTTTTACATGAACAAGACAGCTTTTAGACGCCACATTATTTGTGTTTTTGATTCTTTTTGTGCTTAATAAATCTTGAAAAATTTAGTTTTTTCGAAGCACATTTGTCGAGCACATTTTGCCTCACATCCTGATTTTACTGTATATACATATTGGTCAATTTCTGATTTTGTTGATCCACCATCCACGGTCTGTGTGCGGTCATTTTACCCAGTGTCTTTTTCAATCCCATTTCGTGCAAATTCAAATCAAAAAGTAAGGCTATCCTATGACCCAATTTACAGCATGTATATCAGTATTTAGAGATTTTTTGGGTTCTAGTATAACATATGTGTAGGGCCTCATTTACCTCACAGCTAGTTTATAGCTATATAGTTTCAAGAATTACTAGAATTTAAAATACCAATTTTCTTTAAATGCCACCCAAACTGCCTCTCAGTCTGAGCAGCCATATATGGCAGCTCATCAATTGACCATTCATCCCAAAATATTATCTGAATAAGGCTTGAGGTTGGGTCCTCCATTCACTTCTTTGTGCCAGCTTCACAATTTGGAAAGTCCTGAGAAATAAGGTAATCGACTGACCTGGAATTGCACAAGCCCATAGCTCATACACAACCAGTGTATGATCAGATTGTTCAAATAAGTGGGCGTTTGTCCCACTCAGTGTCCTAAGAGTCAGCCATTGTACAGCCAAAACATATTTTTATTATTTAAAAAAGACAAGTTTTTCTAATTCTAATTAATGAATATATTTTGTTTGCCTGTCATGGGAATTTGTCTATATAGAAAAGTGGTCATGATCATGACCTAACTGAAACTGTCAACAAATAGGACTTGTGCCTTCAGCTTTAATTACTAAACATCTATATTTTCAGTTATTTCTTGCACAAAGAGAACATGAAATCACTTTCCAACTTCCTGGTTCTGCCAAGTCCCTTGTTGAGGAAGAGTATGTAGTAAAACAAATTAGCCAACAGATAAGCCCTTTGTGTGATGAGCTGTCCCTTATCTCAAGCCTAACACAGTCAGCACTGTAAGTGAGGGGGCCCACCAGTCAGAAGCTGAGCTTGGAAATGAAAGAATGCAAATGTGAAAACTAAAATAGTGTGCTTTGTTGGTTTTCTTATGTGATACAAAAGAATAATGTACCGCTAGACTCGTTTTCCTTTATGATTAACCAAGTATCACATGATGATAAATGGGGTGATTTATCAAGGTTCAAATTTATACTATTGCCACAATTGTATTATTTTGCACAAAACAAATTCAAATTATATTTTCAAAAGCTCAAATGTTTGGTATTTATTAAGCACAAAAAGACATGATGAACTCGAATGTAAAACTTCTGCATCTAAAAGCTTCATGTAGAAGTCAATGGGAGTTGTCCCAGGCAAAAGTCAAGTCACAGTGGTGTAACTAGAGGTTATTGGGCCCCCCAGCAAATCAATTTTAGAGCCCCCCCCCACTATCCAGAGTTTGTCTTGTTTTACCAATATATATTGAAATAAGGTCCTAATGGGGCCCCCTATACCTTCTGGGCCCCCCTGCAGCCGCAGGGTCTGCTTCCTCTCTAGTTACGCCCCTGTCAAGTCAATTTTTTTAATCTGAGTTCTTTTTGAGCTTGTAAAGTCACACATTCAGGTTTTTTGAACTTGTAAAGCCACAAATTCGAGGTATTTGAGTTTATTCCAGTATTGTATTCAACATCATTTTTGGATTCTCTAATAAATAAGTAAACGTTTGAGTTTTTTTTAAATTGTGAGTTTATTGGAGCTATAAAAAGTAAATAACATTTTTTATAAATAAGCCGACAAGTGTAGAAGGAAATAGTCAAGCAATACAAGTGGCTATATACATCTTTTAAAGTGAAAGCAATTTAAACTTTTTCCGCCAATACTTTACTCTTTCACTAAAACATGCACATTATGTTCAAGATAAAACAAATACTGTTATTTTGATGATAGTGTTCCTTTAATGCCACCGGCTGGATATAATAATTTGTCTGTTCTTTAAGGAAGAAAAAAGAACAAATGAACTAGAACTTCTGGGGAAAGATATAAAGCAAAGGCTTCAAAAGAAAACCTTATCGGCAAGAAACAATTTTGCAATATCACAGTGGAAAAAGATTTAATTAGAAGATATGATTTTTGAATTCTGTGGAGCATCAGGGATATCTCAACTTTGAGAATATTTTTTTTTATTTCGAAGCAGGAGAAAGGCTAATGGTATTGTGACAAACTGACTGTTTGTGCATGCAGTTTTTTTGTTCTTCTAGGCTCTCTGCCAAAAGCCAATTAAGTTTGAAACTTTGTTTCTTTTTCTGGCTATTCCGTGCAGAGAAAAGAGGGACTTTCCAATACAAATGAAATGAGGGACTGCAGGTTGCGCTGTCAAAAGAGGGAGTGTCCCTCCAAAAAAAGGGACCATTGGGGGTATGCATTTCACATGGCAGTTTTATCACATTGCACTGTGCGTCAAAACTATTCTGACGCGCGTCAACTTGGGCGCACAACAAAACATCAGCGCGACTCGTTTTGCGAATTTCGCCGTTTCTCGAATTTCGCACATTTTTCGTCGAAGCGAAATGCCACAGATTCGCCCATCACTAATGATAATCACCTGGTCACGTCTCCCTCTGCACCTTGTAATGTCCAATATACGAACTGGACCACTGGAATGGATTGTTTGGCTTGCCTGTTCCTTCCAGAATACTATAGCTTCTCTGTTTATTAACATCTCCCCAGCAACTTTCATCTCCTATTGGGGAGAAACTAAAGGCGAAACTCACCTTTTTCCACATTTCTTTAGTCACTCAACCACAGTATATTAAAGGGCAGGGAAAGTCTAAAATAGAATAAGGCTAGAAATGCTGTATTTTTTTCTACTAAACATAAACATGAACTTACTGCAGCACAAGCCTAATCAAACAAATGATTTATGCTTTCAAAGTTGGCCACAGGGGGCTGTCATCTTGTAACTTTGTTATACATCTTTGCAAGACTAGACTACATACACATTCTCAGTGTGGTCTGGGCTTCTTAGGGATCATCATAAATGATCAAAAAACAAAGCTGCTTGAGTTCTGCATGGCTGGTAAGTAAGGCAGGGGCTCCCCCTGCTGTTCATAAGTATGATTGTTTCCCTGCCAGAAGTTAGGGACCTTCTGACAATTCCTATCTACAGCACTAAATGAAGGGGGAATTTCACTGTATACAGTCAGGTTTCTTATAAAAACGGTACACAATTTTTAAGTATATTGGAGATAGATTTATTTTCCATTAAAGAAAGTAAAAATTGGATTTTATTTCTTTTTCTTTCCTTGCCCTTTAAATGGCAAGTATGGTATGCTGATATTAAGAACTCAGGGAAGAAACACCATCATCTACATGGATGTTTACATGGCAGTTTACATTCATAAAACTTATCATTTGTGGATCATTGACTTTCTAAAGTATTACAATTTTACGTATTTTTTTATCAGTGTCATATAAATGCCAGCCACTAATGTATCAATCGTCACTCTTTGGCAGACTTTAATTAAGCTTTGAATTGGCTGCAGTGGCTAAGAAAATAAGTAATTGAAAAAGCCATTATTTGTGATAAATAATCAAAAATAATCAGGGTCGGACTGGCCTTCCTGGGGGCCCGTGAAAAAAACCTTTAGTTAAGTTGTAACTTGCAAGGTCAATATTAAAATAATTTATTTTGTTCCATGTGGTCTGACGGTCCAGGTGAATGACACATATATGCAGGCGGTGTGAGCCCCACTAAAATCAGAATTTTACTTGTAAGTGATGGGCAGTGGGCCCACCACCACTCTCTGTTACTTTGCATCTGTCCATAGTTTGTCTGGTTGGTGCTGAGGCTACTGCTGAGGAACCTGTTATCATCACGTGATGAATGGACGGAAAATAAGTTCCAGCATGCGCATTCTTATAGATGCAGCTCTTTACTGACTCTGAGGCTGGGATTAAGCGCATTATGGACATGTGCCGAATATGACCGCACAATTTTCACATCAGTTCAGCAGCACCAGGTCCAGCATATCAGAAAAGTGTTCAGCTGCAGTAGAGGAACTGGCTGCACTGATTCTGACGCTTTTTAAGCTCCCCATAGACGCAACGATCTTTCGCTCCCGAACGACCGATTTTGGTGAAGTCCGACCAATCTGTCAAATTATCGTGCGGTTAGTGGGATACAAACGATCGGTCATCTTACGATTTTTCGTCCGACATTGGTCTGAAGATTGATCGGCCAGGTTAGAAAATCTTTATCTGTCCCCATACAATCTACCTATGTTGCAGGGCAAAGCAGGCTGCGATCCTTCAGTTTTGCTGGCAATATCTCCTGAAATGGTCTTTTTAGTTGATGGACAAATCTGACATTAAACGATCGTTTTGAGACAATCGTGGTCTCAAGATAACCATTGGATCTTTCAAAAATCTTTGCGTCTATGGCCAGCTTAACTGTGAATATTGTAAAACTGTCAATTGTGAACCTGCTCCATCATCAAAGAAGGTGGCACAGGTATTGACTTTGGGGTATATTTATCAAAGAGTGAAGTTAAGGGGCAAATTTACTATTATTCCCCACAATAAATTTGACCAAATTCGATAAGCATTCGATGCTTATCGAATTGTTTTAGGCTATCATTTTGCTCGATATCCGATTTCTCGATGAATCCGTACGATTGGATACCGATCGTTCGATTTCGAGAGTCCGAGAAATTTGTACGATTCGAACGATCGAACACTCCGATCATACGAATGGTATTCAAGCAGGACTTAGCCTCAGAAGCTAATGGGGGGTTTCCCATAGGCTTCTATTACAATTCGGTAGGTTCAATCTGGCGAAGTAGGCAGTCGAATAACTTTTAAAAATGTATTTCTTCGATCATCGAATAATCGAATTATCAAATATCCGATCATCGGTATTCGATCGAATTCGAGCATTTCACGTGAATTTCATAAATCGGCCCCTAAGCGTGAAGTTCCGCCACTAAGGTGAAATTCCGCCACTCTCAACTCATTTCTGTCACGAGCGTGCGGCGCTCCGTGTCCCTCCAGCGGCGCGGATCCAATATAGCGGCGCCCAGTAGATGCACACAGGCGCAAGGACGCTGGCACCGGAGCACCGGTGCGATGACGTCACACGCTGTGGCGCCAAATTCAAAGTTAAAAGGATCCTGAAGACCCGGGTTCGATGCCCGAGTATAGCTCAATATTACATTGTGTTCCTGGGTCTCCCTGCTATCCTGTTATTCCTGTTATTGACCTTCAGCCTCAGCCTGTTTCCTGACCTTGAATCTTTGCTGCCTGCCAACTTTAACCCTTGCCTGGACTTTGACCTCTCTACTGGATTTCACCTTGAACTGTACTTTGCCTGGACTCTCTGGAAGGGGCTTCCTCATTGATCCCGACTACCCCCCTGTGGGTGCCGCTGGCCTCCACTGACATTTTCTATGGGATTTTTAAAGGTGTATTTATCAAAGGATGAACTTTCACTTTCACCCATTGATAAATACGCCTTTCAAAATCCCATAGAAATGAATTGAGAGTGGCGGAATTTCACCCTAGTGGCGGGACTTCACTCTTTGATACATTTACCCCTTTGTTCTAACTAAACAAAAATAAAAAAGTTTTTAAAAATGTGTGGGTTACTAGGGTGGAGATGAGCAGACAAAAAGTTGCAAGGGGTTGCTATACCTTTCTTTAAGTTAAATTTTATTATGTTATAAAATGGAAAATTCTTAGCAATGGATCAATCAGTCAATTTAGTTTGTAGAGTTTTCAAATGATCTATGTTCTTGCTCAAAACAATGCCTGGCTGCTAAGGTTTAGACCAGGGGTCCCCAACCTTTTTTGCTCGTGAGCCACATTTAAATTCAAAAAAGAGTTGGAGAGCAACACAAGCATGAAAAAGTCCATGTGGATGTCAAATAAGAGCTCTGATTGGCTTTTTGTAACCCCTATATGGACTGGCAGCCTACAGGAGAGAATGTTTGGCAGGACTTCTGTTTTTTATGCAACCAAAACTTGCCTCTAAGCCATTAATTAAAAAATAAACACCTGCTTTGAGGCCACTGGGAGCAACATCCAAGGGTTGGAGAGCAACATGTTGCTCGGGAGCTACTGGTTGGGGATCACTGGTTTAGACTCTAGCAACCAGGTCAGTGCTGAAATTCCAAACTGGAGAGATGAACAAAATGCTAAGTAATTTAAAAAATACAGATAAAAAAATTAAGACCATTTTCATATTGTCTTAGAATATTACTCTCTGGCTCACATTAAACTTAATTTTAAAGGGATTTTATCATGATTTTTATGGTGTAGTTTTTATTTCTAAATCACACTGTTTACACTGCAAATAATTCACTCTAACCTGGAAAAATTTAATTCATAACCCAACATGTGTATATTTTAGTTGTAATATTGGTCTGTAGATGCAGCTCAGATAATTTTGCCTGGTCATGTACTTTCAGAAAGAACCAGCACTTTAGGATGGAACTGCTTTCTGGCAGGCTGTTGTTTCTCCTACTCAATGTAACTGAATGTGTCGCAGTGGGACCTGGATTTTACTATTGAGTGCTTCCCATTGTTCTGTTGTTAGGCTGCTGGGGGGGGAGTGAGGGGTGTGATATCATTCCAACATGCAGTACAGCAGTAAAGTGTGACTGAAGGTTATCAGAGCACACGTTACATGACTGAGGGTTACTGGGAAACTGACCATGTGTCTAGCCCCTATCAGATTTCAAAAACAAAATCAGTGATGATGTAATGGCAGATTAACTTTTGAGGGCACAAAAATGCTGGCATTGTAAAATGGATGGATAATCTGTCAATTTGCATATGAGATTTGGATTAAAGGGAAACTATACCCCAAAATGAATAAGCAATGCATAGTTTGTATTATATTAAATGGGATATTAAAGAATATTGGCAAACTGGAATAAATATTTATTAGTAAATATTGCCCTTTTACATCTCTTGCCTTGAGTCACAATTTTGTGCTAGTCTGTGTGCTGTGTGACCTTGGCAGTTTTGAGATTTTTGGATTCAGACTTTCAACAGCTTCAGGGTATAATAATCTTGAAAAATAAAAGGTTTTGTTTTCCAAAAGTTTTTGCCCAAAATATCTTGACCAGAAAAAAACAAGGTTTAGTACATAAACCCTTAAAAGTGCAGTAAAAATTCAAAGGTTGATAAATAGTTTTGATGGATTGAAATATTTGAAAAATTTGGACTGAAAAAACTGTGCCATAGACAGCTCCCATTGAGCTGTCTACATTAACTTTATGATGCCAAAGTTTTACATTCAAGTTTTATAAATTTTTTGCAGTCCATAAATATCATTCATACAAGTTTTTTTAAATCATAATTAGAATTCAGGAGTTTTATGGCAAAACATATTCAAATTGCAGTAAGAATTCAAAGGTTAATAAATAACTTCCTTAGTATTAACATGGATGAGAATCAGTATGATTTCCTGCAGGGAGCTCTCAGCATAGTTAACCAAAATCCAATTTTAAATTGCTGGCCTTAATATTTGGGCTATGATAGTAAATGAGACCCTAGATATTGTGGATAATGAGGTTTTCTCTTATAATGATTAGTGGTATCACTTATTGGTTAGCAAAGCAAGGGAATGTACTTTTAAAAATGACAAAATTCTGTTAGACTCAAGATGATGTAAAGTAATGAAGGCAAATTTAATAACTGGACAACTGTTTGGGATTTTACATTTAAAGTGACAATATTCTAGAGAACATAATAATAGGGATTATTGATACTTTTTTTTTTAAAAACTCCAAAAAAAAAGCAAATGCACTACCCAGGTATTCAGTTGGTTGGTTTGCAGTTGCTTAACATTATCTTGAAAACAAAAATAAAACATGGATTTCCCTTATCCATTCAAGTTCTGTCTTCATGATTTTGCCCAAAGACAAGATTCCCTTGGTGAGACTACCTTGACAACATGGTCCAAACAAAACAAATGCTGGTCTACTAAGCAGTTATGTAAGTGATAGACAGTTATGAAGAGTGATTCATGTGACCATCAGTGGGCAGAAGAGTACTAATGAAGCACACACCAAAAGGGTCCTCAAAGCTTCTACATCAAAGGATTTTAGTTGACAGTATATTTTGTGGTGCATTGACTTGACCTGAATAAATGCAGAGCCTTGTGCAAAGCTTCTTTGACCTGTGTCACAATGAATCAACCATATCCACCCACCAAATTTCCACCAAAATGTCAGTCCAATATCATAATACTTTAAGAACAAAATTGTTAAACCCTGAAATTCATTTAAAACTGAACACATCTAAAAGTCAACCAAGAAAGTTGCTAGTCTTCAAAAATATTCCATTCCAGTAATGTTTTTTCTTTTAATAAAACGTTATTTAAAAAATATCCCTCCACACCACTTACCACTTTTAGACTTGCAAAAAAATAGAGTGAGATTGTGTCAGCTGAAATATCTCAGAAAGGCAATCTGATAATAAAGGTAATATAAGAATTTGTATTCCAAAGTCACACCTTTTCCTGCATCCAAGGGCACAGGAAACTCATCGTTGTTAGTTTGTTTAAAGCCTATCTACACCTCACAATCCTTCCTGTCTTATATGAACAGTGCTAAAGGCACATGGTAAAGGCTGTATTCATTTTCTGGAATGGGTATTATAATAGACATACAGGTCTATTGTCTTTAATAACATTGATGTCTTCTTAGGAGTAAATGCAACCTGATCATGTAGAGATTTTTTGATTATCACTTTCTTGTTTGACTGACTTTCTTTGCTTCTGTCTGTGTTCTTTGTACTGGTGGATATATTTGTATCTATTGTCTTTTGGAAAATCTTGGCCAAAAATCTCTGCAACTGATCTTTATTTATGTATTTATTTAAAACACATTGGAGCCCTTTACACTGAAGTTTCAGTTTGGGTACTAGAACGTGTTTGTATTGGTCATAGATACATTTGTTCAACGGAAGACAATGCACTTGTGATTTGAGAAATGGAAATATTTGTGTTTTAGATCCACTGTATTTTGTTTTGTCTTGTTGAAAAAACTGTTATACAATATACATTTTAACTGTTCATTAGAGGATAATAGATATGTCAGTTTAAAACCTTTTGGTAGAATAATTCAATTATCAATTTCTCATATCAGATTAACGATGTTCTTTTGTTTCTGTCTCAACCCCCACCAGAAGGCGCCATACATGCTAAGTGCTCATACTTTAATTGCAGTCAATGGGCATATTTTTTAATTTTTTTCCCCAAAGAAAATAGTTTTTTCAGCAAAACTAAACACATGGAAAAACTTTAACAATTGTATTAGAAATGTCATTAATGTCATTGGTATTTTTCCACGTTTTTGCACAGTATTATACACAATATTTCATGCCAGAAATTTTTGTCTCCTGAATTGGTCCCGTTAATTTCAATGGGTCATGCCAGATCTGAGTTGGTGTTAAATAATGGTTTAATTATTAGCATCATTCTGGCATGAAATTGCACACTTCCATAAATATACTGATTACTTTGTAATTTATCATGCCTATAGATTCCCGCAGTGTCAGAAGTATGAGTGAATTCCTTCACAGCAAAGGAGCTTTATAAATATGACTGCTTATATACCCCCAATTTAAACACAATTTATTTAGACTTAAAATATGTTGTAGAGCTTTACAAATATATGGCCCTATGCCATTTTAATAATATTTTATCCCAGAGCTAATTAATGATAACTATAACAATTGGAAGTCAGTTGCAATATTCTTGCAGTAATGGAAATGCATCAATTTACCTTACTATAATGATGGTGGGAAATGAACCAAGGTCTTCTCCACCACCTCCTAAGTCTCCTTTGTGTTTGCTAGAAATGATGGGCTGAATTACTCCTATTTATTATAAAGTCCTTCAGATATTTCATCCTTTATACATGAACATGACAGGGTACTGTATTAAAATTAAAATCACGCCATGACCTTATTCCATTAGGGCAAGAGGCATAAGTGCTATGTTTTTGAACACACCATTCTATATTGCATGTACATTTCAGTAACTTGGCACTAAATTAAGTGGATTCTACCAATGTAATTACACTGGGAAAATACACTGAAGTTTCACTTAACCAAACAAATTCTGGCTCATTTATAAACTCTGGGAATATTTGCCTATAGTGTAACAGGGTAAATCCAAATTTTCCTATTGGCAATAATCCATAGCAACCAATCAGTGATTGCCTTTTTTTAACCAGCTGCAGATATTACAATGAATTTGATTGGTATCCATGGGAAAATTTGCCCAGTAGTGATAAACAACCCCTACTAACGGAATACAACTGATTCAAGGGACACCCCTATAAACCTATGAGTGAGTAGAAGAAATAATCATTTGAAAAGGCTATGGTTGGAGTAGTTACTGTTGGAGTAGTTAAGTTACATTGCATTCAGTAAATTTACCCTTTACTCTAGGAATTAACCTATAGGTTTGCACCCAGAATTTATACAATAGAATTTCACTCGTCTTTCATCCTGAATTCTTTCTTAATTAACAATAGCAGTGAAAATAAAGTGCAGGTATGCAGTCAAATCATGGGTTGCAAAGCTGACTTCCAGACTGAACAACCTGTTGCAGGGGGACAGCAGCAAAATAATACAAATATTTCCAACTTTACAACTTAAACCCAATTATAATTTCAATGTGTCAGGATGGGCCAGAGAATTTGTCATCCAGTTTAAAAAAATAAATAAATAAAAAAAAAAAAAATATATATATATATATAATTTAGTGACTATTTCATACACTTATTTTTCATATAATTAGGTGGTTTCTTATTTCTGGTACCAAATTTCTGCCTTTGCCCACCAACAAGGAAAGGGTTAACTCGTTTTTCTTGAATGCAGAATATATGGGCCTTGAATGATTTCAGAATTTGTCATCATGCAAACGTAACACCTAGAGAGAGCTTTGTCAGATACAAAGGAAAGGAAATGAAGCGAAAGTAAGTCTCATCTTCTTCTCCTTGTTTTATGCTTCATTGGTGAGACACCATTTACAAGCTGAGAATAATTACTTGCAAGGCAACACGCCACCTTTCCAAACCAAATTCAATTTCAGCTTCCATCTCGTTTTATTTCCCTATTTGTTTGATGGTTGTACACACAGGTTTCCTGCATGTTTTAGGCTGTTAAACTCGAATTGTACTTTTCTCACAAAGAGTTCAGAACCTGGGGAAAGACTCAACTCAATATGTCTTTAAACAAAATGCATCACACATCCAGTGCAACAGTCGATCTCCATGCATGCAGATGTTCTGCCAACATGATTAAGCAGCAACAGAAGGAATTACTCTACAGGCAATGGCAACAGCCTTGAGCCTTTAAAGGGCACAGTTTCAGAATTACTCCCTACTGTCTGACTAAATGTGAATGTATTTACAGTGCAGTTCAGCATTTCTGCGTACACACACATTTCTATTTAGATTGGCTGGTAAATGGTAGGCGTTTTTCAAAAAATGATTCTAAAGCCTAGACATAAGGACAATGATCTTGAATGTAAAAGTTTCAGGTTCCCAAAATTATTTTGGGATTGTTAAGGGAAATATAATGCATATACTTTTAAAGGGGGGAAAAAAGGAGGGTGCCAACTTTAAGTACCCCTCTCCACCCAGTGATTAAGCCTTTCATTCTCCTTTAGTATAATTGTATTTCACCAGCCCCTCGTCTGAGGTTAGCAATTAGGGGGTACCCTTTTAAAAAGCATTTTTAAGTGGCAGTGGATTGGCTTTTCCTTTTAGTGGTGTTGGAATGGGACTGAAGGGATCATAGGCTCACCTATCACATATTTGTACTCTTCTCCTTTTTCAGCTTCTCTCCATTTCTTCAGTTTTGTTCTCATATAGAAAAGATAAATGTAAAAGATATAGGCATACAAGGCAAAATGATTGGGTGAGCAGGAGCATCCACTGACACTTGGGCCCACTGGGAGTTTTCCGGGTATCTGGTGGGTCAGCCATTGGACTTACAGGATATATTTATTTATTCATTTACATACTCTCATTCATAATTCCCATGCAAGTTGCCATTTGGGTGCCAAGTAAAAGGAGATATATACTATATGCATGCCCACAAGCTACTTCCATAAGAATCAGTGGGAGTCATTTATAAAGTTTGCACAGCGCATAATTATTCGCAAATGGTAGTTTTGCCCATGCTTTTTCCTGAACGCTAAAATATTGCACTACTGTGCCTGTCTTTCCGGTTTTTGCGAATTCGCATTGTGAATTAATTTTCGCAAATGACTCGCAAACGAGACGGGTCTTTGTGTGAGTACAGACACTTTGCGAGGTTGTTGTGCATGAAAATAGCATTGACACTACCTTAAATTCGCAATTTGCGAAATTGTTTTGCGAATATTTTCTCTGCCACCAAAGTTCTGGTGCAGAGTGTTCGTATAAATATTTGCAATTCACAATTTTTGTCATATTTAAAAAGCTCTTATAGACATTCGCAATGTGAAAAACTAATTTGCAAATCTGTTTGCACACTCTTATTCAGCTTTATAAATATAACTAGGTGCAGTGCAAAAATATTCACTTTGCGAACCAATCGGTCCTGCGCGAAGTTTATAAATGAGCCCCAATGTCTAATAAACATTGTGTAAGTCCCTGCAAGTTGCGTTTTCTCTCCTTAAATAAGAATTTATATGTAACTTGTTAACAGTGGTGTTCAAAGGAATCTTAGTATCAGTGCATATTATAAACTATAAGGTGCAAATTCAATAAAGCGCAAAAATGCACTAGCTACAGCTTCGCCGGCATTTGCCACACTTCCACAGGCGAATTTTCGCCAGCCCACCGCGAATTCACTAAAATGCAAATTTGTGCTCAGGGCGTCAAACGGTAGCGAAGTAGCGTTACCGTTACTTTGCCAGGCAAAGCACATTTACGCTAGCGAACGGCACGAACTTAAGGGTATAATAGAGGTGTATGTTACAGCCACTACATTCCACTACACAAGCCCAGGAAACCTTTAATAAATAAAATAAAGTTGGCCTATTGCCCTACATGTGCCCCCTGTATAGTTGAGTTGCCATATGTTAGGAAATGTAGGGGAGAAGGAGGGTAACCCCCCAAAAAATTTCGCTCTTTTTCAGACTATCACCCTACAAAATGTAAAAGACACCAGCGTTTTTTGGGGCTTAGAAAATATTTCAAGTTTTTTTTTCAAACTTCTATCTATTGTATTGAACTTTGCCAGGTCTGACCTGGCGGAGTAACGTCTAGCGTAAGAGGTAACGTTCAGAAAAAATTTTCATCTTAGTGAATTAGCGTAGTTACGTCCCTGGCATAAGGTTGCGGAGTTGCGCAAGTCTATCTACTTCGCTAGCGAATTTTCACCAGGGACACTGTTAGTGAATCGGGGAAGTTGCAAATTGACGTCACGCTGGCGAATTAGCGCTTGCGTTAGATGCTTCGCGCTTTAGTGAATTTGCACCTAATAATCAAAATAACAATGTTTCATGGGCAAACATAAGGATGCCTTGGGAAAAAAGTTAACCATCTTGCTGAAAACTAGAACATTCTTCTTTACAGATCTAAAAGTTGCACTGTTTTATTTGAATATTCTTTATAGTTTTACCTGTTCGTTTAAAAAGTGCATTTCGAAAGCTGAAACGGCTACGAAATGTGTGATAAGTGAGAAGGAGCGCTGCACATTCAGTTTAGGAGAATTTAAGGAACACTTTACTGCAAACCTTGTAATTTCGAGACAGCTAAGTACATACTTAGGCACAGCATGGGGTCAGTTACATCTGCCTATATTATATGATAGCTACACAGGCAGAAGATCAACTAAACAATGGCAAACAAATAATCAGTCTGTAATGCCTTGAATATAGTGGCAGCCACACAAAAATGCTCCCATCACAATCATTTACTTATAAACAACCAATATTTTTCCCAAATGCATATTTGCTTTATTGTTATTTATATATAGTTAAATAAACATGTAGGACACCATTGTGAAATCAATCAAACGAAGAAGGATGGCTTTACATAAAAAAAATAAGAACATAAGAGGAAGAATATGAAGAATAATAAGCAGAATGGCTCTGCCTCCTTTAAGAGAGGAGATAATGCCCCCTCTAAATGATAGGAAGAGTTTAAGGGGGTTGTTTAAAATGTCTGTAGAAACATTCCTTTCCTTACCCATTGTAACTGGTAGGGAAGTACTGGATCCAGGATTTGGCTAAATCCCAGCAATTTCACAAGACTTAGCTAAAGCTGTTGACAGCATTCATATGATGATCAATCAATTGGTTGATTGTATGCAAATGTGAATATGCAAATTACAGTTGAGATTCAGTTCTATATTCAGATAAACATTAGAGGGTACATATTTATCTTTAATCCCATCTCTTTGTGCAAATTCACTAAAGGGCGAAGTGACTAATGCTGGTGCAAATTTGCCAGCATGACGTCATTTCAGAACTTCTCACATTTACTAATGGTAGCTGGCGTAATTGTGCTGGCATAAATTCAACAAGGAGATAGACTCCAGCATAACATTGCACTCTAATGGCAGGCGATTTTTATGGTCTGGCAAAAGAGCGTTACTACGCGAATTCATTAAGTTTTGTATTTCTCTGACCGTTACCTCTATCGCCAGACTTGCCTTTGCCACCTCAGATCAGGCGAAGTGCAATAGAGTAGATAGAAGTACCTCAAAAAAATGCTGGCGTTTTTTCCATTTTCATGGGTGATAGGCCGCGGAAATTTTTTTTTGGGTATTCTGCTTCCCCCCTACTTTTCCTAACATATGGCACATAAACTATACTCTGGGCACATGTAGGGCAATATAACAACTCTATTTGCATTTATTGAGGTTCCCTGGGCTTGTTTAATGTAATGTTTTTTCTGTAACATATACGTCCATTCAAACTTTGTTCCTGCCATATGCAAATTAGCTGGCAAATTTTTGCTGGCGCAACTTCGCTACCGTTCGTCTGCGCAACATCGCATTTTAGTGAATTAGCAAAAAACTTTACACACACCTCACATGACAGTGAATCAATTTAAGAGATACTAGAAAATAATTATCATAACACCATAATTGCGTGATCAATATTCACATATTAATCATAAGTCAATATGTGCAGAGTTTAAATGTCTAAAATCATTGAAGTGAACAATAAAAAATTGCTAAAAAGGTTACAAATACCTTTGTATGCAAAATGTTACATTTAAATGTGCAGTGTTCTAGTTTAAAAAAAATGTATCAAAAATAAACGTCAACAAGGTTGCCATCTAGACAACCTAGGACATATAAAAAACAATTAAAAACATTTTTACTAGTAAACTTATTATGACTAAAACACATTATGGACCAGAACCTGTATAAATCCATACAGACAGGATCAACTCAACCTCCCAAAAATAGTACATTAAATATATTATTTGTTACATACAATTTATTGAGTTCAGCAGCAAAGTTCTATATTCCAATGGGGCCCTCTCCTTCCATTCTTAAATCTATACCCATGACATCCAGTCACTTGTTAATAGGGATACACCAAATCCACTATTTTGTATTCGGCCAAACCCCCGAATCCTTCCTGAAAGATTCGACCGAATTCCGAACTGAATCAGAACCATAATTTGCATATGCAAATTAGGGGTGGGAAAGGAAAAACATTTTTTACTTCCTTGTTTTGTGCCAAAAAGTCACGTGATTTCCCTCCTTGGCCCTAATCTGCATATGCAAATTGTCATGGGTATAGATTTAAGAATGGAAGGAGAGGGCCCCATTGGAATACAGACCTTTGCTGCTGAACTCAATAAATTGCTCACCCTGGTCAAATTTACCCTTACTCATGATAGAGATAGTGTGGAAGTTCTGGATGTGCGGAATTTTTGCACTACAAAAGGAGTTGGTACCACTTTATTTCGTTAAGATACTGATCGAAATACGATCTTACATGCACAAAATTACCATTCTCCGTCCATTCTTAGATCTATACCCTATAAACAATTTCTGAGAGTGTTTAGGATTAATACTGATTTGGCTACAGCAAAACAGCAAGCACAAGAAATGCGTAATTGCTTTTTGGAAAGGGGCTACCAACTTGAGTTCCTTAATGTTGAAATGGAGAGAGCGCTAAAGACATCGGTGCAGAGAGAGGTTCAGCCAGGCAGAAGGATTTGGCCGAATCCGAATCCTGGCCGAATCCCGAACCGAATCCTGGATTCGGTGCATCCCTATTTGTTGTCTTGTCACTTCCACCTAAGGAACATATCCAAAATACGATCATTTATCACCCAAGATGCTGCCAAAATTCTTATTCACTCTCTTGTCATATCACATCTAGACTATTGTAACTTTCTTTTAATTGGCCATCCCCGCCAGAGACTGTCACCTCTCCAGTCCATAATGAACACTGCTGCTAGGCTTATACTCCTCAGCAACCTCTCCTTCTCTGCCATTCCATTCTGCCAATCCCTGCACTGGCTTCCACTGCCCTTCAGAATTAAATTCAAAGTAATGACCCTGACATTCAAAGCACTTCATAACTCTGCCCCTCCCTACATCTCTGAACTAATCTCTATATACTCACCCAACCGCCTACTACGCTCCTCTACTGACCTGCTACTCAACTCTTCTCTCATTACCTCCTCACATGCTCGCATTCAAGACTCTGCATGGGCTGCACCCCTCCTCTGGAATTCTCTCCCACGGTCTGTCCGACGTTCTCCCAACCTTTCTTCTTTCAAGAAATCTCTTAAAACCCACTAATTTAGAGAAGCCTACCCTCACTCTTAACTACCCAGTGCAATACCACTTGCAGTAACAAATCTCTCACCCACTTAACTCTGATCTTACCCACTCCCACACCTTGTGTATCATTCCCTTCCTCTTAGATTGTAAGCTCTTTCTGCATAGGGCCTTCCTCACCTTTTGTACCAGTATTTATTGTGATGTATGCATCTCCATTTTCATTGTGATGTATGTAACTCCATATGGTCTATGTATGTAATTCATGTGATTTAGTTGTATAATCACATTTACTTTACAGCGCTATGAAATATGCTGGCGCTATAGAAACACATGTTAAAAATATTAATAAATATTAATGAATTAATAAGTAATAATTAATTAATTAATTAAATATTAATATTAATAAATATAAATAAATAATATTAATAATAATTTAAGACCTGCTTGATGGTGGAGGTGTAAACTTTTGGCACAAAAGTAACATTTTCATTAAGAAGTTTTATTACATATTCTACACACCATTGCAAACTATAAAATAGCTACAGTATACCGCTGTCACATGAGGGGTAAAGTGTTCTCAAAGGCAGAATTTGTTACATTTGGAAACATTTATTTGCATTGTGAAAGAATTGTAAAATGATTTTTGCATTAGCGACCAATATTACATTCCCCCATTAGAAATATATATATATATATATAGTCCATCAAGAAGCCGCACTCACGATACAAAGTTTCAATTGCCTGGGTGCAGTATCTTCTTATAAATCTATAGAATACAAGTAGGATCCACACTCTCAGGTCTTATAAAAGTTTTGAAAATTTCATTAAAAAAGAGTCTGACGTTTCATGCTCCTTCAAGACTTTTTTCTGTCGAAACGCCAGAACAATTTTGCTTGCCAAAAATTCGCCAGCATCTCGTTTTGGACACGTGTCAGTTTTTGGACCCCGGCGTCCATTTTTTGGCGTCCGAAAATGGGCGCCCCTGTGTCCAAAACCGGACACCTGTGTCCAAAATGAGATGCAGTGGTATTTCGCGAATTCTACGCCGTTTTGCGAAATTTTGGCAAAGGGAAACGCCCCAGATTTGCCCATCACTAAAACTGACCTGTGTTAGTTAGAAGCCCATGAAGTGGCCAGGATTTTATTTTGTACTGTTTATTTTGTTTATTTACTGCAAGTGAAAATAAACTGCTGCAAAGAGACTACGTCCTCCTGAGTTGTAATTGTGCTACCCACTTGATCCCAGCTACCTAACCCCTAACAATATATATATATATATATATATATATATATATATATATATTCAATGTTGATAAATATCCATCCACTTTCATGCTTTATTCATTTCTGAGTGTAATTCGTCATTTTAATAATTACAGAATGGACCTGCAGTATCCATTCCAACTGGAAAGAAGAATAACAAAAGGGTGACAACAAAGAATGAAAACACTAGGTACTTATAATGGCACAATTCTGCAAAGGTTTATAAATCTCACATGTCTTTTAAGTAGTGTTTACTGGCATTCTATCATCATGTATTACCTTACTTTCTAATCTCATTCTGCAGTTACCTTTGAAACCATATAATGGTTCTACTGTTATATTTAAATCAAAAGCTTAGAATAATAATTATTTTAAAAGGCTTACCTTATCCATATTGTCAATAAAGTCTATCTAACAAGTTGTTTGTACTCTCTTTTTGTCAGTCTGTGGGGAAACTAAAGCTGTCCATGCATGCAGGGATACACTTGTTTGGCGAGGTTGTCAACCTTGAGGTGGGTAATACTGGACTGATCCAATCATGGGCCCTAAGGCCCAATGATCAAATCTCAATGACAGGACTATAGGAGGTCTAAGCAATGACTACATCAATGAGCCATTGAGGTCCTCACTCCGACCTCCTGTATTACTGTCATTAACCTTTTAAACATGTCCAATTGAGATCTAGCAAATTTCTGGCTAGAT
Source organism: Xenopus borealis (assembly GCA_024363595.1). NCBI lineage: Eukaryota > Metazoa > Chordata > Amphibia > Anura > Pipidae > Xenopus > Xenopus borealis. Next base: position 96,278,087 of record CM044445.1, on the reverse strand, counting down.
TTTGATTGGGGAAGCTGTCGGAGGGCCAATCAGGACATCATCTGCCAACAACATTTATTGGCTTGTGTGTGGCCATCTATACAGCTTTTACTTCTGTTGCAGAGAAATAAGAAGATCATTTCCCCTAACTGCTCATCTCCCTGAGACCCTCTAAGGAGTTTGACATGAATGAAGCCTAAAATGTATCAGGGGAGCACATAAATACAATTGAGATGGATAGTCCGGTGGAACATGGCTACAGCATGGATCTAGCCAGGAAACACCTTTGAAGCGATATTATTAAAATACAAAAATTCTGTCATGTGCATCATAACTAATTGTTGGTTAAAAAGTAGGGTCGCAAATATGACCTACTACGATATCAAACTCCTATACTTTAGCATGTGCTATTATGCATTAATCTACCAAAAGAATGAGCAACAACTGGCTCATTAGGGCGCTGATTTCCCTGTGCCACAGTAAGGATTACATAGGGGCTATGAGAAGCTGGAAAGAAAAGTGCATTTACATTTTCCATCTAATGAGGCCCAGAGCTCTTTCTTCTGTACTACATCATTTGCTTTAACTGACATTTCATTTCTCATGTATCTTCGCGTGTACACTTTAAACTTTCCAGAACTTTCTCTTTGGAGGCTCAATTCACAGATTCACCTTTCTCCTCTTTCCTTCTGTCAGTGTTTCTGACACTTTTCAAAGTGTTATTTTCCTAGTAATTGCACACCTCTGCTTCAAATTATCGTTTCCCAATTCTCCTCTCGGATTCCCTGACAAAAGCTGAAGATGCCATCACTCAGACGGGGTCTCCTGCACAACATAAGCTGTGGGACAAGGCTCGGCGCTGTCACTGCCTCTATTTAATCCACTTTTTAAACTCACGTTATTAGTGGCAAGCCAAGTTTAGGATTCCAGAAGTGTAGGAAAAGTTTTAAGCGATTTATGAGAGTGATAGGAAAAAAAGGAAGTCTAACAGGAAAACACAAATACAGTAACTCTGTTCTATACTTCACAGAAACATTACATTACATTAACACAGAGCAAACATCCATAAAAAACCATTTAATTGGCAAGAATCAAATATCTAATTATTTGGAAGCTATCTGTTGATAGCTGAGTTTGGAAAGATGTAATAGAACTGAGCATGCCCTAATTACATGTAATATCTGTATGAAAAAAACCGATATAAAGTATCTTTATTTCTCAATAAAGTCAATATTACACTTTTTTTTATTCTTAATAGAATATCATGCGTGTGTTTATTACAGCAACATGTAGAAAAACACATTTTTTAAATGGCAGGTTTGATGCCACTGATATTTATGAATGGACCATTTTCTGCTACTAATGCCCTGGTTTTGCATTATGAAATGCTAATGTCTAGTGCAGAAGCTTCATGATAGTCTCAATGGTTATGGATAGGTTTATTGCGTAAAATCATATAGAGGCCTTTTTATCAAAATTAAAATTTCTGTAATTTTAGAGTATTTTTCTCCAGTCTAATCAAATAAGTAAACGTTTTTACAATACCCTTTTTCTCAATAATAATAATAATAATAATAATAATAATAAAACATTACTATGCACTTTATCCCAATAAAGATATAATTAATCCTGATTGGAGGCAACAAAATCCCATGTAGGTTGATGAATAACCCTTGGTGTAGTTGATACCCTCCATGACCTGATAATTTAAACGTCCCTCATTGTTTCTTAAGTCATTTTGCATATGATACTTGTAGACTGACCAGAGATTACAACTGATGTGCTATGGATATAGGTCAGAAGGTATGGAAATGTCATGTTGCAGGGCACCAGGTCAGACACTATATGGTTCACCAGAAGATCCTGGCCAGGCTGGTGGACTAATTTAGTGCAACAATAGAAGGAAACTATTTTCAGTCTGCTTTAAAGCTAGATCAATATTGGGTAACCTAAGGATAATGATAAGGAATGCAAACAATGGAATGCTAATTCTGAAAACGTGGTATGCTAACAATGAAAAGCTTATATCATACCCAATGCGTGGAAGAATTTAGCTCATTTCAGCAGAAGAGCTTGATTCAAGCCCATGGCACATCCAGTTTAAACTGACTTTCCCTACATGGACCCATTTATCAACATTCTCAGTGGTTTTAGAGAATTTTGAAACCACAAATAAACAAATTTTCTTTAAAATCCATAATCCCATGTAATTTATGAAAAGCTCTATATATAAAAAAGTACCAAGGAAAAACTCACTTAACGATGTGCCAAAAACCTCCAAAAATGTGAGCAAAAATTATTAGCTAAAAAAAAAAAATCAAAAAATTTCTAAAAGTCTGAATGGCAAAAAAATCAGATCCAGTTGGTTCATCACAGTTCCCATTGATTTCTACAGGACCTCAAATGCTCTTATTTGGCATGTATTAGAGTTTTTCATGGTTTTTACATTTGGGGGCACATTTACTAAGGGTCGAAGAGAATATTCAAATAAAATTTGAATTTAAAAAATTCGAAATTCAAAGTAATTTTTGGATACTTTGACTATCAAATTTGGTTGACTTGACTATCATAATTCGATTCAAATAGAAAAAATACGAAAAATCGACAAGCCGAATTTAAAATCCCACGAATTCGACACTTCCCCACCTTAAAGCTGCCGAATTGCCATTGCAGCCTATGGGGGACCTCCTAGAACCTGTCCTGAAATTTTCAATTCTGAGTACTAGGAATTCGAAGGAATTTGAAAAAATTTTATTCGATTGAAACCAGACCTATTTGATCGTAATTTGATGGTCAAATTTTTTTAACTTCGCAATTCGACAATTAGTAAATCTGCCCCTAAATAAAGCTCACATTTAGAGACATTTTTAAAATTATTTTTTTATAGAAATATATGGTTTGTGAAGAAAATAGAAATGTGAATCTTATTATATCAGCCCCATAACTGAATGCATATATCAGGATATTTTGCTTTTGAATATAAAGTACCATTTTACTGTTGTCACACTGCAAAAGCTTTTGCCACAGGGTAACAGTATCTTGCCAGCAAATTGGGTGGAAATTAATGTTGCCACATGAACACTATAAAGTCATGAATGGTGTTTGACCTCTGCATACCTCCCAACATTTGACAAACACAAACAGGGATAAAAAAATTTGACTACACCCCTTAAATACCATTTTCTTTTTTGCAAAATTTGGCAGATTATGGAACAGATTATGGATTATGGTTTTATGTGTCATAACAGTTTTTTTTAATGAAGTAACATCAAAAAATAAAATTGTTTTAAAGTGATTAAAATCTAACATACTTTTGCTCTACACTGGAAAAACTGCTGTGTTTGCTTTAGAAAGTCTACTTTACATTACATAAACAAGCTGCTGTGTGGGGGCAGCCATTCTAAGCTAAAATAAGAAAAAAAGGCACAGGATACACAGCAGATAACAGATACACCTTGTAACATACAATGGGATTCAACATAGTTTATCTATTATCTACCATTTGTCCTGTGCTTGAATGGCTGCCTCCATGGCCACACAGCAGCTCGTTTATATAAATTGTAGTTGTGTTTCTGAAGCAAATACTCCAGTTTTACCAGTGCAGCGCAACATTAGATTATCTATTTATTCTTTAAAAACACTTTTTTAATGTTATTATTCTTTTAAGCTGCAAGTCACAGATTCCCCAAGAGACCTGCTTATCTGAAATAGTCAGAATTGAATCTTTGCTTATCTTAAATAGTTACAAATGTGCAGTTGCCATTTATTCTGGGCTCTCTGCCTAAAAAACCTTTTTTAATTAAGTTTTAGAAACTTTGTTTCGTTTTCTGGCTGATCAAAGAGAAAGTCTCAGTAACAATCGGATACTGCAGATAGAACTCAACATGGGACTGTCCCTCGAAAAACAGGACAGTTAGGAGATATGTAGTGATGGGCGAATTTGCAGCAAATTCCCGTAATTTGCGAAATGCCAGCAACATTTTTCCCTGGCGAAAATTAATCGGCATCTCGTTTTAGACTCACGTGTCAGTTTTTGGACGCTGGTGTCCATTTTTTGATGCCGGGGCCAATTGCAGCGTCCGTTTTTTCTTTACTCCGGCAATGGGCGCCGGCGTCCAAAATGAGACGCCAAGGCATTTCACAAATTTTTCGCCATTTCACAAATTTTTCGCCATTTCACAAATTTTTCGCCATTTCACAAATTTCTCTAGAAAGCTACTTCTAACTTTGCCATAAAGTATTTGCATAATGCTTTTACATTACCTGTCTGATCCCCCATGTTCCTGTATGAGGGGGCTGCCATATTTGTGCAGCAGGAGTCCGTTAGCATTAGAAACTGTAACTAACAGACTGAGATGGGACAGTCATGTTGGCAAAGTCAGAGTGTCAGAGAGTCAGGCTTAGGAAATCCAACTAACAATTATATACAAAAACAAACCTCTCAGCAAAAAATTATCACCATTAAAATTAATTTTTTTAGTGTCAGTATCACTTTAAGTACTAAAACCATTGAATCCTACACAGCTTATCTCTTCTGTAAATATGTGCTCTATATCCAGTTGCCCCATGGCTACACATCAGCTTGGTTATATCAATATATATACAAAGCTCTGATATAAACATGCATTTGGTACATGGGTATATTGGTGCATTATATTTAAACACATAGCAATCCCTTTCATTTATTAGAATTCCTGGTCCTTTGAACAGTCTGCATATGTGATCACTAGTACATCACAATTTAATGTGAGCCTAATAAGAGTAAACGTCTGCAGTATAAATGCAACCTAAATACAGCTGTCAGAAGTGCTCTTCAATGAAATGGCAAAAGATTAGAAAAACCCTCTGATAAAATATTAAGCACAAAGCCCCGATCTCTGGGACATGAAAATGGTTAATAAAAAAAAGCAAAAGAAAATCACCAGAGACTCAAAGGGGACTAATTGGTTCATGTTAAAAGCTTCTTTCCAGGACCCAGAACAAAATGAAAGATAAGCAAAGTGGGAAGAAATGCAAAATTTCCCAAAAAAAAAAAAAAAAAAAGCTAGAAAATAAAAACCAACTTTCTAAAGCAGCGGAATCTTCTTTTCACTAATGACTAATCCGCAGCCCATTCCTTCTTAATGGCACAATAAGTAGTGCTAGTTTAGTCTCCCCTATTTCTTTCCATTAGTCTTCACGAGATTAACTGTTCTAATTGGACTTAAGCTTCCATAAAGAGCTAGTTTATAAAAAAAAAAGACTTTTCTTAAAATTCTTCTGGCTTTGCAGCCAGCTCCTACCGTCCAAGCTGAAACTGCCCTCATTGTCTTTGTGGGCGCATTAATTAGGAGGTAGACTAATTGTACCAAATGCTTTACTGCCCTTTAAAAAGGTGATTTCAAATGAAAAGTGAGAGAGAGTTGTACAAAGGCAGTGGTCGGGAGATTTCCCACAATGCAGCTCAGCAATTCTTTCCAATTTACTGTCCCCTATTGTTTCTACCTTTAGTACACTGTGAAAGCCCACAGCAATTATTCCTCAATAAACCACGCACACTGGCACCATTGTCAGCATGATCTCCCAGAGACAAAAATGACTGCTACACAGACTGTGGGGTTTTTTGGGGGCCGTGAACAGAGGCTTTAAAACAAAACAATCCCGTGTGACTCAGTTTGGGACAAAATGGATCTTAACCCTTTGCTGGGTTAATGTAGGAAGAAATAAACCCATGGAAGCTTAACCAACATTCAAAGATTATCTGCTGCCCTGTCTCATTTATTTTCTTTGTGTATGTTTAACATGTTTAGGGCATGCTGAGGAGATCTGCCCAACTGCAAATACATTAGAACAGAAGATATTTACACACATTTAAAAGGGAATTTTATTTTTTATTGTATCTAAATATTTAACAGATATTAAAAAATAAAATAATAAAAGAGCACATGTTAGTGGCAGAGAAACTGATTATTTAGCATTTCTTGGGCAATAAATGTATGGGGCTGTCTCAACATGGAGAGCAAACGTATTCACGCATTTCGGAGCAATTGCAAAGTAATGGCTCCCACTGTGATAAGTAGTGAAAAGGCATGATCTGTTCTCTATGGGTTTGGTGTGCAGCTCTGTAGTGCAAGGTGCCCATAGTGCACTCTAAATCCATGCCCCTTCACAATATACAGGCTATAAACATTTCAGACATGGTACGTGGACCTATTCTTTTCCTGATTTTCATAGGAGTTTCATTATATCCCTCCTACTTCCCGTTCTGCGGATTAATTGAGTGTCAGTATGTGTCACTTTAATGGATATCTACTGTCCCCTGGAACAAGAATCGTGACAGTTATTATCATTTATCTTGGGCTGTAATGGATACAAGTATTAATGAAGTTTCGTGCCAAAAAAAGAACATACATTTAATTAGCACTTATTAAGGAGCCACTAGGAGCTCTCTTGGGCCAGTTTTTCAACATTTGGCTGAGTGCTGACATTTTAATTATGTAGCATTGCAGAATTAAATCTTGTATTGTTCCTCGAATCAGGGGCCCACCTGCTATTTGGAAAATATGTGCACATATACAGTATGTATATATTCTGTATATATGTGCACACATACACTCACACATACATATAGATGTATATGTAAACTACACTTTGCAAACATTGTTATCCTCCAAAATTATTTGTTATCTGCTTCTTTCATGAAATGCGTTTGCCCATCAGCATCCTGGTACCCCAACCTGTAGTGTTTCATCCCACAAATATCCTGAATTAGGGTTGGTGAAACTGCAGCTCTATAGTTTATAGTCTTTGCTGAAAGTTTTACTTTCACAACTGTGGGAAGATCTCTTGTTGGGATGTACTACTACCCATAATAACATCCAGCCAACGATCATGGTCAAAAACAGATGAAGGGAGTCAGCTGTCGCAACTTGTAAAAACGAGCTGGTTAAAGTTAGTATGCCAAAACTTTAGTATGACAGTGGGGTAGAAAAAGTCATATAATAGTGAAAACCTTAACTCAGTGTAGGGACCCATTTGAGTTAATTTCCCCTATTGGTTCCTCTTTTCCATTGTTGCTGGGCAAAAGGCAATTTATCTAGTTATACTTATCAACATTAACTTTTCATTGCAGTTGGATGATGACCAGCTTCACAGTGTTTGATAAAGGTTGGTCTTATCTCTTTGGCCTGTATCAGTTGATCTGGGTGTATGCTCATTGAGCCTAGGATAAACAATGTCCCAGCAGTTTAGGCCCCCAAAGGGTCAACCTGTTTAGAGAAGTCAGGGGGCAGGTGCCCTGTGAATGAGTTCTAGCTAGTGTGCAGGATAGTAACTATTATAGCACTCTCTAGGAGTCAGATATTACATGTAAGAGCAGTCTTGTGCTCCACCAAGGAGGATAAAAGGGAGTAGCTCTCCCCTAGGCTCTACATTAGAAAGAAGGAGTAGGGTTTTTTAATATAGTAATTAGATTAGGAATTTGTTGGTAGCACCCCAAAAAGTGTTGACTACTGTTTGTGCAAGGAAGACCACAGACTATGTGAATGAACTTTGGGGTCACAAAAAAAGTTATGTGCTTTTTTCTCTGAGGCTTCAATGGAAGTGGTAAGCTATGGAAGTTTGCCTTCTTCTTGATTAGTCTTTAGAGGAATCTGGTTGGAAGCTTTTCGATTCACATTTTTTGTGCTTGATAAATAACAAAAATTCAAGGTTTTTGAAACAATTATCAAAATTCATGATTTTTACCGCTGAAAAATCTGAATTGCAGTAAGAATAAAAAATCGAATGTTGATAATTCAGTCCCATAGTATCCTTAAAGGGATCCTGTCATGGGAAAAATGTTTTTTTTTTTCCAAAATGCATCAGTTAATAGTGCTGTTCGAGAAGAATTCTGCACTGAAGTCCATTTCTCAATAGAGCAAACAGATTACAGCTCCCTAACACAAGATAACAGTAGATCTGGTAGATCTAAGACCAGCACTCAATAGTAAAAGCCCATGACCCACTGTGTACTATTCAGTTACATTGAGAAGGAAAAACAACAGCCTGCCAGAAAGCTGGCACAAGTCACATGACTGGGGCAGCTAGGAAATTGAAAAAATGTCTAGCCCCATGTCAGATTTCAAAAATGAAATATAAAAAAAAATCTGTTTGCTCTTTTGAGAAATGGATTTCAGTGCAGAAGTCTACTGCAGAAGCGCTAATAACTGATGCATTTAAAAAAAAAAAAAACATTTTCCCATGACCGTTTCCCTTTGATCCCAATCCCAAATGCTCAGCTCCCCGTATTGAATACAGAAGCTTGTGGGTGACTATGTGATCCAGGGATCTACAGTCTTGTAGTCTTCTAGAAACAGTGAAGTTGACACAGGGCAGCGTCCCTCTGCTGTTGCTTCTTTGCCTTGATGAACTGGAGCTGTTCATGGGTTATGGAAGAGAAAACTATTAAGCTTAAATAATTACCCAGTTTCTAAATCCATAATTAACTTAAATGTATTCCTTTTACCAGTCACACACTATGCATGGTTTTAATGAGTTGATTGCCTATTAGTGATTCCAAGATCAAAACTCAGGTTTGTTTCACAGGATTGCTGTCTTACACGAACCTATCGAATATTTTAGCATTTTTTGTATTTATTGTTGACATAAAAATGGAAAAGCAAAATAAAACTGCTGCTCTGCTTTAAAGTAAAGCAGGGATTATTACAGGGCCACATCTGAAACCCAGTGGTCTTGCAAGAATAACTCATTTGATTGAATCCCTATGTAATAGCAACCTTCCTCATTACATTTCTCAATGGTGCTCTCTCTCTGTTCATTGATTGTGGTAATATGTAGTTCACCACTCACATTCTATGAGTTAATGAATGGAAAGGATCAGAGGCATTGTTCCACAGCAGTTTATTCACTTGTGGAGGCAGGAGTTTTGACAGCTGCTGGGGACACTTTAAATGGCCAAATAGCAGGTGGTGTGGAGAGCATCCATAAGAACCACATTCAAATTCAAGGTAGACGCAGGCTGCAAATGGATATTTGATTTACACAACACAGAGTGTAAAGGACCTGTTTGTTACTATATATAGTACAGTTTTTATTAGGCACAAAATGACTTGATCAATTATCAATAAGAATTTTTCACCTCTAGGGACAATAAAGCAACCTGTGCTACTGTTATAGACTTTAATAGTTTGGGTTAAATACAAACCCATATATGTAATAAAAGTCACTAAGTTTGCCCATGAGCAGTAACACATGGCAACCAATAATATGTTTGCTTTTCAACAGCTGACCAGTAAATGCTAGCTGCTGATTGGATGCTATGGGTTACTGCACCTGGGCAAACTTAGTGCTCTACATAACCCCAAAAGTGTCTTCTATACAGTTATACACTTTCACTTACAAGTGCAGGTATGGGACCTCTAATCCTTCTGGATAAGGGATATTTCCATAATTTGGATCTCCATACCTTACGTCTACTAAAAAATTATTTAAACATGAATTAAACCCAACAGGATTGTTTTGCCTCCAATAATGATTAAACATATCTTAGTTGGGATCAAATACAAACTACTGTTTTCCTATTACAGAGAAAAAGTATTTGTATGCAATCTGTTTCCCTTTACCAACTATGTAACCTTCTTGAAGAAGGGAGCTCACTATCTCCTCAAAAGCTGAACATTATACTGGCTAATAATAGATGGATTAAACCCCCTAAATTACCATCCTTTTGTGTGCAGTTTCTCATGTGCATCTGTTTGAGTTGTTAAACTCTACATATTAGGTGAGAAAATACTGAAGTTTAACCTTACGTGGATCCTATTTGTTTTAATTAATAAACAAATACATCCAGGCCTAATCCTGGTAAAGAATGCTGAATGGTGGGTAAAAACCATCCATTTGGAGTATGTTTTTTGCACTTGACACCTGCCCTAGACACAAAAAGGAAATCAGGTTTGAAAATGTGAATTGTTTCAATAAAATGGAAACTATGTGAAATGGTCTACCTATAATTCTGACCTTTCTGGATAATGGGTTAACTGATCCTATACCTATACAGGCAGCCAAAGACAAGGCAATCTCTTCTAATTCTGCACATAGCTTAAACATAAAACAATTTCTATCATAGTAGGCACAATTAAGCAAATTATTTTTTGAAGCTAGAGTGCTCTTCATTTGTATAACATATTTTAGCCAGTATATGGGGTCTTTTCATTCTCACTGTAGCTCATTAATCCCTCTTGTTTGAGCAATAGGAGGAGTTATAGGAAGCAATTAGGAACAGCAGGATTGAAATGAACAGGCTAGATTCATTAAATGTGACATTGAAAAAGTGTTATATAAGACACCATTTAGTACAAGGAACCTGCAGTTTTCTCCTTAAAATGATATGTTTACCTATAGGAAATATCATATATGATTTCAGGTTATGGATACCTAGGTATAACATGATAGGCAGTGGATAAAGAATAATTGGGCTGCTTGTGGCATCGGTAACTATTGGGCTTTGGAGTTTACTGTTTATACAGATACAAAAAAACAGATGTGATCACAATGCAGAATGTCATTTCCTAACCTGAATGTATTTCATGTTTTTATTCATTAAGTATATACCTGAATTGCTTTAAGAGATTAATAAGCACTTGGCAATCAAAGCTATATTCTCCCAGTGAGGCACTGTTCTTTTGTGGCTTCTTTAACAGTGCTGTCTGAGCAAACAACAGGAACAGAATGAGATTAAAATATAAAAAGAAGAATAGGCTTTCAGAAAGTATGCTGTGCACATGTTAAACTTTGAGCAACATTGTTCTAAAATGCATGTGAAAACTGATAAACAATAACCCCCTCATTCGTAGTCTCATGTTTACCTTAAAAAAACAAATAAGGGTTTATGGTAGCTTAGGTATTATCAAGTACATGTATCAGATCTGTTATCCAGAATACTTGGGACCAGATAAGGGTCCTTTCCGTAACTTGAATCTCCATACCTTAAGGGTATGGTCACACAGGCAGATTCGGGAAGATTTAGTCGCCTATCGACTAATCGCTTCTTCTTCTGGGCATCAATCTCCCTGAACTGCCTTCCCCTGCCTAGTGCCTGCTATAATGCGAAAACGCCAGCGCAATGGCACTCAGTTTCCTAAATTGGCCAAAGTTTCCTTGTAAGGCAACTTCAGAGATCGAAACTCCGTTGTAACGTACAGTCTCCCTGGTGGTCTAGTGGCTTACCCCCATGCACGCGGGAGTGCACGCCATGCCTCCAGCGGGGATATTCACCGCGTGCATCCATCTTCCTGCTTGCCGGCTTCCCTAGTGCACGCGCGACGCACTTCCGGGTTGCTTAAAGGTGCAATGGCGCCAATTTCAAATAGTATTTAAGGGGATCTTGGTGTACAGAGGATTGCCCGTTATTAGGTTCTATTTGGTAGTTCCTGGGTGTTATTCCTATTTGATTCCTGCCTGATCTACTGGTTTTTGACCCTTGCTTTGGCTGACTACTCTGTTATTCTCCAATCCTGACCTTGGCCTGTCCGTTTACTCTGATAATCTCCAATCCTGACCTTTGCCTGTCCACTGACTATTCTACACTCTCTAATCCTGATCCTGGCCTGTCTGACTATTCTACTCCGCTTGTGCTGGTCCGGCCTGTCTGATCCACTTGGTGGTATTCTTCAACTCAGTATCCTTGGTGAGACGATCGTGCCCCTGTGCTAGCCAGAACTCTTAGCTTTGCACCTCTCGATAAGTCAAGGTGGCATCTGAGTAAGCTGAGGGCTCCTCCCGAGGCCAAAGGCGGTAACTTAACTGATGAAGCCGAGCTGAGACCAAGGTGCTTAGCAACTGTTCTGGTATTGGGTGCCGTTCGTGACATCCGTGGAGTGCATTGCCGCAGGCAATTTTTCATTTTAGCAGGGGGAAGGCAGTTTGGGGAGATTGTCGCCTATTAAAACAGGTGTTTAGTCACCAGGTGGCTAAATCTCCCCAAATCTGTCCGTGTGTCCCTGCCCTAAGTCTGCTGAAATATAATTTAAACATTAAGGTTATTTCTCAAAGATCAAGTTTGTGAGTTTTTTTTCTACCTTGAATAAACTTACAAACTCAAATGTTTGCTCAATGCAATTGGGGAAAAATCTTGAATTTGCTAGCTCAAACCAGCGTTAAACACCCGAAAATCATGAAGGCAAAAAATATCTTCAAATGGATAAAGGGACCTCTGCTATAAACTTTTACATGAATTCATGAAGATTACATGAATTACATGAAAAACTCGAACTATTTGAGACAACACAACTTGATCTTTAATATATAACCCTGAATTAAACCCAATATGATTCTTCTGCCACCAATAAGGATTCATTATATCTTAGTTGGGATCAAGTACTTGATGCCAAAATTACAGGATGAATGGAAATAATTTTTAAAAATTTTAATTATTTTCTTAGAATGAGAGATGGCCTTCCCGTAATTCGGAGCTTTCTGGAAAACGGGTTTCCAAATAACAGATCCCATACCTATACAATTTTTAATCATTATTACAGAAAAAAGGAATCCATATAAGAATTGTATCCTGGTTCCTATGTTTCTATGGCTTATGTCTGGTATTTCAGGTAATTGGTATATGGATTCTGGGTTTCCCCTTTTCCCAATATATAATACTGGCTAAACAATTAGCAACTGGTTCATTTTTTTTGTTATTTAGTTTTTTATTCAGCAGCTCCCCAGTTTGCAATTCCAGCAATGTGGCTGCTAGGGTCCAAATTACCTTAGCAACCATGCATTGATTGAAATATGAATTGAAGACCTAAATACAAAGATGAGCAATAAAAAGTAGCAATAACAATATATTTGTAGCCTTACAGAAAATTAGTTTTTTAGATTAGGTCAGTGACCCCCATTTTAAAGCTGACAAAAGTCAGAGGAAGAAGGGAAATAATTCATGGAAAAATAAAGGCCAATTGAAATGTTGCTTAGAGTTAGCCATTCTATAACATATAACTTAAAGGGAAACCACCCCTTTTAATTGGATGGGTCAATACCATTGGCAGTGTAAATGTGGCCATAGACAGTACAATTATATATTCCATGAAAGATTGTTCGTCTCAATTCAGACGTAGAGCTGAATCGCCAGATGGACAGATAGAAACAATATAATTCTACCTGTATCTGATGATTCAGCACTAAACAGTGGCCAATGTTCGGGTCCCTTCAAAAGCACCCGGTCAAACCCTATCGGCCACCAGACCAATATCCAAGTGTTCTACCAATATCGGCCGGCTCCTTCCCCACCATATACACACTGAATATCGTAAGAAAATTCCTTTCATACGATATTGTCTGTGCGTCTAGGCCACTGTGTGGGTCAGGGTGAAAGGACAGGGAATTACAAGGTTACTGGTAGGTATATTGCTGTTATACCAGCCCTGGCCTTACCAACCATGCAGGAGAAAAATAGGCAAGGCGGTGACTCTAATGGTTCAATGTTTACCCACCAATCAGATGTTGGCTTTTAAGCAGTATACCAGTTAATACTGCCTGCTGATTGGCTTCTAGAAGCTACAGGACCTGGGGCAAACTGTGCACCTGTAAAAACAAGTCACTTTCTCCCCATAGACCGTTAGCTGTAACTAGGGATGGCGCGAACTGCGGAAAAAAAGTTTGCGAACATGTTCGCGAATTTCCGGAAAATTGCGAACGGTTCGCGAACGGTTCGTGAACCCCATAGACTTCAATGGGAAGGCGAACTTTAACAGCTAAAAAAGACATTTCTGGCCAGAAAAATGATTTTAAAGTTGTTTAAAGGGTGCAACGACCTGGACAGTGGCATGCCAGAGGGGGATCAAGGGCAAAAATGTATCTGAAAAATCCATTGTTGACACAGCGCTGCGTTTTGTGCTGTAAAGGGAAAAAAGTCACTCAGGTGGTGGTTGTGGACACTGTAATATTATTGATATTTAGACAGAATGTGAACAAGCTCACACAGCTAGATGGCAGTTGTTTGAAGAACACACTGGGCAAAAAATGCCTACAGGGCAAATAATGGCTACAAGGTCAACGTATACACTACTACAGCGGTGGATACGGATTATGTAAAATATATTATGGCTGCTTGAAAAAAGTCACTCAGGTGCTTTTTCTGGAGAGGGTAATATTATGGATATTTAGACAGAATGTGAACAAGCTCACACAGCTAGATGGCAGTTGTTTGAAGAACAGTAGATTACTAGCCAGCAAACTTACTATCCACTGTCCCTGAAATCACTAACAGCTCTCTCCCTACACTATCTCTTCCAAGCACACACAGGCAGAATGAAAAAATGCTGCAGGGCTTCGGTTTTTATAGGGAAGGGGAGTGGTCCAGGGGGTGTGGGGGTGGTCCAGGAGGGAGAGCTTACTGATTGGCTGCCATGTTTCTGCTGGTCTGGGGGAGAAATGGCAAAAAAAAAGCGCCAACAAAGGCGAACCCAAATTGGCGAACGTTGCGCGACGTTCGCGAACTTCCGGCGAGCGCGAACAGCCGAAGTTCGCCGGCGAACAGTTTGCGCCATCCCTAGCTGTAACCTGATTAGAAATGGAATCTTTTCTCAGAGCCATTGGGACAGTTTAAATGCCAGCGAAAGCCAAAATGCCAGCGAAACAGTTTTTAGGCCAGGGCATTGACACTAATTGGTTCAGTTATTTGGTGCATAGAGCCAATTTCGGAGCTATACATCCCAAACACGAACTGTTGTTTAAAGTCATTAACAAAGGTCCTGTTTACAACTTGTTTCATTAGGAAAGGTAATTGAATCAGTACTTTACGTGCGACTGAAAGTGTCAGCGGGTGCCTGCAGTTATGCTGTCAGTCATTTCTTTTAAGGTAATGTCCCCCGTGTGTCAATTATTCCCTAACCACAAAAACCCCTCTGCAGGCTCCCTTGATTTATCTCATTGTGCTGCATTGCATTGTTAGCTGAGAGATGACAATCGGAAACATGCATTTTGCACGCAATGTGTAATTAGAGGTGAATATGTTTGCCTTGCCTTATCTTTCTAAAGCAGCTTATCAGTGCTGTCACGCATCAAGACATTGCCAGCGGATGAATGGTAATACATGCTTACCATGTTACAGAACCTGCATCGCTGCAGCCATATACTTACTCGCCACATTTACCATCATACATTCAGCCCGTTGAAAGCACTCAACCAGGGAACACATTTAAGCCTTTAAAGTTTATAAGACATCCTAGTGCTTCATTGATGGTCTTTGTGTGTGTGTGTGTGTGTGTGTTTATTGGTACAGGACTCATTTGCCCTCTTAATGGTTATTATATATTTTCCATTTCCCTTACACAAAGACACGTCATTTTTTTACTGCTTTCAGTGTGTTTTTTTACTGACGTTAAATTGGAAAGATTTTGTCACCGTTTATCAAGTTTAATTCAAAAATACAACTGTCAAATGTAGAACTACAACTGCCCAAGTAGCAGAGAAAGAATGTTAACTATAAATATTGATATAGATATTGACACTATTATAGTATCAGTAATGCTTGATCTGTGATTTCCTTTATATAGGATCTAACTTCATTTCCGAATGGTAGGAACCTAATCTAATAACACAGTGAAATAATATAGATGTTCAGAGGTCGTCAACAGGAATTAGGGTTCATTTACTAGTGTCAGGGATCGGTGCAAAGGACAAAAACATTGGCAAACCAACATGTTTATTATGAGCAGGCCCACCCTTTCTGCCACATTAGGGGTCTGCTCTACCCCAGGTCCCCCTTCCCCCTCAGATGCCCCCAAGGGCCCCCACCCCAGCAGCAAGTTTTCCTTTGCCACCTTTCCCCTCCCCCGGCACTCACCTTCTTCATTAGCTAATGCACATTATTTCGGCTGCGATCGGGTGGGGGAAGGAAAGGAATGTTTGGGGTAGTGGGGCCCACCAGGGTTCCCCCAGTGTCCCACCAACCCAGTCCAACCCTGCCCTTTGCACCCTGTCCCATAGCAAGCTAGAGAACACCAATAGGAGCAAAGTGATAAGCAGTAGAAAGGGATGAATTTATCCTGGAAAAATACATGATTTTCCTGTGAAATTTGCAAAATCAGAATTTTGACAGTCGCACCAATTTTGATGCGCACCTATTTTGTCCAAATGCAATAAAGTCAATTGGCCTCTGAATAATTTTTGATTCGTGTCAGAATAGCTCATAAAAATGTGCGTCAAAATTATTTGTTCCTCCATCACTAGTAGGCAGCTCTTTACTTACTGCCTTGCTGTGGTATCGGGCTCCTTTGCATCCTTTTCACCTAAAATGGATACTCTCATCAGTTAATAGTGCTGCTCCAGCAGAATTCTGCATTGAAATCCATTTTTCAAAAGAGCAAACAAATTTTTTTATATTTAATCTTGAAATCTGACATGAGGTAAGACATATTGTCATTTTCCCAGCTGCCCCCAGTCATCTGACTTATGATTTCAGTCACTCTTTACTGCTGTACTGCAAGCTGGAGTGATATCACCCCCTCCCTTTCCCCTCAGCAGCCTAACAACAGAACAATGGGAAGGTAACCAGATAACAGCTCCCTAACAGAAGATAATAACTGCCTGGTAGATCTAAGAAATCTGTTTGCTCTTTTGAGAAATGGATTTCAGTGCAGAATTCTGCTGGAGTAGCACTATTAACTGATGTGTTTTTAAAAAAACAGGATCCCAGTACAAGGCAGGGTGCAGCAAATTTTGCTGATCAGTTGCTCAGTGAATGGGTCCTAAGGGTTGCAAACTTGCACCTGTGGGATTAGTAAATAAACCCTGTTGTTATTTTATAGAATAACAACAAACCTGATCACTGCAGATTATACATTTTTTTGCATAATAGATGCCATGGGCCTAATTTACAGAGTACAAGGGGCAAAAACAGGCACAAGCCACCATGTCTTTTTTACACTTTGCACTTGTGTTGACACCATTGTACTCCATGCACTATATTCTGGTGCTGCACTAATGAGGGGTGATGTAGGAAGGTATATTGGTGCCCCCTTCCCACCCCTACCTGTTCCTTATTATATTGTTATTTAGACAATCAAGTTATGGAATGCAGGGATGGGCATGGTACAAAGAAGCCACGTAATTATCATATTCATTATGGCAAATTGCCTTTTTTATTGGCAACTTATTGGCCCATGTGTGGGGCCCTCCCTGATTGATATCTGGCCAACAGTGGTCCATATGTCAATTGGGCAGTGTTAAAAATCCCGTCTGATCGCGGACCTCATCTGGCCAACAGTGGTCCATATGTCAATTGGGCAGTGTTAAAAATCCCGTCTGATCGCGGACCTCATCTGTTCATTGATGAGGTTCTTGCTTGCATGTCATACATTATGATCCATTGTTGGGCTCTAGGGCCCACAATCAATATTGCCCACCTCAATGTGGGCATATTGGGAAGAGGTCCGCTTGTTTGGTGAAATCTCCAAACTAGCGGATCTCGATGTGTATAGCCACGTTTAGCCTAACAGACAAAAAGATCAAGTCCGGAAGGCTGAGCTTCGAACACTTGACTCTACACATAGAAGTAAAAAGTTAACTTTACAGGTTAGTTTCCAGACAATAATGCGGGTGAGAGAAAACATATTTGAAGAATCCAATTAAAACAAGAAGAACAATAACAGTGCAAAAAACGCAGCTTTTTATTTGCTATTGTGTTTCAACCATGGAGAGTAGAAAGAGTAGAGGGGAGGTAGAAAGAACAGATTCAGAAAGGGGAGGGTCTTTAACTTTCTCTATCTGCAAATGTAAAACCCTAAAATTCATCTGCAAGATGATAATGCACAGCTTAAGCACCAGAGAACAAAGGAAGTGTTAGAGACACTGTGCCATTAGCGTAAGAAAGGAAGAACAGCATTAAGGGGGGAAAGATCCCTAAGAGGCACTTGGAAAGTTGCCCTTACAATTGCTGGAGGATACTCTAATGAATCGTTGCAGGACAAGAAGAAGCAGCACAAGGGCCATTTCTCTGTCTTCAAGCTTCTACTCAATGCCAAGCTGATAATTAATGAACCACAGACTCCTCATGCCTGATGGCATGAACAGTTAATTACTCTTCTAAATGAAAATTTGATTCAGAGTGACTGGATCCAGTGTGCAGTCTCACAAAAAGATGCTTATGGACAATAACAGATCCGTTAGTTTCCACACTCAGGCATTAAATGGAAATGCACGGCCTGTATGGCCTTCTCAGTTTAGCTACTGTACTGTATATAATAAGCCTGTGAGCAACCAGATTTACAATGTACCTACACCAAGTATATTCTAGTCGCCTTAAAGAACCTTCACTTTAATGAGGTGCAAGTAGTCTGAATAGTTTTTAGAGATGTGGCATTACAATTACACTCACATGATCATTAGGAGATGTACAGCAAGCAGGTTGTTTTTGGGGAGGCACTAATTTGAAAAAATAGATTCATATTTTTCCATTTGACTTTATGAATTTGAGAACTGTTTTGTTTTCCTAAAAGGGATATAAAGTGCAATACAGGTATACAATTGGATATCTGGAAACCCCTTATGCATAAAGCTCTGAGTTACAGGTAGACTCCATTTTAAGAAAATACGTAATTCAGAATTTTGTACTTGTACTTGAGCCAAACTAAGCTGCATGAATCCATATTGGTGGCATAACAAACCTGTGGGTTTTATTTAATGTTTAAATTATTTTTAGAAGATTTAAGGTATAGAAATATATATTACAGAAAGATCCCTTATCCAGGAAAACCCCAGGTCCCAAGCATTCTGCATAACAGATCCTAAACCTGTATTGAAATCCACATATAGATACCCAAAGATAAAAAAAACAAAACAAATGTAATATATATATATATATATATATATATATATATATATATATATATAGCAGCTTGTAAGTTGCAGGTTAAACTTAGGCCCTTTGTAAAATGTATAATGAAGCAATAGAATTCTTGACAGATCAGATGAAAACTGAGAGTAGGACTGGCCAGATATGGGATGACTGACGTAGTTGGCCAGCTTAAATATATTGCAATATATGGACAAACAATCCCTGTTTTGTTTAAAGGGTAATGTATTTTTTAGTAGCTGTATGCACAGAATGTCTCAATGTCTTAAATATATTGATAATGGGTTGAGTGCAGAGGACCTCTCGTATTTGTCTATATTTACAGTATTTTGTGGTCACAGCCTCATTGCACCCCCGCCTAATGGTTTTAAAAATTAGTGGTGAGCCCAACTTTTCCTTGTTTGTTAACCAAAAAGAAGCTGTTTAACAGAAAAATCCCACCTCCTGGCTAACACAAAAAAAAAGTTTTTTCTTTTCTCTTGACGCTGAGAACTCCAGCAGTTTCTCTCTCACACACACTCAGCCCTGCTGCTAAGCATCAGGTGTACTAAATAGGCCTTGGGCTTCTTAAAAACCTGGCCTACGGATTTGGGAATCCCTCCCACCCTACTCTTGCAGATTCCCAGTAAGACCATCCCCAGATCATCAATTACAAAAAGGGGCAAATTTATCAATGGTTGAAGTGAAAATCCGAATTGTAAAAATTCGAATTAAAATTTTTTTGATTCAAATTGAAAAATTCAACCATTCAAAAATTGAAGTGCTGTCTTTTTTTTAAAAAAAGAGGCAGATTTATCAATGGTTGAAGTGAAAATCCGAATTGTAAAAATTTGATTTGAATTAAAAAAAAAATTTAATTCAAATTGAAAAATTCGACCATTCAAAAATTGAAGTGATGTCTTTTTTAAAAATTCGAATTCGACCCTTCACCACCTTAAATCTGCCGAATTGCTGTTTTAGCCTATGGGGGACCTCCTATAACCTTTATGGAGTCTTTTTGAACATTTTGAGAATTTGAAATTTTATGTAGGAAATCGTTCGAATTGAATGATTAAATTGAACAATTCGAACAATTTGAATTCGATAGAAAACAGACCTATTCCATCGAAAACGGTCCATTTCAATTGAAAAAAAACTTTGAGTAATATTAGATGGTCGAATTTTGAAGTATTTTCACTTCAATTTTTCAAACCTTGATAAATCTGCCCCAAAGTGTTTCTCTGCTAAAACACTTCTGGTCTCACCTCAGTAAAAATGCCTGAGAATCTGTGGCCCAACATACGTTATCAATCTCTTTTCCCCAGGAAACTGGGGACCTTGTTGTCACCATACCACAATATATATATACGTATATATAAATTCTATATCCAAAAGGTATAGAAATACAGGAAGTCAATATCCCATAGCCTCCACTTTAGCAAAATAATCCAAATTTTTCAAAATGATTTCTGTTTTCTCTGTAATAATAAAACAGTACCTTGTACTTGATCCCAACTAAGATATCATTAATCCTTATTGGAAGCAAAACCATTCTGTTGGGTTTATTTAATCTTTAAATGATCTTCTAGTAGATCTTAAGATATTGAGATCCAAATTACTGAAAGGTCCGTTATCCTGAAAACCCCAGGTCCTAACATTCTGGATAACAGGTCCCATACCTGTACTTGTTTCCTGGTACAGACAATCATTGGTGCCTTATCGCCTTCTCTGTCCCTTGCTCACAATACCCTTTTAAAGATGCACAAAACTCAATCTCTTCCAGCATTGTACAGTAAGGGGCCTATTTATCATGCTGTATAAAAAGTGTAGTGAAGCCAATCAGCAATTAGATTTTAACAGTTAAAAAACAAAAGTAAAGATCCGATTGATTGGTTGCTATGTTGTTATGGTAATGCTTCACTCAAACTTCTTATACAACATGATAAATAGGCCCCTAATTGTACAAAGGTTTCCATTGCACAATTTGCACAAATAATTTTACTTTACAAAGGAGTTGCATATGAACAGCAACAAGCAAACATATTTCAATAACTACTCACAACAAAGTTGGGGGAGGCACTTTTTTAATTAACGTAAAGATCCCTGCTGCCAAAAAAGATTCGGTATAGTCAAGCCAATTCCTTTGTGTTGAGGTTTTGTACAAAAATAAAAATATCTAGGTCACAATATTTCTTTATACTATACACTTAAAGTCTGTGTCATCAAAAATTCCACTGCTGAGGAAGGCAAAAAGAAAGGGGAAGGGGGGATTGCTTTTTGACCTCATAAATGCACAAGGAAAATCTATGGACCAATCACTACTGTATTTCATTATGATGAATATATGTATATATATATATAGTGCATAGTACAGTCCATTTGTTAATCCACAAGTGGCCAACCCTCTAACCTACATGTGGCATTCCATTGCTTGACTGTTGTTACGGGGAAGAATAACCTCTCTATATTGATTCTCTTTCATCACCTAAACCCATTCATAGGAAGGAAAATTAATTAGGCAAAACTGTATAGCGTGAGATTTTGATTTTGGTCATCTTGTATATGTTGATTATATTACTCCCAGTTACAGTCACAAACAACTACAACAAAACCAAGTTTTCCTGATTCTGTCCTGTGTTTTTTTAATGGTTGGGCATCCAAAACACCACCCTTAAATTGTGGCCTAGACTCTTACAAATGCAGTGCTATGTTTGAATACCCTGAATCCATTCACTTTATTATGCATTCTAAGATTTAATCATGATTTGCAGCAGCTGCTTGGCACTGGTTTTCCTATTAAGTCTGCTATCTGCTATTATTCCTAGGTCATTCCATTTTTCCATTTAGCATTTGCTACATTTGTTCAATTTCATCTATAATTAGCTTGCCTGTTACAGCAGCCTAGGTGCACAGCCTTTCATTTATCCAAACTGAATTTAATCTGCCATTCCCCAGTCCAATCCACCATTGTGCCCGTGTTTTGCTGTAGTGATTAGTGAACAAACGTCTGACTTTAATTCACTAACAGGTGGTTTTGATCCATCTGCCAATATGAACGTATACCATTTGCAATATTATTCAGATTTTCACTATGCTAGGCTTGTGGTGTACCATCAAACAAAAAAAGTCACTATATAAATATATATTAAATATTATAAATCTCTTGAAGCAAGTGCAGTGAGAGAACATACTGAGATTCTTTCTAAGTTACAGTCTTCTGCTCACCACATTCATTTTAACAGGAAAAACAATGGTCCAATACTATTATACTAGTACCAACTTTCTACCTGATTATCACTGTTTTTCTGTGGTCAAGTTCAACCCCTCCAAGTTACATAGTTACTTAGTTAAATTGGGTTGAAATAAGACAAAGTCCATCAAGTTCAACCCCCTCCAAATGAAAACCCAGCATCCATACATACACACACTCCACTCTTTCACACAAACCATATATGCCCATATACTAACTATAGAGTTTAGTATCACAATAACCTTTGATATTATGTCTGCCCATGAAATCATCCAAGCCCCTCTTAAAAGCATTAACAGAATCAGCCATCACAACATCACCCGGCAGTGCATTCCACAACCTCATTGTCCTCACTGTGAAGAACCACCTACGCTGCTTCAAATGAAAGTCCTTTTCTTCTAGTCTGAAGGGGTGGCCTCTGGTGATCCTCTTTATGGGTAAAAAGTCCCCCTGATATTTGTCTATAATGTCCTCTAATGTATTTGTAAAGTGTAAACATGTCCCCTCGCAAGCCCTTTTTTTTTTACAAAGAAAGCAATCCCAACCTGTACAGTCTACCCTCATCATGTAAAGGAGGATTCAACCCTGCTGGTGGTAAAACCGATTAAACTTTGTGAACTTTGGGCGCATGCGCAGTAGTACCAACCGGCAAATGCGCCTGTAAACCTTCCAGAAGGGGACCTGCACTTTGGGGTAATTTACACATTTGGGGCAATAGCCTGGGGGGGGGGTAGGCTGGGGTGGAGGAGGGAGTGGGGCCTATTGGAGGGGGGGGCAGGGTTTTTAGTGCTGCAGGGTTGAATTCTCCTTTAAGTCGTCCATCCCTCTAACCATCCTACAGTAGTTGCATGTCTCTGCACTCTCTCCAGCTCATTTATATCC
The DNA here is from genome assembly GCA_024363595.1 of Xenopus borealis. Classification (NCBI taxonomy): domain Eukaryota; kingdom Metazoa; phylum Chordata; class Amphibia; order Anura; family Pipidae; genus Xenopus; species Xenopus borealis. Next base: position 96,255,168 of record CM044445.1, on the reverse strand, counting down.
CTCGTAAGGACTGGAGTCCAAAACTGCACTGCATACTCCAGATGAGGCCTTACTAAGGATCTATAAAGAGGCATAATTACATTTTCATCCCTTGAGTTTATGCCCTTTTTAATGCAAGACAGAACTTTATTTGCTTTAGTAGCTACAGAATGACACTGCCCAGAATTAGACGACTTGTTATCTAGAAAAACCCCAAGATCCTTCTATTTTAAAGAAACTCCTAACACACTGCAATTTAGTGTATAACTTGCATTTATGTTTTTTTGCCAAAGTGCATAGCCTTGCATTTATCAACATTGAACCTCATCTTCCAGTTTGCTGCCAAATTTTCCACCTTAGACAAATCACTCTGCAGAGTGGCAGCATCCTGCATGGAACCTATAGATGTGCACAATTTAATATCATCTGCAAAAATAGAAACAGTACTTTCAATGCCCACCTCCAGGTCATTAATAAACAAATTGAAAAGCAAGGGACCCAGTACAGAGCCCTGTGGTACCCCACTAACACTGGTCCAATTAGAAAATGTTCCATTTACTACCACTCTTTGTAGTCTATCTTTTAGCCAGTTCTCTACCCAGGTACAAATACTATGTTACAGGCCAACATTCCTTAATTTAACCAGTAACCTTCTGTGTGGCACTGTATCAAATGCTTTAGCAAAGTCTAAGTAAATCACATCCACTGCCATCCCAGAAAAAGATGAAAAGAAATTAAGTTAGTCTGGCAAGATCTATTACACATAAAACCATGCACAAATAGTATTGTTATTTACTATGAAGTACAGTATCTTATCTTTTAATAGCCATTCAAAAAGCTGTCCTACAACCAGGCGTCATACTAACTGGCCTATAGTTTTGAGGCTGAGAACAGGATCCCTTTTTGAGCACCACATTAGCAATTCGCCAGTCTCTCGACACAACACCAGACCTCAATGAATCCTGAAAAATTAAGTAAAGAGGTTTGGCAATCACAGAGCTAAGCTCGCTAAGTACCTTGGGATGAATACCATCGGGCCCCGAACCATTGTTTATCTAAACATGTTCTAGTCTCTTTTGAATTTTATCATGTGTGAACCATGCATCATTAGATGTATTATTAGAATTCGGACTATTAATAAGGAAACCTTCATTAGCTAGTTCCTCATTTGTGTAGACAGACGAAAAATAAGCATTCAGAATCTGAGCTTTTTGCTTGTTCTCATCAAACAGCTGATAATAATGGTCCCTCCCCTTCCTGCTTTATTTTTGTACTATAACATACTTAAAAAATTATTTTGCATTCTTTTTACTACCTACTGCAATATCCTTTTTCATATCGATTTTAGCTTACTTTATAGCTTTTTTGCATGATGTATTGGTCTCCTTGTACCTTATAAATGATTCGGCTGTCCCAGCTAACTTGAAAGCCTTAGAAGCACATATTTTCTTACCCACCTCAAGACCAACACTTCTATTGAACCAAAAAAGGTTTTGCTTTGCAACAACATTCTTTGCTTACAAGGGTAGTATACTGACTTGTGTATTTATTAAGCAGCATTTTAAAGACTTCCCATTTTTGTTCTGTGTTTAACCCGTTGAAATATGTTGCAAAGATGCCCTTATACTTTCAAAGTTTGCACACCTGAAATTTTGTGTTTTAGTTACTCCCTTATAGAATTGCCTCTGCAACAGAATCTCAAAGGAGACCATGTTATGATCACTAGTGATGGGTGAATCTCCCGCGATTTTTCTAGAGAAATTTGCGAATCGGCGAAAAATTCGCAAAACGAGTCGCTGGACGCTTTTGACGCGCGTCGCGTCATGTCGCGTCATTTTCGTCGCGCGTCGCGTCATTTTCACCGTGTCGCGTCAAAAACGACTCGGTTTTTTGGCTGGTGATTCGCAAATTCGCCCATCACTAATGATCACTATTCCCTAAATGCTTACCCACACAAATGCTAGAGATGAGTTCAGAATTATTAGTTATTACAAGATCCAAAAGACCCAGTCACACACCCACTGAAACTATAAATACCAAAATCTATGTAAACTGTAGATTTTAGTATTACTATAGCCTTGGATATTATACTTGTCCAAGAAATCATCCAAGTCACTCTTAAAGGTGTTAAAAGACTCAGCCATCACTAGCGATGAGCGAATCTGGGGCATTATACTTTGGGGAATTTTTCGAAACAGCGAAAACGGCTAAAAATTCACAAAATGCTTCCTTGTCTCATTTTGGATGCGGGTGCCTGTTTTTGGACACCGGTGCACATTGCTGTCATCGAAAAATGGATGCCCACTCCCGCATCAAAAACGAGAAGCCGGAAAATTTTCACCAGGTGAAATTTTATTGGCATTTCACAAATGACGGGAATTTGCAGCGAATTCACCCCAGGCGAATAAACTTGCCCATCACTAGCCATCACAACATCATTCCATAACCTCACTGCCCTCACTGTGAAGAACCACCTGTTCAATCAGAAAATGTTCCATTTACAACCACACTTTTTAATCTATCCTTCAGCCAATTCTCTATCCAGGTACTAATACCATATTCCAGGCTCATTTTCCTTAATGAAACCATTCATTTTACTTGTGGTACTGTAACAAATTATTTGGCAAAGCACAAAAGATTACATCCACTGCCATTGCAGAGTCAAGGTTCCTGCTCTCCTCCTCAGAAAAGGCAATTACATTTGTGTGGCAAGATCGGTTATGCATAAAACCATGCTGGCACAAACTCATAGTATTATGATTTGCAATGAGGTCAACTATGTTATCCCTTAATACCCCTTTGAAAAGCTTTCCTACCATACCATTGACATCATACTAACTGGACTATAGTTTTCTGGCTGAGAACGGGATCCCTTTTTGAATAGTGTCAATTCGTCAGTCTCCTTGCACCATGCCAGACCTCAATGACTCCTGAAAAATTAAATAAAGAGGTAAATGCAGCTTTCTTTGTTGTGCCCTTTTGTTTTATGATTTTACGCTACTGTTATGTGCTTAGGACAACAAGCAAGCAAGCAAGGACAACATGGAAATTGAATGTGAAACTTGAAATGCAGATCTGATAGCAGCTGATAGGAGCACCGGTTTCAGGTAAGTCATTACAATCTGTTGTTGGTGCCTAACATTTGGCACCCCCAAGTAAGTCTAGACTTTCTTTCTCCTTTAAAGAACCATGAATTGTATGTGTAGGTGTTTTCTACCTGTGAAAAAAGTATTGTTTTCTAGATCTGATAATAAAAAAAGTGCCCTACATCCCAGCTGCAATTTAATTCTGCTCCTTGGTGACACTGAGACTTATTTATATAAACAATAGTGGTACTTCTGAAGCAAACACACAATTCCACCAGCACAGAGTAATAAGTCATTGTAAATGCATACAATTACCTTTTATTTTTTATGTATTATTGGTCTTTGAAATAAAAGATGTTGGAAGATTAATGTGAAAACATTTATAAAGAAAATGTGGGTAACATGTCTTGAGAGGTCAATTAAAAATTGCATTGAGCAGAAAGTAATGAAAAGTAAAAGTGAGAGTCAGTAAGTCAAACTGTAAAAAGACTAGAGAGTACACACAGTTTCAGGCAAACAAAAGACTAATTGAAGCGACAGATAATTTGAAAAAAGAGAGAGAACATAGAAACATGTGGGATGTGGAAAATTGTTGGTAGGCTCACTAAATGTTAGGCTCAAAATAAAATATACTGAAGAAACCACACACTTCCCATATAATGTTATTATAAATTTAGAGGCACATTTATCAAGTGCCAAATTTCGAATTCATGTGAGTTTTTTAAAACACTCATAAACTCCCATAAATTAAAATTTAGACCAATTGAAATTTTGAAATAAAATTTTTTTAAAACTTTGATATATTCAATCAACCCGAAAACTCAATTTGAATGCAATTCGAGTGAAAAAACTTAATTCAAGTTTTTTTTCTGAAATTGATCCCTGGAACTTTCCTATTGACTGAAAGGGAGCAGGCAGTTCGGGGAGATTGTCGCATCACAGAAAAGGCGATTAAACACCAGGGACTAAATCTCCCCATCTGCTCCAACCCTTATGAGTAACATCCCGCCGACAATTTACATTCTACCTGGTGGCAAGGCATTTAGGAGAGATTAGTCGCCCAAAGAAGAGGCAATTTGTCACTGGGTGACTAATCTCCCCCAGTAGCCATGTCTGTCACTAGCCTAAAGGGAACACGTATGAGATCCAGTCCTGACAAATTAAGCTGGCCATAGATGCAAAGATCCGCTTGTTTGGCGACATCGCCAAATGAGTGGATCTTTCCCCGATATACCACTAACTGGCAGGGCTGTATCAGGGTAATACGAACGTTCGGTCCTATGGCCGCCCGTATATGGCCAGCATTAGTTCTGGACTTACTCCAAATGGATATAAATGCAAAAGCTAGCAGGAAACAACCTGTAACCATTGTTTGAGTAGAATGTGTGTTTTAATTTACTTTCTTCTTCTTCACTTTTGCTTTCACTCTACAATGTCTGCCTTGGGTTCTGGGAACACCAGTGGCATAATAGATGATTCTGGGCCCCACAACAAATACATTTTAGTCAGGCCCAGGACAAGCCGCCTGGGCACCCAATGCAACTCTGCCGGCCACTTCTCTCCCTCCCGGCATGACTGGTGATTACTTGTAACCTCTTTAAACAGTGGTTTTCCACATTTTTCTTGTTCATATACAATATTAGGGCTCTGATGTATTTTGATGCTACTTTTCGTACTATTACTATTGGTAGCCTTACAGAGCATTTGTTTTTTAAAGGAAGTTAGTGATCCCCATTTGAAATCTGTAAAGAGGCAAAAGAGCAAGGCCTTTATTCTATAAAAAGGTTTTCCAAAGGAAAATGTTGCTATGTGTACCTCAAAGGGTAAATGGGGACAGAAAAACAAAAATATAGTGTAGTATTTTCAAAATGAATATTCACCCAGTGATAAGATTATTATCAATAATGGTGTATTGGTCATATACCCACATAAGTGAAATTTATAATGTGATAACTTAGGAAAATCCTCTAACACCACCAAATTAAGGTGCACATGTGACACACTAAGTTTAAGGAGATTGTAATGAACACCCACACGATCGCAGGTCTGTATCCAGTTATACTCACAGACGTTTTAGAAATCGCTCAGCTTTAAAATAAGATTCCAAACATTCTTCTACTTTTCCGATCTGAACAGATAAAACATGGCATGTGCGGAAACTTTCTAAAAGGTATTTTAATAAATAGTAATGCACTTACAAGAAGTTGCTTTAAAAACCGCCTTAAAATATAAAAACGTCCTTTTAGGTTCAGGTCCCTCTGTGCGGCTCAGCGTATACCCCCACCTCCAGGATCGCAGTATCCGAATCCGAATTTCAGGGGTCGCGGTGCGAAACACAAGGCGCGTGTACCTGCTACCCGCTGACGTAGTACTCCTTGTGACGCGTTTCGCCTCGAACTGGCTTCCTCATAGACAAGTGTACGGTCTCTGCCATGTCTGTTCTTTTACATCCTGATCATTCAAAACTGTTCAACTTTATTAAAACGTCCGCAATGTCTTTGATCATTAACCTCTTGATAAATGGATTGATACAAAGTAGCTATTTTCGATTCAAAATATCAGAGATAGTGAAGTTAACAATATAAAAAGGAAAGAGAATTGCCAATTATATATAAAATCTGTACTTCACTTTATATAATGCAGAAATTCGTTACATAAATAAATAAATAGATAAATAAATAAATTACAGGGGGAGGACAATTAATCCAGAAAAGCCCTTAGATTAAAGTCCACATTAAGGCCATTAGGTGATAATGTTTTAAGTCTGTGTATCCACCAACTTTCACGCCGGAGGGTATTGTTTTCCAAATCTCCCCCTCTCCAGTGTGGTTTTATCTTTTCTATACCATACCAGATAAGTCCTATTGTTTGCCCATTATGTTTTTCGGCAAAATGTTTGGAGACCAAATGTTTGTTAAATTTCTTTTTTATGTTGTTTTTATGTTCTCTAATGCGATCTTTAAGTTTTCTATTTGTCTTGCCGACATATTGCATTCCGCAAGGGCATTCGAGAACGTAAATCACGTCTGTTGTATCACATTTAATAAAATCTTGTATTTCAAAAATTTCTTCTGTCACTTTACTGGTAAATTTTTTTGTTTTTTTTGTATATCTACAGGCAATACATAAATTGCAGCGAAAAAATCCTTTGCAAATTTCTTTTACTTTTGTGTCCCCCTTTTTTCTATGAGCACATACTAATTTTTGTTTTAAGTTTGGAGCTTTTTGAAAAATTATTTTCGGTTTTTTGGCTAATATAGTACTTAAAGTTTTATCCAAACTCAACACTCCCCAATGTTTCTCTAAAATTCTCTCAATTTCTTTTGCTTTCGGATTATATTGAGTCAGAAAGCAAAATTCGTAGTTTGTATCTTCATTCTTATGGGGCTCTTTACTCTTGTATACTAACATCTCTTTTCTATCTTTTTGTCTAGCCGTATCGTATGCTTGCTTTATTTTCTGTTCTTTGTACCCTCTCTCTAAAAATTTTTCTTTTAGAATTTCTGCCTGTTTATCATATTCCTCTAGATTATTACAATTTTTTCTAATTCGTCTGAATTGGCCATGGGGTATATTATTGATCCAATGGGGGTTGTGATTACTAGAGGCTAAAACATAATTATTAACATCCACCGTCACAACCAGGGCTCTCTCCTCCCCTCAAAACACGAATCTTCTAATAATCTTATCACTGGGTGAATATTCATTTTGTAATAATCTTATCACTGGGTGAATATTCATTTTGAAAATACTACACTATATTTTTGTTTTTCTGTCCCCATTTACCCTTTGAGGTACACATAGCAACATTTTCCTTTGGAAAACCTTTTTGAAGATTCGTGTTTTGAGGGGAGGAGAGAGCCCTGGTTGTGACTGTGTATTGGAGGACAGGACATTACATTTTTGGTTTGAACCGAACTCTTCATTTAAAACTTTATTCTATAACATACTTAGAGTTTCCTCAAGGGCAAAACACTCCTTTAATTTTTAGTATGTTATAGAATTCCCTGGTCATAACAGCTCATCCATTTTATTTCTAAACCTGCATTCCTCTTCTGCCTCTTTACAGATTTCAAATTTCGGATCAGCAACCCCTGCAGTCAATTTTATTGTTATAGTAACTTTCTATTCAGTCCTGTCTCCTATTCATCTTCTCCTCTCCTTCAAGCCACCACATTGCTGCCAGGGTAAACTAGACTCTAACATCTAGATCACTTCTGAAATTCCAAACAAGATTAGTTTGAAGTCTGACTATCCCGTAAATGATTCATTTGCCCTTTATTCAGATTATTGGACAGTTAATGACCCTTTGGCCACTTTGAGTAGTGTCTATTCTGCCCTGTTCCAAACCCTTTTTTTGCCTGTTAAAACAATGTTAGACAGGCTTAGATAGCAATTGCATCACATTATAAAAAGACTGCAATTAAAAATAACTGTATGGGGTTTCAATGACACACAAACATTGCTTCTTCAGCTGGCACTTGCAATTAACATATTCCTGCAGAAGTCTTGCCAGGCCATGGGAAACCCAGACATCGGGTTTAAATGTTTGAAAGAGAGTTTTAAAGCCATAAGTGCATCTTGGCCATTAAAGGAAATCAAAAGCTGCCTTGCTTGGAAGTACTATTATTATCATTATCATAAAAGGTGAGAGTGGCAAATCGCTCTGATTTAAGAAGCAGGGGGAAAATTACCCCCCCCCCTTGTCTACTTTCCAGGTCAAAAAAGGTGGTTATTCTGTCTAGCTTCTGAAGAGGGTGACAGGTATTTACTTGTCACATCGCACAAGCAATATTCAGCATTTCATCGGCAGCAAAACACACTATTTTCTGCTCTCTGAAGATAATTAGACTTCCCTTTTGTTGCAAATAAGAAGAAAAACAGCTTTAACTGCCTGTGAAAGTGATTAAAGTAACCTGTACAAAACCCCATTACTTAAGGCATATTTCTTTTAGATGCATAATTTCTCCGTTTAAAGGAAAACATAATGCATGCATAAAAAAAATCTCAAATTGTCAAGATGCTTTAAACAAAAAATTAGAACCCGATTAAAGATGTTCTCGGTAGCTTGTTAACGCAGAGTACTAAAATTGTAAGTTTTTTTTCATCATAATTATGGGATAATGGTGCTCGTCAGGAAGGTAAACAATTTTCTGAACATTTTCGAAGATACCGCTGCTGGAAACTGTGTTTCTCATTGTCATTTTTATTTTATGTCATACAACAAAAGCACAAACTTTGCTAGCAATAACACTTTATTAAACTTTCTAGTATATATGCTCCAGTAAAACCCATTCATTTATATCAGTGATCCCCAACCAGTAGCTTATGAGCTCTTCAACCCCTTGGATGTTGCACCCAGTGGCCTCAAAGCAGGTGCTTATATTTGGTTGCATAAAAACCAGGTGTACTGACACAGAGAGCCTCAATGTAGGCTGCCTGTCCACATAGGGGCTACTAAATGACCAATCACACACCTTATTTGGCACCCCAGGAACATTTTTCATGCTAGGTTTGTCTCCAATTGCTTTTATTTGTCAATGTTGCTCACAGGTTCTAACAGTTGGGGATCATTGATTTATACCAGGGATCCCCAACCTTTTGGACTGGTGAGCAACATTAGGAAGTAAAAGGAGTTGAGGAGCAACATTAGCATGAAAAATGTTCTTGGGGTGCCAAATAGGTGCTGTGATTGCTCATTTGGTAGACCCTATGTGGATTGTCAACCTACATTGAGGCTGTGTTTGGCAGTGCACCTGGTTTTTATACAACTAAAACTTGCCTCCAAGCCTGGAATTCAAAAATAAGCACCGATTTTGAGGCCACTGGGAGCAACATCCAAGGGGCTGGAGAGCAACATGTTGCTCACGAGCTACTGGTTGGGGATCACTGATTTATACTGTACCCTTCCAATAGAACCAAGGGAATAGAGGGGTGCAAAAATGTCATGCCAACACACTGTACTTTGACACTCAGATCAACTATTCTATTGTAGAGAATACATAGATACAAAAATCTCCATTATACCAAAATATTTAGCTGCATACTATGGAATAATATGCAGCACAATTGAGTGTGATTTGCTTTAAAGTGCAACACAAGAACATATTGCCTGCAAATGCATTAGGTGTGTTTTTCCCTGGTGACCTCAATAAAGGTGGAATCATGGGGAAAAAAATGCATTGGGGGTAAAAACATGGTGGGTACACTCAAAATTGCACCTTGCTTTCTGCACTGTAAATGAACCAAATTTGGGGATTAAAAGTTCTGTAATTCAGTGGACAAGACATTTTATATTTATTTTTATGAAATATGCAATAAGCAAACTGGGCTTCATTTTGGACAAGTTTTTTTTTGTAAGGATTCGGTTCCATTTTTACAGGAAAAGGAAATCAGTTTTAAAAATCTGGATTATTTGAATAAAATGGGAGATGGTCCGTAATTCTGAGTTTTCTGAATGACAGGTTTCCAGATAACGTGTCCCATGCCTGTACAGCTAAGGTTGTGCAAGGTAAAATTAAAAAACAAAGGAAAATAACCGGAATTTGAGAGAGTCAGAAAATCTAACAAACAAATTCAGCCAAGCTCAGCCCAGAGCCTTTCTATAGAGCAGATAGTCTGCTCAGCAGGTAATGACGTGCTCTCCTCTGGAATACATTAAGCTTCACCGCAGATAATGGTGTCCGGTGTAAATTAACAAACCCAGTGGTAAACGTGCTTCCATTTCAGCAGGAGCCCCTGTGTAAATTAGCATTTCCAACTAATCAGATCACTGTACTCCTTTCTTCAGTTGTATGGTGCTCCTAATATAGTTTGCTTTCAGGTGAAAATTTATTCTCCTGGGGACACTTGTACAATTTCTGCCCCTGACAGAGAGGAATACTTCTCTTAATCAGCTCCTCGGCCTAAAACTTTCCCTGTTTCTTGCACTTTCCTGCTGTGAGTGCTGTTGTGAGTTGTTGGAAATGATTACTCATTTGTAAGCTTCCTTTATAGCATTTCCTCACGTGTAGAGGTACCCACAGAGCTGACCGAGGCTTTGATTTTATAATTACACCTGTCAGAGCAAGGAATAGCCATACAGTTACAGCTAGGAGGTATGGCTCGCTGCCACTTAACCCTTCAGATCATTTGGAATCATCCTTTCATTTTCAGATACTAAATTTTGAAATATCTGTATATTACAGTATTAATTAGCAACAACAAACAGGATGATTATCATTTCATAATTCCCACTATGCACAATAGACAAGCTATCATCAAAGTATTTTAACTCCTGCATGGGCATATAAATCATGGCTGGTATTATTGGGATATTTAGCCAGTGATTTATGCATTTCATCACACAATGCTCATATGAAAGGAATCCCTATCAACAATGCTATCTAAAAGCAGGTATGATGAGAGCACCAGTGTGACCTCACACCACCCCTTCTGGAAGTAAGTAATACCTGTACAGGAACTGCTGGCCGGATGTTTCTTTGGGACAAATTCCAGATATTATGGGGTTTGTTGGAGTGGGGGGAGAAGGTGAAGGCCTGGGAGAATAGATGGGAAATATATATATATTTATATATATACTAGACATTAAGCCCGTTAAATTAACGGGCGCTAGAACATATGTAGTCAAACATTTATAAAAACAGACTTGTTCCAGTCCAAAAAAAAGTGGACAACCATGGTGGACACCTAGAGTGCTTCTCAGTAGTTTTAAAAATACTACTGCTTCCTAAAGAGTTTGGGCAATGTTTGTTTATGGCAGTGGTCCTCAAACTTGGCCCTCCAGCTGTTAAGGAACTACAAGTCCCACAATGCAATGATGGAGTCTGACAGCCACAGTCAGGCAAATGCATTGTGGGACTTGTAGTTCCTTAACAGCTGGAGGGCCAAGTTTGAGGACCACTGGTTTATGGTATAGATCACACCAGTGTTTTTTTTCCACAAAAAAATGTTTGTCCTACAGAATTTCAGAGGCGACTCTGCCTCAATGTTACTTTTAGAAAAAGAGCCGCCTGACTTTGTCAGCTCAGCATCCCTGTTGCCGTAGCAACGTCGGGGACATGCGCTGAGTGAGCGGGTCTCGCGAGATTAAAGATAGGAACAATTGGCACCGCCCCCCCCTTGATCATTCGCGCTTCACGTGCGCATGCCCATTTTCCACCAATCATATTTTTTCCTTGGCCTCCTGTAGGCGGAGTTGAGTGAGTCAGAGAGCGGGAGGTACTTTCACAGCTATGGGAGGCCAGACAGTAGCTGCTCCTCTGTCACCTGCTGGCCAGCAACGCTCTATCCCTCTGCCATTGGGCAGCACAACAAAGAGGGGCGGGCAGTGCACTGGGATTGGCTGCGGCTCTCCCGTGAGGGCGGGGCTTTTAGGCAATAAATAAAGAGGCAAGACGCTCTGTGAGGAGCTGGTGGAAGTCTCTCTCTACCCCGACCCCCCATTTACCTTTACTTACTGCGCCACGGACTCCCCGGGTCACACATCCCACAGCTCGAGCTGCTCCTCTGTCACATGGTGCTTGGGCATGTGTACAGCTGGCGGTGTAGCGGTGAGCAGAGGAGTGGCACACCGTTATGGTGCACCGGTCTTTCCATAGATTGAAGGCAGCAGATTATAAACCACTAACGGAAGTCTCTGCGCTCCAAGTGGGACACAGAGTTCGCCGCACTTCGCCAGGCGAATTTTCGCCTGCGCTACGCAAATTCACTAAAGTGCAAATTTACGCTCTGGTCGGCGAACATTAACGTATTTACGCTAGTGTTACTTCGCTAGGCATAGCGCAATTTCGGTAGCGAAGCCTAATTTGCATACGGCGCAAATCCTATATAATAAAGTTCAAGTGTCTCTGCGTCCAGTCCCTGTGTCCGTGGGATTGCGCTACTGCGCATGTGCCCCACAGACAGCCAACGCGAAGCGTCTAACGCTAGCGCAAATTCGCCAGCGTGACGTCAAATTGTAATCGCAAATTCACGAACACAGACTCTGGCGAATTTACGCTAGCGAAGTAGATAGACTTGCGCAACTTCGCACCCTTACGCCAGGCGAAGTTGTGCACTGGCGAAGGATCGTAATTAAGCAAATTCACTAAGATCAACTTTTTGCTGTTCGTTAGCACTTACGCTAGAGCAATACAATAGATAGGAGGTTGAAAAAAGTCCCAAAAAACCCTGTGGCGTGTTTTACCATTGTGGGTGATAGTCTGAAAAACATTGTTTTTTTTGGGGGGTGTTACCCTCCTTCCCCCCTACATTTCCTGACATATGGCAACACTACTATATAGGGGGCACATGTAGGGCAATAGGACAACTTTATTTTTTTTTTATTAAAGGTGTCCTGGGCATGTGTAGTGGCTGTAACATACACTTCTTTTTCAGACTATCACCCACAATGGTAAAACACACCACAGCGTTTTTTGGGACTTGGGATTTTTTTTCAACCTCCTATCTATTGTATTCTATTTACTTCGCTAGCGTTAATTCGCCAGAGTCGGTGGGACTTAGAAAAATTATCATTTTTTTTTCAACCTCCTATCTATTGTATTCTATCTACTTCGCTAGCGTAAATTCGCCAGAGTCGGTGGGACTTAGAAAAATTTTCAATTTTTTTTCAACCTCCTAACTATTGTATTCTATCTACTTCGTGAGCGTAAATTCGCTGACGAATTTGCGCTAGCGTTAGACGCTTCACGCTGGCTGTCCGTGGGGCACATGCGCAGTAGCGCAATTCCATGGACACAGGGACTGGACGCAGAGACACTTGAGCTTTATTGTATAGGATATGTTTTTTTCATAGAGGAAACTGATAAACATTAGATTTCCTGGATTCTCTTTCAGCTTCCCTCATTGTACATTGTTTACAGTTTTCAGTTCAGGTTCTGTGTGAGGTGAATTGTCCAAGGACCGAAGGCATTCCTAAAGCAGTAAACATCTTGATGTGAACAGTAGGCATCTAACAGTTGAAGAACAGTAATTCACAGCTGGTAAATAAATGATGTAGGTGTGAAAATTGTTGAAATTAACAGTTTCTTCTGGACTGGTTTTACAAGGCAGCTGCAAATTTGCATAGATCTGTGTTAGAATAATGCACTCTGCCCTAGAAGAGCAGACACACGCATTTCTGAACTGGAACCATACAAGGAAGAAGATAAGAGATAGAAAGAAGAGGAAGTCCTGAGATAATGGGGCAAATTTACTAAGCGTCTAAAATGCACTAGCATTGGCTTCGCTGACGTTCAACGCACTTCGCCAGTCGAATTTTCGCCAGCACGCCACAAATTCACTAAATTGCGAATTTGCACTCAGGGTAACGAACATTAGAGAAGTTGCGCTACCATTACTTCGCCAGGCAAAGGGCATTTACGCTAGTGATGCCTAATTTGCATACGGCGCAAAGTTAATCGTATAATAGAAGTATATGTTACAGCCACTACATTACACTACACATTTTCAAACTCCTATCTAATGTATTGAACTTCACCAGCGAAGTAAAGTCTAGCGCAAGAGGTAATGTTCAGTAAAATGTTCATCTTAGTGAAATAGCATAGTTGCATCCCTTCGTCAGTTCGGCGTAAGGATGCGAAGTTGCGCTAGTCTATCTACTTCGCTAGCAAGTTTTCGCCAGGGACATTGTTAGTAAATTGGCGAAGTTGTGAAGTGATGTTACGCTGGCGAATACGCGCTAGTGTTAGACGCTTCGCAATTTAGTGAATTTGCCCCAAAGGGTGGAGACACACAGGCAGATTCGGGGAGATTTAGTCGCCTGGTGACTAGGAAGCAATGAAAAGTCCTGTGCTTAGTGCAGGCAACTTTCCATTACAGAGAAAGGCAAGACACGCAAAGGCTGGGAGATTGTCGCCCAGAAGAAGCAGTAATTAGTCGTCAGGTGACTAAATCTCCCCAAATCTGCCCGTGTGCCCCTTAAGGTCTTGACTCTTTGAAATAAATAATACTAAAGTGACCTGATTTTAAGTTCACCTGTAGAAGCATGACAATAAAAAACAGTACTGAATTAAATAAATATTTTAAAAAAAACTATAATAGTGCACCTTTATTTAGATAAATCTGCATCTTTTCAGGGTATTTAATTACTTATTGTAGTAATCACACCACGGTCTCTCTACTCTGTTCATACATTGGTAAGTGCAGGTGTGGGTTACACAAGTTACAGTAGAAGAGAGGATAGTGATATTACTGTACCAAACCATTTTTATAAAGTACCAGACCTTAATATAAAGACTAGAGGATTCTAGAGATAGGTACAGAATGAATTACACATATTGGGCTAAATTTATAGGCACAGATCTAAGGAATAGTGATGGGCGAATTTATTCGCCAGTGCCTAATTCGCGGCGAATTCCCGCGATTCGCGAATCACCTGCGAAATTTCGCCTGGCGCAAATTCACCAAAAAATGAGTTTCGTCGCGACGAAAACGACGCAAAGTTGACGCGACGCGCGTCAAACGCGTCCCACGATTCGTTTCGCGAATTTAGCGCCGATTCGCAAATTTTTCGCCGATTCACGAATTTCTCTAGAAATTCGCCCATCACTGCTAAGGAATCTTCCGTTTGTCATTTTGGACCCATTAAGGGCAATGACAAACATAGTACTTTGTTATTTGTGGGAGATCACAAACAAAAACAATTCCAGAAAACAAGGCAGAATCTTTAATTGTAAAGATACAGGTATGGGTTCTGTTATCCAGAAATCCATTATCCAGAAGCTCCAAATTACAGGAAGGCCATCTCACGTAGAGTCGATTTTTAAAAAAAAATTCAACATTTTAAAAATGATTTCCTTTTTTCTGTAATAATAAATCAATACCATTTAATTGATCTTAACTAACTTAATTAATATTATAGGGGCAGATTTATCAAAGGTCGAGGTGAGTTTTCAAATTAAAAAAATTCTAATTTCCAGCTATTTTTGTGTTCCTCGACTAGGGAATAGTCCAAATTTGATTCGAATTTGCAAAAGATTAAAAAATCAAATTCGAACATTCACCATCAAAAACCTGCCAACTTTATGTTTTAGACTATGGGGGACATCCTAGAACCTATATGGAATCAATTGGTGGACTTTGAAAATTCTAATTTTTTTTGGGAATAACTTAGAATCGAATGCACTAAAAATTCAAAAGGATCAATACAGACCTGTTCACCTATTCAATCAAAACGTACCAATTTGATTGAAAAAGATTCAAATTCATTTCGGTTGGTCTTTTTGAATTTGAATTTCGAAGTTTTTGCACTTCGAAATTTGACCCTTGATGAATCTGCCCCTAAATAATTTTTTAAGGTATGGAGATCCAAATTAAAGAAAGACCCCTTATTTGGAAAGCATTCTGGATAACAGGTTCCATACCTTTACATGAGTACATGGTGTTGCTTAGATGAGTATTCAGTAACATTTACTCGTTGGTTTAGATGCTCAAATGGAACTTACAAAATAAAGACAAAAAACATTTAAGGAATAAGATGTGTATATGGGACAACTTATAGACATGTTGTTATGCCAAAAATGGATAGCAATAATTCCAGGAAATGCATAGTTTATTATACAGACCTGCATGCTTTTAAACAGCATCTGCAAAATTAGCATGAAAATACATTGGAGGCAGCAGATAAACCCTGAATATATTATGTGCTAAATATTGGGGTGCACTAAATTCATCATTTTTGGTGAACAATACATACAAACTCCCATAAGAAAATGATATGACTACCAAACCTACCCAAACCCTAAATTTGTGCAATGGTATCACTTGTGAATAAAAAAATTCTCACTTTTAGTTGTCCGGCGCTTTAAAGGCACATACGTTTATAGGTTCAGATTCTGTTTAGCTTAACAGCCAAGATTCATCCACATAATGAGAGTCAAATAAATCTGAACTCATATCCTAGATTAAGCACAACTCTCATTGAAAAGGAGAAAGTTAAGATCAAACCTAGAGCTGAAGAAAGGAATGAAGGTGTCAGAATCTTGGAGTTCATAAAAGATTCACACATTTCAAATAGAAGAATATTTAAATACAATACATTGAAAGCCTAGGTCTTTTTGACTGAACATGCATTTAGGTCAGTCACATGGAAGAGCCCGGAATTCAGATACAATTTATATAACACGGACATGATGGACAACACTATACAAGGATCACTTATTGCCATAGTAAAGCTTGCAATCTAAAATGAGGAATGTGCTTCAGAAACAAATGTCAGATATTCATAATGCTTATGGTCTTATAAATGGTTTTAACTTAATTTAAATAAAAATTGCAATTATACTAGCTTCGGTAAAGGTGGTAAAAGCTCTGAGGTTTTTTGTCTTGTCCTAGAGGTTCATTGCTTGTTCCTTTAGTCCATAATTATTGGGTTCTTCCATTCTTGATCCCATAATCGTTATGTTTTCTCAGAGACTGCTATAGCCCTCTAATACAAAACAGCCTCAGGGTGGGCCTACTGTAGCTGTGGGCCTTGATATCACTTTAGGCATTGCCAACCTCAAATACATGATCTTTATGCCTTTAAGACATATCATAGCCATAAGCAAAATAAGTATTAGTTCTAAGACTATTGTTCATTCAAGAAACAAAAGAAAAGGCTAGTAAAATAACATCAAGAAGCCTGCTCAAACAATAATTAGCAGGATGGCCCCTATGATGCCAATGGGGTTTCCAATCAGTGGTATGTTATCACCAGAGTGGGAAAAATAATTTTACAGAAAAAGAAGTCCTCTAATATGAAAGTTGAAATTGTGTATGATATTAATTCAGTTAGTAAATGAAATAATACACAGTAGTGTAGAAGAGGTTTTTTTTGTGAGGCTGGTAATTAAGGACAATTTAGGAGGAAACTGGTGGAGTGAAATACTAATAAAAATTCCTGCAAATTATAAGGGTAGACAGATCAGACTGACCTTATACTGGGGGATTTTACTGCAAATTATTTGGCTGACTATAACGTATATTTTAACATCGCAGGGAAAGCTGAAAACAAATAGTCTTCCAGCAAGTCATCCATATTATATTCTAGTTGGTAGGAAAACATATTATCCCGTCTTTAGCTTTGTGCCCAAGGATCAAAAATAAACCTTCCTGACTTCAAAAGTAAAACAAACACTCCCTAGAACAACATTATACCAGTTACTTTGTACTTTATTTGCTTTCTATAAAGACATCCAACCTTTTTTTTATTTTATTTTCAAATGATGAATTTACAGGGAGCTAATTCCTTAGGCTTGCTGTCCTCTATTTAAAGAGACATTCTTTTTGCACCTAAAGAACATCTGTTTTTTTTTTCATTTCCTGTGTTCTACAGACTGACTGTCCAAAGACTTTATTGAAAGACTGCTATATTTATACAGATTGTTTATGTACCACATGCAACATCTCTTGTTTTTCAATCAGCCTTCCAAGGCCAGACTCTTTACATTCCCTTATTTGTTCTAACTGGACTATATAATTCTATAATATCTAGTAAAGAATAAATTGAAGGTCATGCTCCGGATTGGGCTTTACAGGTAAAGGTATGGGATCTATTATCCGGAAACGTGTTATCCAGAAATCTCCAAATTACAGAAAGGCCGTCTTCCTTTGACTCCATTTTAATAAAATAATTGGCATTTTAAAAATGATTTCCTTTTTCTCTGTAATAAAATAAAACTGTACTTTCTTCTTTATTCCAACTAAGATATAATTAATCCTTATTGGAGGCAAAACAATCCTACTGGGTTTGTTAATGTTGAAATTATTTTCAGTAGACTTAAAAGTATGGAAAGATCGCTTATCCAGAATCTAAAACTATCCAAAACTACAGAAAGATCACTTATCCAGAAAATCCCACATCCTGAGCTTTCTGGATAACAGGTCGCATCCCCATACTGGATACATTAGGGGTTCCCAAACTGCGCTACCAGCCCTCTAGAGAGGACGAAAGAGTTTGTAGGGGGCCCAAGCTAAAAGCAAATCAAGATGTAGTCTGAGGATGAATGGCTGTTTACTGTCTTGGGTTTCCCTATAACTATATGGCAGTGTCTGCTAGGGCGATGCATATTTTAATAAGTCTTTAACCTTGTTATGAGCTAAAACATGCTTGACTGTAAGGGGTCCTGAACCTAAATTATCTGAATACAGGGGCAGCCTTAAACGCTACTCTTGCCATCAGCTTTTCACACTAGCTCCTGTCAATATAAGCAACGAATATAAAGTTACAGGGCTGTACATAATCCAAGGTATATAAGTTCCCACAATGTGCGTCTACTCTTAATTGCTGTATTTTTGAAAATTACCAGTTATGTGACATTCTCTTCTCAGGACTTAATGTTCTTCACTAGGGGTCTATAATTGACACGATGAAAAGAAAAAGAAAAAAAAAAAAGAGGTTAAAAGAAGCAATCCCCCTTTGCCAGAGCAAACCAATTTCATTCTAATGATTCTGGCACAATGCACCCATGTAGTCGGTGCTGACAGGAATCAATCACTTTCTCCGCTGAATTTGGGCAGCTGTTAAAGTGCTAAAACTGTAAAGCACAACAGATGCACACATTTTAAGAGCAGCCATGATGACAGACGGGGAGATGCTGCTTCTCGGGCCGTGCTTTACGTGGGTGCAGGTGCGGGAAGAAGCAAAAGCGTACAAATGACCTCAATTTTGGTCTACCTACTCCAACAAAAAGTATCTCTCATCAGTCTATATTAAACACAAGCAACTGTGTCAAGTGCATTTCAGCTGGCGTCCTGTCCTCGTCGAGCACCTTGTTTACCTTTCTAAGTTTGTGTCTGTCCTTGTGTTTGGGAGAATAACAGCAAACAAAGGGCAACTGATCAAATATAATACTGGCGGTGGTCACACACACACACACTGCTGTTACTGTATGTGTCATCCTCGTCTAGTCAGAGCTTTTATATTATGAATTTAAAGGATAATAATAACAAAGGCAAGAGGTGGCAGATGGATAGAAAGGTACACACTCTCCTTTCAATCACTTATAAATGAGCCAGTTTTAATTGTGGTCAAATATAAGAATGAAAAATGCTGATGTCTGATAATCTGGATTAAATAGAAGCATATTTGTTCATTTACAAAGGATTTCCGAAGGACACTGCCCAAGAGTGTTTTCTATTCCATGACAAGGATCAGTTCCAGGTTTTTTAGCCTTTAATCCATATGTGTCTGTGGATCTCTATAACTAGCTCCAGCAAGTGAAACTGGCGCCAAAATGAAACTTTTTAAAGTGATATTTTTTTTAAAGCTTTAATGAAGGGTTTCTCACGCCGGGTTAAGCAACTGGGAATAAATTTGTCAATCGGCACGCCGAGGAAGCACATTCTGAAACCATATACTGCCCAGACAACCTTGGTGGTTTTCTGAAGCACCAGGGAATTGTTTGTCCTTTGGTTTTTTTTTTTTTTGCTTTTCCCCCCAAAAGGCTGCAATTTAAATGGACTCTGACAAGAGCTGTCGTTAATAACACTCTGTTCTGGGCAGTGTTAGGCCAATTAACACTGGTTTCTGCTCTTTGCTCTGCAGCTGTGCATTGTTCTGCATTGCCGATTAATCATTTCCAACAGCCCCCAATCAGCTTCTAATTGGTGGTTTTCCATGATCTTTTTTTTTCTATTAACTGCTACCAAGATGCATCATGTTATCAAAAGAATGATGAGGAAGCCGAATGTCTTCCTTACATCATTATAACATTGCAGGATCAAATTAACAAGTGACAGAAGATATGGGACCTGTTATCCAGAATGCTTGGGACCTGGGGTTTTCAAGATAACAGATCTTTCCGTAATCTTCATACGTTAAAGGGATCCTGTCATGGGAAAAATAGTTTTTTTCAAAATGCATCAGTTAATAGTGGTGCTCCAGCAGAATTCTGCACTGAAATTCATTTCTCAAAAGAGCAAACAGATTTTTTCTATATTCAGTTTTGAAATCTGACATGAGGCAAGATATTTTGTCAATTTCCCAGCTGCCCCAAGTCATGTGACTGATAAACTTCAGTCACTCTTTACTGCTGTACTGCATGTTAGAATGATATCACCCCTCCATTTCCCCCACCAAGCAGCCTAACAACTGAACAATGGGAAGGTAACCAGATAACAGCTCTCTAACACAAGATAACATCTGTCTGGTAGATGTAAAGCCAGCCATAGATGTAAAGATCTTTAAAAGATCCAATCATTATTGTGAGACCACGATTATCTCAAAACGATCGTTTAAATATACGATGGGTCTGGCCACACGGGAAGATTTCAGGAAGATTAGTCACCTAGCGACTAATCACAGCGTCTTTGAGGCGACTAATCTCCCTGAATGGCTCGCTAGTATCTCGCACCCGCTAGGGCTAAAGTCGCCTGCGCCTATTCACACAGGGCGATATGTTTTCAAAGTTGCTCGAAAATGCATTTTGAAAAAAACATGTTTCCCCATGACAGTATCTCTTTAAAGGTATTCTGTCATGGGAAACCATGTTTTTTTCAAAACCCATCAGTTAATAGTGCTGCTCCAGTAGACTTCTGCACTGAAATCCATTTCTCAAAAGAGCAAAAAGATTTGTTTATATTCAATTTTGAAATCTGACATGGGGCTCGACATTTTGTCAATTTCCCAGCTGCCCTGGCCATGTGACTTGTTCCAGCACTTTAGGAGGGAACTGCTTTCTGTCAGGCTGTTGTTTTTCCTTCTCAATGTAACTGAATGGAACACAGTGGGACATGGGTTTTTACTATTGAGTGCTGTTCTTTGATATACCAGGCAGCTGTTATCTTGTGTTAGGGAGCTGTTATCTGGTTACCTTCCCATTGTTCTGTTGTTAGGCTGCTGGGTGTGAAAAACTCCAACTTCCAGTACAGCAATAAAGAGTGATTGAAGTTTATCAGAACACAAGTCACATGATTTGGGGCAGCTAGGAAAATGACAATATGTCTAGCTCCATGTCAGATTTCAAAATGATATATAAAAATATCTGTTTGTTCTTTTGAGAAATGTATTTCAATGCATAATTCTTCTGGAGAAGCACTATTAACTGATGCATTTTGAAAAAAAAAATTTTCCCATGACAGTATCCCTTTAAATCAACTAGAAAATCATGTAAAAATTAAATTAACCCAACAGGCAGGTTTTGCTTCCAATAAGGATTAATTATATCTTAGTTGGGATCAAGTACAAGGTACTGTTTTATTATTACAGAGAAAAAGGAAATCATTGTTAAAAATTTCGATTGTTTTGGATGAAATAGAGTAGGGGTCTACAACCTTTTTTGCTCGTGAGCCACATTTAAATTTAAAAAAGAGTTGGAGAGCAACACAAGCATGAAAAAGTCCATGTGGATGTCAAATAAGAGCTCTGATTGGCTTTTTGGTAACCCCTATATGGACTGGCAGCCTACAGGAGAGAATGTTTGGCAGGACATCTGTTTTTTATGCAACCAAAACTTGCCTCTAAGCCAGTAAATCAAAATCAGCACCTGCTTTGAGGCCACTGGGAGCAACATCCAAGGGGTTGGAGAGCAAAATGTTGCTCGCGAGCTACTGGTTGGGGATCCCTGAAATAGAGTCTATGGGAGATGACCTTTCCATAATTTCTGGATAACAGGTTTCCAGATAACAGATCCCATACCTGTACCAGTTTATGTGGTTGGCATCCAGAGGCCTTGGTAACACATTTCTGAATTTCCCTGGTCATGAGATATCTTCTTTTACATAATAAGAGCATCACAAGAGCTTGTTCATAGGGGTGTTCTTTTTATGCTGATCTGCTGCAGCTTTCTCTACTAGCAATCCAGATAAAAAATAATGCCAGTGTAAGCCTATGGAGATTTTCATATGCATTCATATGGGCATTTTTTCTCCCCTCTGGGTCTGTGCTGGTGCATGTATTTAAAGGCAGCATGCAGCTGTTTACTAATCCCCTGAGAAAAGAAAGATAAACACTTGAACACAACCTGAACAAAACCGGAACGGTTTATTCTGTGTACAATATGTTTCTTGTGTCTGCCAAAAAAAGGGCCCATGTGAAAGAGCCTTTAGGCCATGCTTAAATCAACACAGCAGTTTACCCTAAGAGCACTTCAGATTGTGAGAGTCAATGCTGTGCGGCACATTTAGCTATGGCCAGATTGATAGCAAATTCCTCATCTATGGAACAAAGACAAATGGCAAATACAGGGCTTCCCATGAAAGTACAACCCTACAGAGCTATTTTATTAGGTACTGCCATAACTTTGCATATAGCTAATTTGCTAGCGTAGAGCGGAGCTATTCAAGTCTACCTAAAAAAAACAACAAACTTCTTGTAAAAAGCAGGAATTTCATTGTATAAAGTACATGGTCTCATAGGGAGATTTTTTTTAAGGGGTTGCTGATGCAGTATGATGTAGAACACAATATTCTGAGACAATTTGTAATTGGTTTTCATTTTTTATTATCTGTGGTTTTTGAGTTTTTTAGCTTTTTATTCAGCAGCTCTCCAGTTTGCAATATCAGCAAATTACCCTAGCAACCATGCACTGATTTGAAAAAGAGACTGGAATATGAATAGGACAGGGCCTGAATAAAAATATGAGTAAGAAAAGATGCAATGGCAATACATTTGTAGCCTTATAAAGCATTCGTTTTTAGATGGGATCCGTGACCATTTGAAAACTGGAAAGAGTCAGTAGAAGAAGGAAAACGATTTAAAAACTATAAAAAATAAATAATGAAGACCAATTGAGAAGTTGCTTAGACATAGACATTCTATAACATACGAAAAGTTAACTTAAAGGGGAACCACCCCATTAACTTCTTCATATTTTACCATCTCTGTTGATTTGCAGAAATAACTTTGGATTAAACATTGATTAAAGAATATGCCTGACTGCTTAAAGCTGATCCATTTTGACCCAACATAAAGGGCCTCATCTTTCCTCAACAAGGTAGCGAATAAATGATAGGAGATGTAGTTTTCATGGCTGGAATTTAGCAATAGAGTTTGGAAGCCAATAAACCAAGAGTTTCTGTGGCTCATCATTGCTAATGTTTTGTCTTCTTGCCCTCCTCCCTGAGTTCACACTTTAGATATTTTAGGATGTAGGAGCAGAACCAGAAGGAACTGAACAATGTAGGGTTTTTGGTTAGTACTAAAGTGTGGTATATAGTACAGCTGAAAAGGTAAGCCACTGGCACATTCTGTGGGGTGTTCATCTGTGACCTCAGGCTACGTGAGTTTGCTATGGACATAATTCATAGAGCTGTCCCTTACAGAGTAGCTCTTCATCAGCTCACTTATTTATGGAGCATTTAGTAATTAGGGTTTGGTGACTTTAGAGCACTGAACGTTTTTAAATAAAGTGTAAAATTTGTATCTATGTCTTTATTTGTGATTATTAAATGGGTAGCGAGGCAAATTATTCGCCCCATGGCTATGTGAACTCTAATACTTATGTCACCCTACATTGGTACTGATATGAAGGTAAATATTTGCTGAGTTCTACAGCAGGGGTGCCCAATTGGAGGGTTTCTGTCCACATAATACACAACCCTTCATAGTAATTTTATGGCACCATAGATTTGTTTCTATAATAGAACTCTTTCAATGCCAGGAAAGAAAGGCAGCTGTGATCTTTATGTACACTTCCTAGCTTCACGCTGTAGTTAAACAAATAGTAGAGCACCCAGGTTTTGTTTAGTGCTGTATTTGTACCCTGACAAGTATATTTACCTTGTGTTTGCTTAAGTGAATTAATACAGTGTTAAATATACTAAAAACTAAAACCTTATACAGATTTTGACTTCAAATTCTGTATTTCCCATAGTCAACTAACTTCACCAGCCTGGAGGTTTAGTTGCTCTGTAACAGTTATGATCGATGCTGTTAAAGTTGTCCACAGCAGCTCTCCATCTTTCATCCTGTTAGACCATTGAGTGTCACTGGCACTGCACATGCTCAGTATGTTCTGGCGTTAGCTGGGGTCATCCAACGTTGTCAAATATAAGCACAAAATGTGGTTACTTCTATTATAGTAGCCAATGCTGCATATCTGGTTATTAATCCAGATGCAGAGTGCACCAGTTTCTGTGCTTCCATGTACAGAAATAATTTGAATTAAATTATATAAATTCTGTATATACTATAGTCAGTATATACTGTACAGTCATAAGTTCTTCTATTTTAAATCAGAACAGTGCAATCTAAGAAACACCCAGAAACACAAAAAGAAAACTCAGTGATTTAGAGTTAGGGTTCAATCCACAAACTCTCTAATATGTTCAAGTCAATGATTTAAAGGGCCAGTAACATAATTTTTTTTTATTGTTTTAAAGTAATGAAGACATAATGCAGTGTTGCCCTGTACTGGTAAAACTGCAGTGTTTCCTTCAGAAACATGACTATTGTTTATATAAATAAGCCATGGGGGCAGCCATTCAAAGGGGAAAAGGCTCAAGTTACACAGCAGATAAGCTCTGTGGAACATAATGTTATCTGTTATCCATTACTTATCCTGTGCCATATAGCCTTTTTTCAATTTCCGCCATTGCTACTCAGCAGCTTGTTTATATGAACTATAGTAGTGTTTCTGAAGTCAAAATCAGTTTTAACAGCGCAGGGCAACACTACATGATATTTTCATTACTTTAAAACACTTTCATTTTTTCGGTTTGCTGTTCCTTTAATCATTTTCAAGTACCCCTTGGAATATCTTGTGAGATATGTTGGCACTATATAAATACATGTTATAATTATAGTAATACCATGATTGTTACAGTTTGTAAGAAGATGAACCAGCTTCAGCATCATCATTTGCTGATCCTACTCCCTCCAATAGGAGGAAAATAGTCACATAAGTGAGAGATATGAGACTGTCTGTATTTTTATATCATCCTTGCTGACATTAGACCTGGAGGGGACTGGAGACCATGTTGCCCTTGTAACCCTACCTCAAATATATATGATGTTCAAAAAGGGGAACCAACCATTAATCAATAAACCTTTCCTGTCCAAATAATAAATTGTCAAGATTATTGTTATTATGCAACACAGATATTCTGCTGCAAACTTCATGGGTTATATTGTTTTGAAGAGGTTTCTGTTAAAATAGTAGATTTTTTCCTTGGCTTTGGTTCATGTTTTCTATTTTATAATTAATTTTGTACATTGACCCTGACTGATTAGATGAGGAATAGGTGGCATACATCTGATTTTACACTGCCACTGGTTCAAATTTGTTAACAGATCAATTGTAGTTTCATCTTTACATGAGCCATGAAAGGAATTGTGCAATCACTTAGAGGCTACTCAAGCTGAAATAGTAATTTTCCAGCAGATCTATTTATCAGACAACTCAATACCACTGATACCATATGTGCTGTAAATAATAACATAAAGAAAATTTTAAAACTCAATAATAACTTACAAACCTGAATTTGTCCCATTGAATTTGTTTTGTTCTTTCTCCTTTATTTCTCCTTCTTTGGATTCCTTGCTTTACAGTTTCTCTTATTTCCTAATATCTCTTCTACACTGCTCTTCTTAAATCACTCCTCATCTTGTCTTCTCATTTGCACCATGTCCCTCATTTTTTCTCTTGTGTTTTATGTCTTCTTATCTGTCTTCTCCCTTGTATGCCAATTTCTCTTTGCTTCTATTCATCTGCAATGCTGTTTTCATTTGACCTTTTCTTGCACCCCTTTTCTGTTTTGTTCTGATAATCCCTACCCTTCTTCTACTTCTGCACTTCCCTATCTGTTCCTTCTTTTCCATCTTTTATCCAAAATTCCCCTTCCCCCTGCTATCAAATACAGGTATTGGATAGGTTATCTGGAACCCCATTATCCAGAAAGCTCAGAATTACAAGAAGGTCTCTAATAAACTCCATTATAATAAAAGAATTTGAAAAAACGTATTTCCTTTATCTCTGTAAGTACCTTGTACTTGAGCCAAACTAAAATACAGGTACGGGACCTGTTATCCAAAATGCTTGGGACCTGCAGCTTTCTGGATAACTGATCTTTACATAATTTGGATCTTCATACCTTAAGGCAGGGATCCCCAACCTTCTGAACCTGTGAGCAACAATCAGGAGTAAAACGAGTTGGGGAGCAACACAAGCATGAAAAATGTTCTTGGAGTGCCAAATAAGTGCTGTGATTGGCCATTTGGTAGCCCCTATGTGGCTTGTCAACCTACACTGAGGCTCTGTTTGGCAGTGCACTTGGTTTTTATACAACTAAAACTTGCCTCCAAGCCTGGTATTGAAAAATAAGCACCTGCTTTGAGGCCACTGGGAGCAACATCCGAGTGGTTGGAGAGCAACATGTTGCTCATGAGCTACTGGTTGGGGATTACTGCCTTAAGGGTAGAACTACACAGGCGATAACGGTCCGACACGATGCGAGGAAGTGCAGGCATCATGTCGGAGGCACGGAATACTAGGTAAGTTATGGAACTGTCAGATGTTGTCGCAGCGTGCATCCAACACAACACAACGCCCCCCGAAACAGAGGTAAGCGCACCATTAGGGAGCATGTAGTTCGACCCTAAGTCTACTAGAAAATCAAGTAAACATTGAATAAACACAACAGGCTGGTTTTGCCTCTAACAAGGATTAATTATATCTTAGTTGGGATCAAGTACAAGCTACTGTTTTATTATTACATAGTAAAAGGAAATAATTTTTAAAGATTTGGATTATTTGGTTAATCATGTAGAAGTCAATGGCAGAGGTCCCTTGAACCATTTGAAGATGGTTGTAGCCTTCATGATGTTCGAGTTCACTTGACTTGAAGTGTAGATATCTCAATTACAGAAAAAAAAAACAGACCCTGTGCATTATGGATAATAGGTCCCAAACCTGTACTATAGAAAATTTAATTTATTTAGAAAACAGTGTATTTCCTTTTTTATTATCTACAAATTTATCTCTGTGATTTTTACCTTAATTTCCTCTGGTCAAATCTTTAGCCTTCAATACAGGGGTAACCAAGAGGTCTTGGTAATTAATTTTGCAAACCGCTGAGACACAACAAATTGTTCATAAACTATCTCTTTCATTTTTTGTTGATCCTGCATCCCATATTTCCTTATTAGTTGTGCGATCCAGCTGGGTGGGAGGATGGATGGCATCTGTCAGGAACGGCATATAATGCAGCACTTTTATGAATTATTTTTTGGAGGGAAAGCCTATTACATCTGACAAGAGGATGATGATATTAGGCTATAATCATTCAAACAGTACCCACTCGTTCCTCTTTCATCCATCAGCCCCCCGTGCGTGGAAGTTTAAAGGCAGCGTGTCTACACAGCTACCCCAAAGACAAATACTCTTGCTTTTCCGAGTCCATGAAACATTTACCATTTCATTATGAATCACAAGAGATGACAGTTACAAATGGCCTAATGAATCGGCCTCATTGCCAGTGGTGAATGGAGAAGAGTAGAAAGGCTACATGTCTTTGTGGGGCAGATGTTATCCATGCAAAATATAAACAGTTTTCTATTGTTACTGGTGCCCAATATAGAACCAAAAAATGATAGCACATTTCAAATCATATTTTTATACATTTATTATGATTTACTGATCATTATGGGGGTTATTTATTAAAGTCCCAATCCTGAAAAACTCATTACTATCATTCTAATTTTACTATAAAATCAGATTTTTTTGGTGATAAGGGAAAATCATGGGTTCCAATTTGCTCTGACTTTTTTTACTTAAAATATCAGAAAAAATAGACACAATGCAAATGAAAGTGTACTATGTTCACACACACATTATGGGGCAGATTTACTAAATTCGAATATTCACGTGAAAAGTATTTTCGAATTTGGAATATGCGGTCGCATTGAATAGATCGAATAAATATCTATTCGATCACTCGACTATTCACCAGTCGAAGAACTTGCCCTTTAAATTTTTATACGACTAGCTACTTATCCAGATTGAACCTACTGAATTGCAATAGAAGCCTATGGCAATCCCCCTAGTCTTTTGCTGAATTTCGAACACTTTGAACGTTCAATTCGTACCATTTTGGCCAATATTCAAAAGATTTTTCTGCGACTTTTTGTAGAATCGTTCGATAGTACAATTCTGGCAAATAGTCTAAAACGTGCTCAAAACTCACAAATATTTTATTCGATTTTGGCGAATATTTATTCGCCAAAAATTCGCCAGTCGAATTCGAGGGCTAAAATTCCTCGACAATTCGACCCTTAGTAAATCTGCCCCAAATTATTACATTTGCAGAATAGCTGTTTCATCTAATCATATGTATATTCAGAGGTTGCAAACTTCAATAAAGATCAATGTATGACAAGCTGGAAGACATAAGAAGTTCATCGTGATTAAACTGACCACTGTGGTTAAAGGGGTTGTTCGCCTTTAAATTAAATTCATTTCATCAGTAATCTGGTTGCTAGGGTCCAAATTATCCTAGCAACCATACACTGATTTGAATAAGAAATTGGAATATGAATAGGAGAGGCCTAAATAGAAAGATGAATAATAAAAAAATATCAATAACAATATATTTGTAGCTTTAGAGAGCATTTGTTTTATAGATGGGGTCAGTGACCTCCAACTGAATGTTGGATAGAGTCAGAAGAAAAAGGCAATTAATTGAAAAAACTATAAAAAAAATAAAAACCAACTGAAAAGTGGCTGAAAATTGGCCATTTTATAACATACTAAAAGTTAAAGGGATCCTGTCATGGGAAAAAAAAAATCAAAATGCATCAGTTAGTGCTGTTCCATAAGAATTCTGAACTGAAATCAATTTTTCAAAAAAGCAAACAGATTTCTTTATATTTCATTTTGAAATCTGACATGGGGCTAGCAATTTGGTCAATTTCCCAGCTGCCCCAAATCATGTGACTTGTGCTCTGATAAACTTCAATCACTCTTTACTGCTGTACTGCAAGTTGGAGTGATATCACCCCTCCCTTTACCCCACCCAGCAGCCTAACAAAAGAACAATGGGAAGGTAACCAGATAACAGCTCCCTAACACAAGATAACAGCTGCCTGGTAGATCTAAGAACAGCACTCAATAGTAAAACCCATGTCCCACTGCGTACTATTCAGTTACATTGAGAAGGAAAAACAACAGCCTGCCAGAAAGTAGTTCCCTCTTTAAGTGCTGCCACAAGTCACATGACCAGGGGCAGCTGGGAAATTGACAAAATGGCTAGCCCCATGACAGATTTCAAAACTGAATATAAAAAAATCTGTTTGCTCTTTTGAGAAATGGATTTCAGTGCAGAAGTCTACTGGAGCAGCACTATTAACTGATGCATTAAAAAAAAAAACATGTTTTCCCATGACAGTTGCCCTTTAACTTTAAGGTGACCCACTGCAAACGGGTGTCGTTACTGGCTGGGGTGATTTAGCCACTCCTATCACTACTTTGCTCAGTTTCCTGTGTAAGATAGTAGATGCAGAAGAGCATCTTCTTATAGAAGACAACTGGAAACTAGGATCCTTTAATTACATGATGCCTATGGTGATTCACATTAACATTTTAAACCAGTGTTAAATAAACAGAGCTTGAGAATGGTGAGATTAAATCAAAAATTCAAAAATGACTCAGTCTTCAACTGTAGGTAACCCAAGGAAAAGTGGAAAAAGTGTCTGGGAAGGGAGACAATCCTACTCTATCTTTGCAAGAAGGTACTAATCATGTAATTTAATTGAATAAACCCATTTTATAAAATCTGTTATAGCCTCAGAAATCATTTGCAATAGCCAGTATGCTATTTGTATATATACACACATACCAGAAGCCTGCTCCTAGTTATAACTCCCATAATTTTAAGTTCTTCAGGTGATCACTCAAACCTCCATAATTGTTTCTAGGTTTTCAGATATGTTTTTGTAATAAAACAATATGGGTGCTACAGATGTCCTAGTTTTACAAGTAAAGGCAAACTGTAAGATGTTTCATAGGGAACAATTTCAGATATAGATCTGACTATCATTTAGTGAGCAAAATTATCCAGAGTAAATAATAGCATGGCCAACCTGCATTTGCAGAATTAGAAGTTACATTGAATTTATGGAAAATCCATTGGTGCATGAAGCCTTATTTTCTTCGGCTGTGGTTGACAGGTTAAACTGCTTCTACAGCTGCTGATGCTTCTGCTTCCAATTATTTCCCTAAATGAGTACCCTTCTCAGGATGCTCGTCACTTTTCTCCAGCGCCCTTCCCTTTCCTCATGAACCTAACGATTCTATACCTTTCTTTGTAAATGTCACACCGCATATACGAAGTGTTGATTGGAAATTTTTAGCTCTTGGAAGAAGATGCTGCAACCGAAAAAATAAATACACTAGAAGCTGTCTGAAGAAAGAGAGTTAGGGATAGGGAACAATTCTTCACTGCAATGATGAGCTCAAATAAAGCATGAAATAGTTCCTGGGGTTTCCAAATAAGGCATCTGATTGGCTTTTTTGTAGCCCTGATGTGGACTGGCAGACTACAGGAGGCTCTGTTTGGCAGTACATCTAGAGTTTATGCAACTAAACTTGCCTGGAAATTAAAAATAAGCCACTGGCCACTGGGAGCAACATCCAAGGTTGTTGGTGAGCAAAATGTTGGTCAGGAGCCACTGCTTCCGCCTTAATTATCAACTGTCCGGTGTTTGGGGGACTGTACTATAAAAGGATTTGTGTCAATTTGTTTTTTTAACTAATCCTTTAGACAAAAAAACGGCCAGGATCTTGCTGTAACTTACCTAGGGCAGTTCATGAAAGTTAGCAAAGGATGGTGCAGGTAAAATGTAGCCCCTGTAAACTGGCAACCTTGGTTTATTCCATGTTTGAAGGCACTTTAAAGAGTTAGGGAACATGGAAAATTAAAAAAACATTACCTTCAGATTTATTTTCTGTGCGTTCAGCTTCATAATTTCTTGCCTCTGACCTCTGTTTAGTCTGTAATTGACACTGCAAGTGTGTGAATGTGGCAGCAGAGACAAAACTGACCTTTCGTGCACTTGTGATACAGAATAGAATGCTACTAATATACAGAGCACCCCCTCACCTCCCAAACAAGTAATATATTCCAGGGAAAAGCTCAAATTGATAACTCAAGCAACAATTCTTCCTAAAATGATATGCATTATAGTTGGGTCAGTGCTGTCGCATTGTGTTAATTTGATTTTTGTGTGCTATTTGTACAACACAACCAATTGTGTCTAAATTGTCTTGGGCCTGCTGCCAGTGTTCAGTTTTGGAAGCAAACAGCCACATTTTTTATTAATTATTTATAATTTTTTCCCAATTCCCAGCCATAAAGGAAGCAAAATGAGCAAATTCGGGATTTTGTCACTTCTGGCACTCATATATATATATATATATACTTGTATATATATATATATAGATATATATATGAAAAAGGCCAAAACGTCGGATTGATGTACAAAATAAAAAGCATTTGATTTTTCACATGCAAGAATGGAGTGCAGATCTTTTCTATATTAATATATGCAAATATTTGGATCCTGCACCCGAGATTGACTGGAGAAAGGATTCCGGATCAGAGTGCAGTTGCATAAGACAAGTTATATATACATATATATATATATATATATATATATATTAAATGGCATGTAAAGGCAAAAAAATAAAATCCAATTTTTACTTTCTTTAATGAAACAGAAACCTATCACCAATACACTTTAATTAAAAAATGTGTACTGTTCTTATAAAAAAAAAAACCTGACTGTATGCAGTGAAATTCTCCCTTCATTTACTTCCGTGGATAGGAAATGTCAGACGGTCCCTAACTGCTATGCAGGGAAACAATCATATTTATGAACAGCTGGGGGAGCCCCCACCTTTCTATCCAGCCATGCAGAACTCCAGCATCTTTGTTTCCCTGTAGAGCAGTTGGAGACTGTGTAGAAATTTGCATTGGATTTTATTTTTACTTTAACATCCCCTTTACTGTTTCCAACTCCAGCAGCAGGGACAAAGATTATGGAGTCAGATTTAAACAGATAAACTGGGATTCTATTTGGAGGATTATTTTGCTGCAGCCACTGGTTCTAGAGAGTTGGAGAAAGTTTGTATTCAAAAATACAAAAACTATAAAATCCACATTAGATTACATGACAACACAGGACCCAGTGCAGTCGGCATATTCTAATTATTAATCAGTCTTGCTCTTCTGGCAGATATTTTTTGACTTCTGCTGTTTTGATAATTTATGACAACCCCTAATCTTAGCCAAGACCACACTGAGCATGTGCACAGTCTTGCAAAGATGTATAACAAAGTTACTAGATGACAGCCCCCTGTGGCCAACTTTGAAAGCATAAATCATTTGTTTGATTAGGCTTGTGGAGCAGTAAGTTAATGTTTATGTTCAGTATACAAAATACAGCATTTCTAGCCTTATTACTTAAAACCACACAATTCCCATAAAAAGAGAAGGCAATCCTCATTGTCTCAGTGTTACAACATGATACAAAATGTGTAGTTTCTCATTATGTCATGTACAAGAACAGAGACTTCTTCTTCATATCTGTCACCAACTTCGTGATTCAAAGTGGTGGGCCAGCCCAGAAATCAGACAGTTTATAGGAAGTGAAGCAGAGATTTTTCAACAGTTCGTGATTGAAAAGTGTTGCATTCCCAAACAAACACTAGAATAAGTGTTAAAGTTCATTACTCACTTACTTCACTGGAGAAATATTTTACACATTATTCAGGATACAGTCAAAGATATAGGCTTCCTCAACACTATAGGCTTGCCACAATCATTGATCCACAGGGTGGAACCTGGAACACCAAATACAGCCAGTCCCCTAGAAGAGAGACACAGAGGAAAGAGGTAAGGCATAAAACCTAATAGGTGGAAACATGAGATAACAGGAAGGCAAACAGGAAAACAGAAATCCCGAAAATTTGAAAAAAACTTGTCAGGAAGGCTATTAACACCTTCAAATAGGTCAACAGATTTCTGACATTGACTTATATATGAAATAGGCAGGTTTTAGGTGGCATACTATCAAATTCAATTTGTTCCCAGGGTCATGGTATGATAAATCTGTAATTTGAATTCGAGTTTGGATTTTCCCAACTCACATTTGTGAGTTTTGACAAAAATCCAACTCAAAAATTTGAATTCTAAATTACTATTTGAACCTTAATAAATTTGCCCCTAAAAGTCAAAACCAGTTCAGCCACACAGAAGTAAAAGTAACCAAAGTCTTCAATAATTAATCAGCAAGTCCAGTTGCTCTAGATTTAATACTGCTAGATGTACCATGACATGGATGAATGAAAACCTTCATGGACATATGCCTTGCGAAACTTCGTTAACTTACGCCAATTTAAATTCAGCGGGTATATAAAGGTCACATGTATGTATTTATTAGCAATGTTGGTGAAATAGCTTGAAGTGGCCACTTTTTATAAAAAATGTCCAAGGAAGCTGAAGACAGACATCCTCTATTGTCCTAGGCCATGAGCCTACCCTAAAACAAAAGTGGCGTAAGCTTCAAATGTTAAAAAAAAGTATAAATAAGATATTTTTAACAGTTAGGACCTTTAAACATAATCCCACTTTAAATATGGAAAAAGCTTTTGGATTTTGGAATACATGATATAATGTCATGACATAATAATGATAAT
Organism: Xenopus borealis; assembly: GCA_024363595.1. Classification (NCBI taxonomy): domain Eukaryota; kingdom Metazoa; phylum Chordata; class Amphibia; order Anura; family Pipidae; genus Xenopus; species Xenopus borealis. Next base: position 96,221,489 of record CM044445.1, on the reverse strand, counting down.
GTTGAGGATATAGTTTCACTGTATTAATTTGGCAGTCAGAACTTGGATAAATAGATTTTGGTGAAAAGGGTAATGAATTGAAATCTTCACACTTTGATAAATTAACAGATTTAAGATCGTTCGCAACAAAATTTCGGCAGCCACAAGGTAATTCCCTAGCAAAGTGTGTTACTTGACTCTTACTGTAGTAACTAAGTGATGTAAATTGTCTTTTTAGAGAAAATTTGTCAGAAAAACTCTTTTGCTCTTTAGGAAATGTGCCCCCCTGTGAGACTGCAGTTTCCTTCTAACGTCCTTGTTCTTCAAAATGTATGATATAATACTTGAATATGCCCTGTTTTAACCATGCACATCACATGGATAGATTTCACTGCTTTGGGTATCTTGTCCACTTGGGGCCAGTGTTAACTTCTTTATAATAAAAGTGGAAGATATATTTGCTTTGCAGTATTAATAATCAACTTTTCAATAATTAATTTATGGCTTTTGGCCTGGGGTATTGGAGTGCACATGTATTCTCTTGATGTTTAGATCTCATGATATGTTCTATTATATCATGGTTCCAATATCCTTTTTATTATAAAGATTGTTCCTGAAAATGCCCTGCTTATCTAATACCAGTCAATATCATATTGACCAGAAAGCAATTCTCAGTGGCTGGGCTCTTTATGTTATAGTTGTAATCAGGCAAAGTTCATGGGTTGTCAGGCAAGTTAAGCAGTAATATATGCTGTACATGGTACATGATAAACACAGATGACCCGGTTAATTAATGTTTTCCAATATTGACCTTTGTGTAGAACGTTACAGAGTTCCCACCAACCTCAGGGCTCTTGCATATGATCTTAGCTCTAGTTCTTGATAAAGAATTATTTATGTATCTACCCACCCACAGTTGTCATTGTATAGTCACCTTCAACAGTTTGGCTTGTTCTTTCTCTGGTCAACTTTAAAGGGTTGTCTGCAGTGATATGAATTGTAGCACTAAAAGAAATCCTCCTCCAGATATTACAAGTATCTATAAAGTTTATGTAAGAAAGGGAAAACCATTATTTGTGGGGAGTAGGAACAGAGGGGGGCTATGGAAGTTAATATTGTATTCTCCCACATGTCTAATTGCACGAAGCGAGTTATATTATTTTGACACCTGACATGCAATTAGAACATGGTCACATGGCTAAAGAAAGATTTTACACCTTTCTCCCCCTTTCTCCATGCAGAATGAATAATTAGCATATCTCTTCTTAGAATAATAATAAGGGCTCAAGATTTGCTTAATGAGGGAAAATTGAAGTTGTTGACATTAATACATGTGACATATTTTTTCAGTTGTAAAAATAAGCCCTGGGAGGCTTCTCCTTTTACATCAGCGCTTTATGCCTCAGTAGTGCAAAACTGTTCACAGAAAAAAACAAAAGACCCAAGCTGCTATAACGTGTAGTAACGAACATGGCAGAAATGAGAGCAGTTGTGGCTCCTTAATTCAGCAGCAAACCGAGACACCAGCGTCCTTTTACTCAGTTCCTTTTCTAATAAAGAAAAACGGATGCAATTTTTCGCTTCTGAAACTATAACTAATGAAGTGTAGAGGTATCGCCAAATTGTTCCCAACCAACCTATCTAAGTACTGTAAATATAACCAATATTGGAGATGCAAGGTGTTAAAAATATATACTATATGTATAGCATAAATATGCACTACATTTAGCATTGAACTGAAACTCAGACAGTGAATTTAAGACACTTCCTTTCACGAACTGCAGGTCCATTAGAACTGGTACTTTTCCTGCTCTTTTTATATTCATTTCTCTGATTCTTCTTCAAACCAAAGATGTTACAAGGGCAGTACTCTCCTCTCTAATTTCTCCTATATTTGGGGAATTAAAGCAACAACTGCCCCATACAGGAATCAAGTCCACTTGGATAAAACAAGAACTTGAAGAACTCCTCAAAAAGGAGACTAGCCTCAAAGCTTTAGAAAAAAATGATCTATGGAAATGACTAGTGATGGGCGAATTTGCGGCGAATTCCCATGATTCGCCAAACGCCAGTGAAAATTCGCTTGGTGAAAATTCGCTGAAAAAAACGAGTTGCACGTCATGCCGCAACTCGTATCGTGAATTTTTTTGCCAATTTGCGAATTTAGCTGGAAATTCGCACATTTTTCAGCGAAGCTAAAGGGGGTAGATTCGCCCATCACTAGAAATGACCTTAGGGTGGTATCAAATATATTTTGCGATATACTTCCACCTTCTAATTGTTGCATCCATGGGCAGATTATTAGTGCTACACATATCCTCCTTCCAGTTATGGTGACAACCATATTTAGAGGCCCATTTATAAACATTCTAATGTTAGTGGTTTTTAGAGGTTTTTGAAACCACAAATAAAAAATTTTCTCTAAGACCACGAATGCCATGTACTTTATTGTAGATCAAAATATAAAAAGCATGAACGAAAAAACAAAAACAAAGAATGATCCAAATAAGAGTACAAAAACCTATAATTCATAATTTTTCATGCAATTAATTTTGAAAAAACCTGAAAACTTCTAAAAACCTGAATTAAAGAAAAATGGTGCAATTGCATAATGTCAGCACCATTAACTTTTTTTTATATGGCATTGACCTCGAGATTTCAGATGACAAAGTCTTGTTTTAGTGTTTTTCATTTTTTTTTTATTTAATAAATTACACATTTTTCATGGTTTGGAGAATGTATACAGTAGAATCCATGATATTTAGGGGGTTATTTACCAAAGGTAAATATCGAATTTTAGAGTTAAGTGAAGCTTTAAAAACCTTGAATGAACTAGAGTGGTTTCTAATCTAAGAAAAAACTTGAATGGAAAAAACTTGATTCAGCGAGTTCAGGGTTAATAACCCAGAAACTCAAATTGTGTTTTTGGTGTCAAAAACTGGAATCATTTGCGTTTTCAAGTGAATCCCACCAAGAAAAACTTGAACATTTTGAATAGTGATGGGCGAATCTATTCCGTTTGGCTTCACCGTAAAAATTTGCGATATAAGAGTGTGACTTTGGTAAGATATACAGCTTAGCATCATACTTGGTCATATTCAACTGATCTAGCAGCTTATTCGTCGTCTTACATTGCATATTTCAGAATGGCCATAAAATGTTTCCTAATATAAATTTTCACATGCTGACATGGGCTCTTCACACTGTTTTTGGAAAAGTCAAAAACCCTTTCTACAAGATGGGGCAACTAGTAAAGTTGTTCACTGCGTGGTTATTGTATGTTTATTTTATGTATAGGTGACAGCCCTATGACAGTGCTCCACATCTACTTCTCAGCTGTTTCTTCTATATTTACCTAACCCAAGGCAAAACTGTTTTTTTTTATTTTCACATATGTTTGTGCTCTGTCTTATATTGTTTTTCTATTTCATGTGTAAAAATATTTGTCACTATTATGTTGAGAAGTAATTGATACAGCTGTGTGTTTTAGATGACCTCAGTACATATCTAGTTTGTCTGATATGCTTCACCATATGTTAGTGGTGGATAACCTCCATCTAGGAGACCCCTATTATCCTCACTGTTTGCTCTTTCTCGTGTCACTTAAATGTATAATATGTAGACAGAAGTTGTCCCTTGCACAAAGTAGGCGTTTTCCCTTTAAGCACTAAAATATACAGTTGCAATTACAGTAAATGGTGGATTGTAACAACAACACATATAAAGATGGATCTGCATACACTGTCAGATCACCTTTTCCCTATTAATTATGGCTACTGGCGTTTTTTTGTATATCTTGGAATAAGTCTGATTTTTACATCAACTGTGAACCAGAAATGTTATAGAAAACTTTAAGGATTAACAGAACAGTGGATATAACGCAGCACAATTTTAAATATTTTTGGTTCATTAGATTTGATTGGCTAAGCACAGTTTACCTGTGGAAAGTGCTAGAAGAAATGTTTTTCACTTGTCTTAACAGATAAAGTGAGCCGCCTTCAAAATATGTTTTATAATCCTGGGGATTTGTCTTTGTACAAATGCTAACTGATAGAATGGGCACAGAAAGAGAATTTGTGTTGTTATAGAGAGGGGGAGACAAATGGTGGGGATTGTATAAAAGTTTTTGGCTTTTTAATTAAAATGTTTAGATGAAATAACAACATAAATAACAATGCATTCCCAATCTTTACACTGACCCTTATATAATGAATCAGAAAACTAATGCCTCCTGATCAAATCTTAAGAGAAACTGGCCCAAATAGCATCTTGGGAGGGGTTTCTCAGTTGATAGACTAACAATAATGTCCTAGTATTACGATTGGCATCCCAAACCCATAACAAACCTCCCGGTAACGCCTTCTGTCTTTAACAACCACCCTTCACTTTAGGAGGAGCACTCCGCTACTTGGGTGCCGCCAGGTCTTAATATGAGAGGACCAGGGGAGAGTTCTGGGCAGGCAAGGGAACCCCACAGAAATGGAGAACAGGCCAAGTCAATACCAACAGGCAGAACGGTACAGATTCAGGAAGCAAGAGTATAGTCGGGTCACAGGTCAATACCAAACTAGCAGAGTAGTACAGATTTAGTAGACAAGAGTGTGGTCGGGTCACAGGCCCGGTCAATATCAAAAGAGCTGAGTAGTAGCTTAGTGACAGACGAGAGCAAAGTCAGTGAACAGGCCGAGTAATTAACAAAGCAGCGTAAATACGGAATCTAGAAGAATGGTCAAATACAAGCAGAGGTGAGGACAGGCAGCCAAACAGGACTTGGTCAGGAACAGGCATGGTCCAACACAAAGAAATCCCCTTTTACATTGGCCAGTGAAAACTACACAAAGAGCCCTTTAAATATTTGAATTTCATGCCATAAAATCCAGAAATAGAACAGCACAGTACCGGGACAACGTGGCAGGATTCAGACGCAGCGGGCATAGGGTTGCCACCTTTTGTTGAAAAAAAAATCCTGGCCTTCCCATATATTTATCTTTTTTTCCTTATTAATAACATTGGGATCAATCATAATTTGTACCACCCGCCTAGGGTTGCCATCTGGCCGGTAAAATAGCAGCCAGGTGGCAACCCTAGGTGGGCGGTACAAAAAAATATTGGCTAATGTAAAACACCGGCCAGGAAAAATACCGGCCAGGTGGCAACCCTAGGTAAGCTTCCCCACCATCTGTCTCACCCCACTAGACTAGGCTGGCGAAACAACTGTCAGAGTGACCACCAAAAATGACAGAGGTCTGGAAATTTCTCTTTCCATGTATAGCCAGGTTTAGTTATGTGAGTGATGCTAGGGATAGATGTAAAAGGTGTAATGTTTGTGTTCAGATATTGGTTTCCTTTACTAACATTGGCTAGTGCACAGTGTTCATTGTTAAGCCCTACTGACTGCACCCCATGTAGCTTATAATAAATGGGAGCCTCAGCATAACAAATAATGTTCTTTACACCCGAGGCAGCAATATTGTTATATTTGTCATACAGATAAATAAATAGTGGGGCAAGCTGTTAGATATGAGATATTCAACCAATGTCTCCAAATAAATATCATTTTAGGGTTTCGTTTTAGGGGAAGCTTAAGCATGAAAAGACCCCTTTGAAGATAAAAAGGAGAACAAAGTACAAAGTGCATTTTATATTCTGTAAAAACTGACACTTTCAGTATAAAATAAATCAGGGGTGTCTAACCTGCAGCCCTCCAGCTGTGCAACTCTCAGAACCAAACAGACAGCTGAAGGATGCCATTGTTATAACCATGGGAGACACACTTCAGATACATTTACTTTGCTCTCGTTAAGTGCCAGGATCTCCTCCATTCTACATTCATGAAAATGTCAAATAAGGTGTGAAAAGAAGTGGCTGTATTAAAAAATGTAATGTTTCATGCCCAGTGGGTTTCGCTTGCTGAATTTCTCCTTGGTTCCGTTCATTTCCATGAACAGTTATAGACATGGCCCTTTTAGGCACCGTAAAGTAGCGAATGAAAAGTATGAAATGTACTGCTTTCTTCCACTCCGACTCCTCTTACTAGGTTTTGGGGAGAATGATTTTATCTCTGTGGTTTATAGCAGAGTTATTCAGTATCTTTCATTCTTATTAATCTCTTCATTTCCGTATTCACCATACTACAGAGCTACGTTATGGAAGGTAGTGAATTCTGCCTTTTATCTCTGTTGTTTTATGCTGAAGTAAATATTGTAGTTTCTTCACTTACTGTTATTTTGCTTACAGTGCCTTAAATGAAAGCAACTCCAGTTTAGCAGCATGACAGTTGTATCCAGTTGGTACTCAAATACTTTCATGTGAATGTTGCTCAAATATTAAAGCATATGAGAAATTGTGTAGCATCAATAAATATATATATATATATATATATAATACACAAAAGCCGTGAATATCTTGTAAATTATATCCTTATAAACGGTGAGTTCTTATGTCATCAGTTATAAACGGTGAGTTCTGATGTCATTGCTGTCAGATATCTGTCAGCGGGGGCCTCCGGCACCCACGAGGGGGGTGAAGTCAGGATCAAGGAGGAAGTCCCTTTCCAGTGAGTCCAGGCAAGGTACAGTTAAGGGGAATCCAATAGCAAAGTCAAGTCCAGGCAGGGGTTCAAGAAGGCAGGCAGCACGGTTTCAAAGACAGGAACAGGCAAGGATCAGCAACAGGAATCACAGGCAAGGCAGAGAGACCCAGGAACACTATAGCAATGTTGAGCTATACTCGGGCATTGAACCTGGGTCTCCGGCGTGCTTTTATGTTTGAATTTGGCGCCAAGCGCGTGACGTCACCGCGCCGGTGCTCCCCAACCACGTGGCGGCTATGGGCGCCGCCATCTTGGATCCGCCGCTGAGGAAGTAAGCTCCCGGGAAGGCTCCGGGCGGCGTTCGTGACAATATCTCACTGAAACTTGTGTATTATAATAAATAAAGTACCCCCAGTTGCAAAATATGAGGATATTAGAAGTTACCTCGGAGTTCCATGACCTGTATAAAAACATTTTTATATGGTCATGAAACTCCTCGGTAACTTATAATATCCTTATATTTTACAATAGGGGGTACTTTATTCACTATATATATTTATTGATCCCTACAGACCTGCTATTGTCCCTGTTTCAGATGAGGGATGGGTGTGTCCTAACAGTCCCTGCCAGAAGCATAGTAGAAGGGGTCCCTGCGGTCATACAAACAATTACTGTGTATATTTCCCTATTAGGTCAGCCTGTTAGGAGTGCCAGAGTAGGGCCTGGGTATTAACCCTTTTGTTACCGGGATGGACCACTGTCCTTCAGGTGGGGGAACACCTGGAAGGATACATAGCAGGCAGGGAAGTGCAGGGTGACTCACTGTTTTAGGCACCCCTCCTTGGGTCCTGACTGGCACTCTCAAACCTAGCCACTTCAGCCCTGACTGGCGGGTAGGGTTGCCACCTTTCCTATAAAACATTTACCGCCTTCCTATATATTTATCTTATTTCCCTATAAATAACATTGGGTTCAACCATCAATTTTATCGGCCAGGTGGCAACCCTACTGGTGAGTATCCCACTGGACACATTGTGCCTACTCATTCCTTGTAGGAGCCCCAGCTGCCCATGCTAGTCCCTAACTAGCTTACACCAACTATAGCATACTAGTTACACCAACTTCCTCACTACCTCAGTCACTATTTACTTCAGGCAATGACTCGACTACCAGAGAGTTTTTCTGCTTTCTTTCCCATGACGCATCACTAAAACCATTAACACTTTACCCTATTCTGCTTCACCCTCAGGAAAACCAAACATGTCTGCATGTCTGCCAGTTAAACTATTACTCTCTACCTTCACAAGCCTAGCTGCTGACCTTGGGTCCTATGGTACTGTGTAGAGGGCGACCAGCTCCCTTGTGCAGCCTGGGAAAGGAGGCAGCAGGAAGTGGAACAAATTGGGTGGGATTAGCAGGATTTCTGCAGAAATTTTCAGTAAATCAGCCTGAAACACTACTTTATTTCCCCACATTCTTGCTATATTTAAGAGAGTATAATGCAGTGGTAACTTCTTGTTTTTAATAAAACATGTCTCCTAAAACTAGAGAAAAGGTACATAGATGAGTACATGATTGCTTATTGATGGGAGTAAAATATGTACTGTTGCCAGTTTTTGAGGTAGAGCCTAGAGGTCACCTAGAATAAAGCTGGCTAAAAACATAATACCCAGTCATCTGTTCAACTATGGCCAGTCAGCAGGGCTGTTAAGACTGCTAATCCTGCAACCCTGGTGATTTGAGGATTATTGGTCCTGATGGGATATTTCTGATGGTCAATTAAATGCAAGTCAAAGAAACTAATGGAATCATACAAAGATGGCCATACAAAAATGGTGTCTGTCTCAGCTCATGGGCCAGCCATCTCTAGTTGGCCCATATATGGCCACCATATGTATATGGCCTAGTCATACTACATAACAATCTGGGCAAGTATGGGCAGTAGTGAGGCCTTTCAGAATGGTAATCCTGTGATCCTAGTGGATCAAGCATTCTTGGTCATGGAAAATGTCCATTGGCTGAAAGGAAATCAAAAGGACTGGAAAAATAGGTAAATAGTCTATTGATATTTTTTTAAAGTATATATTTGTATGTATTATATTTGGATCTTTAATAACTTTCATGGCATTCTTGGTTTTAATCTTTGTTTCAAAAACCACTCAAGTTTGGTTTTCAAAAACACCACTAAGATTTGAACTTTAAGAAATTGGTCTCCATGAGTGATAACTTTTAGGAAGTAGACATATGTGTATATAAAATTAGATGTGTTACTTCAACAAGATCTAAAAGAAGGTTTGTGATAAAGGTCTAGAACATATAAGCAATGCCAATGGTTGAGCTGAGCTTAGGAGAGGTGGTTAGGAGAAAAAATTTGGATCAAACAGATAGCTTTTCTATGTAAACTAGCAATGATATCTCTTCATTGGCTGTTAGACTGGAGGGTGTGTTTAGTAATCTGAGCTGAAAAGAACTGAGCATGCTCATGAGCCAACAGCCAAAGTAAATTCCTGAGGGAGGGGAAGAGTAGGTTAGAGGAGAAGAAGGAATTCTAAGTGATTAAGGGGATGCTACAACCTTATTGTTAACCTTAACAACCAGAGTGGCAGGTATCTAAAGATTTCAGAGAGGCACTTACTACATTTTTGTGGAGGGTGTTTGCATATCCTGTAATTTAATCAAAGTAATATAAATCTGATTCTGGGGTCTATTAGGAGCCTATTGGTACCCTATTTATAGAAATGGTACCTATATTTGACTAAAATTGCTTTCAAACAAATGTAAACAGCAATGTGTAAAATTGGTTAGACTTGATTTACTCTTTGGTCATTTGGCCATTATATTTTTAATTTACTGACCAAGCATCTTCTAATTAAATTTGCCATTGGCTTTAAAAAGCAATAATAAAAAAGGCATTATAAATTTATATAATATAAAAATGATAAATATAGATATATAGTGTATCTCCTGGAAGACGAGAAGGAGCTTCTCATTTTCCTCTTTGCTGAATCAGATATGAATTGAGAATTACTTACATAGCAATGAACCTGTTCAATCCTCTTCATTTATGAAAAAAGACAATTTGAAGTGAAAAGGTTTCTCAAAATGAGAAAGGGAAATGAACACCTGTTGTAAAATAACCCCTTATGAAGAATACCACTTTAGTGCAGTGAAAGGTAAATGACAATGATAAATTGGCCTATTAAAAGAATAACATTTTCACGCATCAAAACAAAAGATTGATAATAGTGTAAGAGGCTAATTTTCGAAATAATTTCCTTGTCAAGAAGCAAACTGGAATAAAAGGATTTGTTGGAAGAGATGGCAGAATTGCCAGCTAAGACAATGCATTCAAAGTTACTGGAAATATTACAGCTTTCTGTACAAAAAGAAACTCATGGCAGATTAATGAGCATTTGGACTTCAGAAATCAGAAAAAATTTGAGGAGGTGAAAATAACCCAACTCAACAGACTTCATATTGGCTGCTAGTTATATTGTCTTTGCTAAGACTGAAGTGGTCACTTTTTTTCATGAAAGATGCCAATATATAAATATTTTTTGCTGGTGGTATCTTCTTTTTTTATGTCATTGCCCATTTTGGAAAATTCCCATGAAATTGAAGTGGTTAGGGGAAAGGGCTAAAATAAAAGAGCTGAGCTTTAATATGTCAAGTAAAGGGTTGAACTGGCCTGTAGTTTTGGGGAAGTGATGTTCTCCTGCAGATGTATTACTCCTTCTGAAAATCCCAATACACACAGTACATGGTGGAGCCATAAAGCAAATTTCAGCTATGCCACCACTAAACCAAAAATGGCTGTAAACTAAATAAAAGGCCATGGTCTATGCTTCTATGGACATGAGCAGAGTATGTGAATGACCAGACAGATGGCCAACATGCACTGATACCATATTTTAACCCATAAGCAGACCATAAGTGAAAAGGAAGTGGTGTGTGCATTCCTATGTCAGTTATTGCCCCCTACACATGCTGCACTGTTGCTGTTTCAATGGATGCTCAAACTGAAGAGCGAACTGTAGAGAAGACCAGCTTTAAATGACTCAGAGGAAAGCAATAACTTTTAGGGGCGATTTACAAAATTCACGTGAAGGATTCGTAGGATTTATTCTTTGGTTGAATATGCATTCGATCATTCGACCAGCGAAGGATTTTAATTTTAAAGTTTATTCGATTGCCTACTTCCGCAGATTGGACCCACCGAATTGCAATAGAAGCCTATGGGAGCACTCCCATAGTCTTCTCAAGCTAAGTCCTGATCGAATAGGATTCGTTCGATCGAAGTCTTCGATCGTTCGAATCGTACGAATCATTCCAATGATCGAATGATTTATTCGCCACTTTTGTGGGACTCTAATCTCACATTTTGATAATTCTGCCCCTATGCGCCGAGAAAAAAACATGCCAAAATCATTTAAAAACATCTTTGCTACAAAAGATCCAGCCATCTCAGTATTCCACTCATCATCTCCAACTCCCCATCTGCTCCAGCTCCCTCTTGCCACAAATACACATGCACACACACACTCCTCTCCACTCTCTCCTCCACGTATCCCCAACTTTTCCTGCAAGATGATATGAAAAACTATTTTAGGTTCTTTAGACTTCATGCAGGCCATGTATATACGTATGACTGGAATCACCTAGATTGTAGCTACTTTCTCTATTTGCAGTTTCTGTTCATTGGCTGTGGGTCTTGATAGTATTCATTTTCTCACACACTAACTCAAATTTTTCTCGACCAAACTGCCATCCATGATTTTACGTTATTTATTAGTAAAATTACTCCAAAAATTCAGTTCGCCAAAAGTCTCTATAAAATTGCAAAGAAAAACCCAGACTCGTATGCATTTTTTTTATTTGAATTGCTCAATCTTTTCAAGTTTTCTCCCCATTTTTTGGATTATCATACGTTACCCAGCTCAGACCACAATATCTTCTACAGGACCTCAACAGGTTTCAGATGGAGTATTTTCAGATTCAGAGCTTTAGCATCTTCGGGGTATAATAAATCTCAAAAAAATTAAGTTTTTTCTTTCCTCGAAAGCTTTGAGTTTTCCCCTTAAAAATTCCCCAGAAAAATTCAAGCTTTTACAAATAACCCCCTAATTATAATATATATATATATATATATTATAAATAATAATAAATATATATATATATATATCTTTGATAGACTGATGTCCCTCTTTAAGGCCCATGTTACACAGTCCATAAAACATGCCCAAAGAGGATTGGTTATATTGTACTAGCCTGTGCTCACTATTCTCTTTTGACCCTAATTCCTTTTATGTTTGTAGCACACTTTGTTACTTCTCACCAATGAAGATAGGATATCTTAGGTGTATTCATTAGACTGATAAAAACTGTCAAGAAACCAAGACAACATGAAAAATAACAAGTAAAATACTGAGTAAGCCGTTTTTTTCCACATACATAAAGACTTTTTGTCATTTACAAAGTAAACTCAATCACCCTAAAAAAATTCACTTGACCCAGAAGAAGCCACAGATTGTGTGCCATATAAATGAATGGCAAATACCTGCACTGAGGTAGTTCAGTGTCATGTCATGCTATTCCCCTGCTTGATAAATGGTCAAAACTTGGAAAATATTTCCTGTATTGATTTTGTGACTTTTTTTTGTATTAAATTGAAGTTTGCCAAAAAGATGTCTTTGTGTGTGTGTGTGGGGGGGGGGGGGATTTGTATGATAAACAGCTAAAGATGGTGATTTATAAAATAAACTGCTGAATATTTGTCTGAAAAGCAATTTTAACCTTGGAAAACAGGCAACAGAAGCAGGTTTCCTTTTTCATGGAATATGAACGGTGATATGAAATTAGACATATGAGTTTTGAATAGCAAGGACAGCTTTTTTTGGAAGTTCATTGAAAATAAAGAAGTTTGTTTTGTTTTTAAAGTGAAATAAAGTGAAAAGCAAGCCTTTTGATTTTATATGTGTCCAGCCGATATTAACCAAAAATAGCTTTGATTTGCTTTGCCTTGTAAGTGCCTGTCAGCGTTTCTGTTTGAGTACGGTATGTCAAAACTAACAAAAAGTTTACAGTCTGTCTGGTTTTTTGTAATAGAATGTTTTCCTTGTGAGTTTTTCACCTTACATTTTCTTGTTGTAAAAACTTACTCCTATTGTGAGACAAGACTGAGCAGTATGCAACAGGAGGAAACACCATTGTTTGAGCAAATAAATGCCCATTAATATTGAACTCATGTCGACAATTTTAACAGTTTCTGTTGAAGGAACTTAAAGGTGAACTAGACGTTAACATACAATTAGTCATGTAACACCATATGTTTCACTTTGGGATTCTGTATCAGCCCAAAGCAACTACATCCCTTTAGCAGTAAAAGGTCTGTGCCTCCATATTTGTCCCCAGTAAATCTCCATTTTCTTTTCTGCTTCACAGCACATACTCTATGCTGCTGCCAGTTATATATTACATAGTGAATAAAGTTTCCCCTATTCCATCACCATATAAAAGCACAAGACTGAAGACCGGGTGTTTTTATACAGGTCATGGAACCAGGGTTGCCACCTTTTCTGGGAAAAAATACTGGCCTTCTTATATTTTGCTATTTCTGCCCTATTAATAACCATTTAATCATTTTAACCATTTAATCACCATTTTTACTGGCTGGACAGGTAAAATAGCAACCAGGTGGCAACCCTACATGGAACTCCAAGGTGACTTCTGATATCCTCATATTTTACAACAAGTTTTCAGTGAGTCATGTGACAGAAATTACACTGATTGTAACCAATGACATCACTAAGCACCATTTATTAGGATGTAATTTTTAGGATATGCATAGTTCTTGTGTATTATATATATATATATATATATATATATATATATATATATGTACCTATAATACCTATATTTATATATAAATCTTGGTTGTCTGCACTCCACTGTAATTAGAAAAATATCCAGGTGCTACTCAAGTGAATTTAAATCCTAGGAAGTGCACACTGGGAACCTTTCTGCAGGTTATTTTAAAATCATAATTTTATTTAGTTAATTAAAAAACAGGCCAACGTTTCGGTCCACCTCTAGGACCTTCATCAAGACAATGAATGTTTTAAAATCAACCCCTTAAATAGACAAAATAGGAGGCACTCACCCAATCATGTGCAACAAACAGAATCATGTGACGAAAGAAAGAGACCAATCACCTATTAAACCTGTGATGTAAATAGAAAAAAGTACCCCTCTGAGGCAAATACAGTATGAAAAAAAATAAATATGAAATCGCACTATAATGAAAACATTAAAAACACATGTATGTAGTATACAAATCACTAGATGGATAAATAACAGAATTGCAGAAGCATGTGTCCAATCAGGTTTAAATTTTAGGGTAGGGACAGACAGGGAGATTCGGGGAGATTCTGTCGCCTGGCGTTTTTAGCAGGCGACAATCTCCCCGAATTAATTACCTTCTCCCTGTCTGCCGCTAGTATAAGTGATAAAGCGCCAGCGCCTGTGCAGACGCGGCGCGGCGATTTCCGGAATCGCCCGAAGATACCTCGTGAGGAAACTTCGGGCGATTCCGGAAATTGCCGCGCCGCGTCTGCACAGGCGCTGGCGCTTTGTCAGTATACTAGCGGCAGACAGGGAGAAGGTAATTCGGGGAGATTGTCGCCTGCTAAAAACGCCAGGCAACAGAATCTCCCCGAATCTCCCTGTCTGTCCCCAGCCTAAACATTGTAGACATTGTATATAATGTATCAATGTTTCCAAAAGTAGAAACAAAAGTAACAGTAACTAAACATTTGGCAAAAAATGTAACCAATGAACTAATGCACAGCTGAATGCCCACTATGCATAGATTTACCTAAGTATGTGACCTGCAGGGACTCCAAAATGAAAATTGTGCATGTGAATTTTCTTGGCTGTCAATCCAGCTTCTGTCTGTGTATTGTTTCATAACATAGCGCTACCCCATCATATTCTATATTACCTTAGATTATTTCATATATATCATTCTCTAACTCTTCTGTAACCTGCTGCTGTTTAAAGGGCAAGGAAAGGCAAAGAAATAAAATCCAATTTTTACTTTCTTTAATGAAAAAGAAATCTATCTCCAATATACTTTAATTTAAAAATGTGTACCGTTTTTACAAGAAACCTGACTGTATGCAGTGAAATTCTCCCTTCATTTAGTACTGTGGATAGGAATTGTCAGACAGTCCCTAACTTCTGGCAGGGAAACAATCTTATGAACAGCAGGGGGAGCCCTTTCCTTACTTACCAGCCATGCAGAACTCAAGCAGCTTTGTTTTTTGATCATTTATGACGATCCCTTAGAAGCCCAGACCACACTGAGCATGTGTATGTAGTCTAGTCTTGCAAAGATGTATAACAAAGTTACAAGATGACAGCCCCCTGTGGCCAACTTTGAAAGCATAAATCATTTGTTTGATTAGACTTGTGGTGCAGTAAGTTTATGTTTAGTATACAAAATACAGCATTTCTAGCCTTATTCTATTTTAGACTTTCTTTGTCCTTTAATACCTTCATTTTCTCTTTTTGCTTCCCGTTTTCTTCCTCTCTCTTTTTCTCTATAATGCTCTATGATGCCTCCACCTTCTTTATATGTTTAACACTTCTCTATCTCCTCTCTATTCCTCTCCCAGCAATCTTTTCCCTCTTTTTATCTTCTATTATTTAACTATATTTTATTTTACCTCTGCATTTTATTTGCATGCAAAAGTCGAGAGGAGCAAAAGTTCAGTTCCGGGATGCAAAACCCTTACATCCCCTCTGAGGAGATGCTATTTCACAAAAATAAAGAAGTGAAGAGATGATATCCCTGTGCATCCCTCCCCAATTCCAGCACTGAGCATTAATCAAACCCTCATTAAAGGCTTCAATTACTAGGCTATCTACTTTTAAACCGAGGAAGTGGATCACCAGTTACACAAGTAGAAACATTTGGCTCAGCAAACCAAATGTTTACGGTACGTTTTAACAATACCACCACCCTTTTCCGTAGGATGAATAACAATACTATTGTCCTTCATGAGGGTTTTAATTGCTGATCGGTCAGCTTTGGTTAAATTATCTCTATACAAGCAGGAGGATTTCTTAGTTCCCGCTCTCTCAATCGACTGTTTGAAAAGTTTAATTGGACTGATAATTGTAAGGGTGAATGTGCCCTGTAATTTAAGTGACTAAGGCACCACCGAGTCTTGCTTGGTATTCTTAAAGGTTTAAAAGGTGACCAAACTTGAAGCAATCTATTTCCCAATCTAATGGGTTGAAAGGGACTTAGGGAACAAACTTTTCTCCAGTGTGGTTAAACTATGGGACAGATTATAGATTGGGACCGTTCTGCGGCCTTGTCCCCTTCTTCCCCCTCCTTGTAAGGTACACTTTTGCCCTCTCCCTCTATGGTCCAAAGGTGGCCTGTCAGACTAAAAAAATGGGGCTAGATGGTATTGTATCCCCACTACTGTCTGTGGCATTGGGAATAGACAGTTATTATAATAGATGTAAAAAAGAGTTTAATTTCAGGTGTCTTTATCTCTTTAATGAAAATTAAACTTTTCTACAGCAGAGGTGAGATGGCAATTCATTGGTTAAATTTTTTGCCTCTTACCAAATATTTAGTTATTGTTTCTTTTGTTTCTACTTTTGGAAATATTGATACATTGTATACAATGTATGTTTAAATGTAAACCTAATTGGTTGCATGCTTCTGCAATTCTGTTATTTATCTATCTAGTGATTTGTATACTACATACATGTATTTTTAATGTTTTCATTATAGTGCAAATTTGCACTTTTATTTTTTATATAGTATTTGCTTCACAGGGGTACATGCTGGTGATTGGTTGCTCTTTCTTCACATAATTCTATCTTGTCTATTTAAGGGGTTGATTTTAAAACATTCATGTTCTTGATAGAGGTGGAATGAAACGTTGGCCTGTTTTTTATTTAACTAAATAAATTTATGTTTTTAAAATAATCTGCGGAAATGTTCTACGTGTGCACTCACACATTTTCCTAGGATTTATATATCTATCTATATATATATATATAATGTAAGATGCAGGTTTGAATTAAGCAAGAATGATCCCTATTAAGCAAGAGTCTTTTATAGGCTTTAGTCTTATTTTATTCCTACTTTAAACAAATGTTAAACTATTTCTCTAAGTAATAATCTATGTGGGTAAATGGGGGTAGTTCACTTTAAAATTACATTTCAGGGTGACGTAGACAATAGTATGCTAAGATAATTTGCAGTTATTATTGTTTTTATTTTATTCAACAGGAATTTCAGTAGAGGTCAATGATCTGGCCTTCTTATAAAGCTTATTGTAAAGCTACAAAATCCATTCATGTAAATATATGTTTCAGCCCTTGAAAAGATTATTGGTAAATTTGCAACCAGTGGTGGAGAAAATGCTCTGTTGTACAAGGCTATAGCCCTTATGTAGGTAACATGCAACCCTTCGATTGTGGCTAATCTAGAGCTCCAGTACCACCCAAAAGACTTTAGTAATCCATGTGTCACTGCATGTGAGTTTAGACTCCCTGGTTGCCAAATCCTGTTGTAGTAAATCTGCCTTGGGCTTTAGGTTCCTTAACTTTCTGTAGATTTCACTTTAGATCACTATGTTTCTGAAACCTTGGGGCAATGAGGCTGCTAGTTTGAATTCCCAACCTATATCGGTCCAGGTATACTAAAACATTAACCATTCTGATCATTTGACTGAAATCAGTGCCAGGACAAACTGGGTAGGTGCCCCAAGCAACCTGGCCAGCCATCTTGCCTCTTGTGAGCTCATGATTGATAACAATGGAGGTGGGTGTGTGTGGAGTAATGAGTGGGCTCTGGAAAGCAGATGGCATAGGGATCATGCATGAGGAATATGGTTAGGTAGAAAGAAGAGGTACATGCCTAGCTTCCCTGACCCCTCCGGCACATGTCTCTTCTGCCTCCCCCTAGTTCTGACCCTGACTAAAATCATTCCAGTATTGATCAGTTCAGATCATTTGCACAAAAGTCAAATATTCTGCTCTATTGGTAACCTAAAAACAAGTAAATATTGATGCCTATGTCCAGATTAAGTCCTCTGCCTCTCCAGCACCCTCTTTACCCCTTCCCTTGCACATTTGCCAATCAGAACGGCAATCTCTTAAGAACTAGACCATCTCTATAATTCAAAGTAATTTGTGTTCTTATTTTTTCTTAATGTATTTTCCCTCAGAGTGCTCTGAAAAACACTTAAAACGTTATAAATAAAAGATAAATACATTGAATAAAACAAAACAAAAAACAAACCCCTCCTGTCATGCATTCAGCCTTGTTTGTGGGGATGTCAGCCCAAGCAGAATATTTATCAAGCTAGGACGTCTCCTCCGTTTTCTCCAGATAAAGAAATGTCAGAATTACTTTGAACAATGTTCTTATGAAGTTTACAATGTCATTCAGGTAATGAATATTTCTCAAAGAGGGCAGGACAGACGTATACAAGGCAAAGAGCACATCAAGAATCATTAAGCAGCATCCTCAGAAAGCCTTTACGGCATTCGTTGGGTTAAAATTCCATTATGAGAACATGAGACTTAAATCTGTCTTATCGCCTTTCCCCCCTTCTTAAGTATGCAAATTACAAGAGGTTATTGTTCTAAAGTGAAATTAAATAGCTATGAAAAAGCAAGACCATTAATAAAATTTCCATAATATCCCCAGGATATGCCAGCAATTTCTGCAGTTGTGGATAGAAGGAGGAGTTGCAGAAAAGAGTGCTATATTTACATGGCATTGATGTAATTAATTGTGTAAAACACAGGAGTAGATGTGTGAGAGGGGGTGGGAGGGAAAATCACAGTCTCATATTATTTTATTTTTTTGGGGCAGAAGTAAAAGAGCATTAGAAGACATAATGCAGATGCAAGTGCTCATTTTAAAAGATAATAATCCCCATAGCAGGTCACAAAGGATGCTCGGAGATTCCCAGCAGCACACACAAAGCCCGAGGACTTTAGGATGACCAATTAGTGCTTATGTGCAGTCTTGGAGCTAGTAAGCACTTGTAATTCTTAGGATAAATCCAAGTTGTTCCACATTTGGGACAAAAAAAAAAAGACAAAATTAGTTAATTGGTGAATGGTTCTACTACAGGTATCTATTTTTCCAGAAGGCTCAGGACCTTGTGGTTTTCAGATAATGGTCTGTTCCCCAATTTGGATCTCCATACTTTAAGGGGCAGATTTACTAGTCGAATTTTGAATTAAAAAAAAAATTCGAAATTCGACCATGGTAATAGTGGGGAAGTAAAATCCTTCGAATTCGATAGGATTTTACCGCAATTCGATATAAATATATAACAAATTCAATCTCAGCTAATGATTCCAACTTCGTAGCTTGATCCTGGTGAAGTAGGTGGTCAAATAAAAATTTAAAGGGGAAGTATTCGACCATGGAATATTTGAATAAAAGTTTATTCGAATCATTCGAATTCGAATATTCGATGGGCGAATTTGCCTAATTTGCATATTCGAAGTTTCGAATTTATATTAAATTCGATCGAACTTTGAATTATTCACGTGAATTTTGTAAATCTGCCCCTAAGTCTCCTAAAAAAATCATTAAAAATTAGATAAACCCAAAAGGATTATTTTGCCACCAATTTGGATTCACACATCTTAGTTACTGTACCATCAAGTATATGGTACTGTATTATTATTTTACAGAAAAAGTAAATCATTTTTTTTAAATTTTAATTATGTGCTTGAAATGGAGATGGGCTTTCCATAATTAGGAGCTTTCCGGATATCAGTGTTCCGGATACATGAAAATTGCTTCTACAGGTTCCATGCAAAATCTCCTGTCTTAAAGCATAGCTAAAATAAAATAAAATAACTTTATTTCCTTTGTGTATTCTGCATTGACCACATGCTGAATGCGTCCACCAGTGATCAATGTAAGAGGCAAGGGGAGTCATGTAGGCATCCCCCCACCTGACCCAAACTGCATGCTATTAGGGAGCAGTTGGAGGTGCATCCTACATAGAGGCCCTGTCCTTACCACCTGCCTTAGGACTGAGTTGTACATCCCGACTTCTCTTTGCGCTGATTTTTGATCTGGCTTTTAGTGCAGAGACCAGTAACCCTAGTGGTGCAAGTGCTCTGTAAGTGAACATTTACAGGCATGTTCTTGCAGCTCTGGGCTTTGTTTTTCCAAACAATACAAATATAGATTGATATTTTTACTGGGTATAAAATGCATGCCTTTGCAACTAATTAGGACACTACTTCATTATAATTATACTCAAAGCAGGGTCCTGAAAGCTTGCATCAACCAAGTATCACTTTAATGACTTGGTCTCACGTTATCAAATTATTTACAGCTCTGAGCACAAGATACATTTCATAAATTTGTGCATGTTTATTTTTACACTAAGCAGAAGCAGACTATGTTTTTCAGGAGATATTAATCCGAATGCACCATTCCTAAAATTAGGAGGAAATGCTAATTACAAGTAAACAGCAAGTGCTATTGCAGGCATTGCTAGAATGTTTGACTTTCAAGAAATCAAAGCAATTTGATGAAGTGCTGATTGAGGGAACGTCTTGAATCGACTAAATAGAGGGGTAGGAAAGGTCGTTTTCACAACTGTGCCGTTGGATTTACAATGTTATCTTGCAGCTAATTACTTTCTTGGAAGAGGCCACTTAAAAGAAACTTTGGGCAGCTCTAATCGCATTCTTTAATTGAGGACCCGGATTCATCTCATTTTCTTCCTCGAACAGGTGGCAAAAACAGACACAGCAGGTAATTCACACCACCTCCAAAACTGTCGGTTTAAGGAGACAACTAATCATGGAAAGCTTCCAGTAGCAAATTATCAGCTTCAAATTAAATCTGCAGCTCTTGCCTTCATAAAGAAACATACCAACGCTCTCTGTTTGGGGGATGGTGGATATAAAGAATCAGTGTGCAGATTATTTTACCCCGGTAATGTATCGGCAGCATCCTATGGAGTGATCCAAATAATCACTCTGGCAGATGCCAATGTCACATTTTATTAAGCCCATTAGAGCAACAGGGATGTAAACATACTGCGGTGCACGTGGGTCCATACACACTGTTGTCTCTCAGTGACACTCATTTGAGTTTATTTATGGCGCCCTTCTGAGAAGAAGCCATGCCTGTTTTACTTTAAAGCATTCTGTGTACAAGAGTACATTAAACTGAACGTTTCTGGGTGTCATTTCTCAGGAGGGGACATGTTATTTCCATAGGTTCTTTACTTTTAGGGTAAGGCCACAAGGGAAGATTTCAGGGAGGCAATCGTGAGGCAATTTTGAGCGACTTTGAAAATCGCGTCGCCGTGTGAGAATAGACGCAGGCGAGATTCGGGGAGATTAGTCGCGGCGATTAGTCGCCAGGCGACAAATCTCCCTGAAATCTTCCTGTGTGGCCTTACCCTTATTGTATACTGTATATCTCTTAATCTTTACATCGATTGTAAATAGGGATGCACCGAATCCAGGATTCAGTTCGGGATTCGGCCAGGATTCGGCCTTTTTTCAGCAGGATAAGGATTCGGCCGAATCCTTCTGCCTGGCCGAACCGAATCCTAATTTGCATATGCAAATTAGGGCCAGGGAGCTAAATCACGTGACTTTTTGGCACAAAACAAGGAAGTAAAAAATGTTTTCCCCTTCCCACCCATAATTTGCATATGCAAATTAGGGTTCGGATTCGGTTCGGTATTCAGCCAAATCTTTCAGGAAGGATTCGGGGGTTCGGCCGAATCCAAAATAGTGGATTCGGTGCATCCCTAATTGTAAACCCAAAATTTAAAGGGGTTGGTCACCTGTGAGTTTGATATAGAGAGTGATATTATTTGTGGTTTTTTCAGCAGCTATGCAATTTAAGCAATCTTTTTGCTAGGGTCCGAAATTTCCCAGCAACCATGCAATAATTGTAATAAAAGATTGGAATATGAATAGGAGATGGTCTGAATAGAAAGATGAGTTATTAAAAGTAGCAATAATATTACATATTTAGCCTTACAGATCATTTGTATTTTGGATGGGATCAGTGACCCCCGTTTTAAAGTTGGAAATAGTAAGAAAAAAGCAAATACTTCAAAAACTATTTAAAAAAGAATTTGGCCATTCTATAATATATTAAAAGCTAACTTATTGATAAAAGTATAAATAGGTGGAGGGCGAATATTACAGAAAATAGATACTAGAGGTGCAACAAAACCCAAGGTCGCTCCTACATTGAGTGACCAGATAATCAATATATCACAAACTAGGTTGTGCAAACTCAAATTAAACACAGGTGACATTAAAGTAAATTCTTTACTATTTAAAACAATTTAGTAATACACAGTTGCACTAGCAAAATACAGTTTTATACAGCACCCCTTGACAAAAGCTTTTGTGCCGAAACGTCACAAAAAGTATTGAAGAACAAGGCAACATAAATGTCACCAACGTTTATAGGAAATGGGCACAAGCAATGATGCAAATATAACAAACCTTCATGTTTGGCATTATGGGAATTAAGATTTAGGCCATATGGGTGCTGACTGACACCTTGTTGCCTGCTACATATAGTCATGATCAGCATTGCAAAGTATCTAGTACAGATATAAACTTGCTTTCAGTAGCAAACACATTTACAAATCACTTGTAACATCACTGGAAAAATGTACATGGGGTGAATTGGAAAAATGGTACTCCTCCAAGTCCAATAGTTAATGCATGCTCGGCTAATATCTCAGGCACATTCGCAGCATGGCAAGACACCATTGAAATGCCACTTACAAAGATATTAAAGAAGAAGGGCAATGCTCATGGGAGTCAAACATTACCCTAATCATAGGGCATACAATACGTGAAATAACCCATCTTTCTTTGTCATGGAATCAATTTCATGATTCAAGATTAGCGTGAATGATGCAGTATTGTATTCAGACTTAAAGGGGTGGTTCACCTTCAAGTTAACTTTTAGTATATTGTAGAAGGGCCAATTCTAAGAAACTTTTCAATTGGTCTTCATTATTTATTTTTCATAGTTTTTTAATGATTTGCAATTTTCTTCTGTTTCTTTGCAACTTTCAAATGGGGGTCACTGACACCATCTAAAAACAAATGCTCTGTAAGGCTACACATGTATTGTTATTGCTACTTTTTATTACTTATCATTCTATTCAGTCCATCCGCTATTCATATTCCAGTCTCTTATTCAAATCAATGCAGAGTTGCTAGGGTAATTTGTACCCTAGAAACCAAATTGCTGACACTGCACACTAGAGAGCTGCTGAATAAAAAGCTAAACAACTATAAAACCATTGCAAATTGTCTCAGAATTTCACTCTCTACATTATACTAAAAGTTAACTCAAAGGTGAACAACGGCTTTTTAGCCCCTTTTTAAAGGAGATCTAGTCACCAGATAATTGATGAGAAGTTACTTAGAGCACCTTTGCAGTTTTCATGTTTTCTATGCTTTGTGGCACCTTTATACGGTTTTATACTACAGGCAGGCTTTCAGCTGTAAAATTAAGGCCCAGACAATTAAGATTAACTTGACCAGTGAAAGAAATATTTCTCATGATAATGGCTATCATAACCATACAGATCATCTGCACTATGATTAATGTCAATTAATCTCATGCAGCGACTGCTATAATGGCAGCCCATGGGTCTCTCTATCAATAACTGCAGGCTGCTCTGAGATACATACAGGGAGATTTAGAACCTCACAGAAATAAAAGGCACATATGACTTTCTTCTAAACAGGAATCCAGATGAACAGCAGCCCCTTGAAATATAACACAGGTATGAGATCTGTTATCCAGAATGCTTGGGACCTGGATTTTTTCCAGATAAGGGGTCTTGCTGTAATATGGATCTCAATACCCTAAGTCTGCTTAAAGGAGAATTCAATAACTATGTGAAAAAATCCCACATGCGCAGTAGCTCTGCACCAGCAGATTTCTCCAACTGGGCATGTGCCCGAAAGTCACGAACTTTCCAATCTTTTTTTCAGAAAGTTCATGACTTTCAGGCGCATGCACAGTTGGATGAATACTGTGCATGTGCCCGGAAGTCATGACGTTTCCAATTTCTTTTTTCAGAAACTTTGTGACTTTCGACACATGCGCAGTAGATCCGCACCGGCAAATCCCTCATACTGCACATGCGCCAGAAAATGTTGGTCAATCCAGGAAGAAGAGCAATCAGGAGAAGATGGCGCCTGTGAACTTCGCTGGGCATGACCTGGAAGGAGGAGAAAGTAGCAAGTTAGGGGCATTTGCCCGGGGGGGGGGGCAGGTAGGCTGGAGGTAAGGAGGGAGGGGCCTACACAGGGGAGGGATTTTTTCACGTAGGGGTTGAATTCTCCTTTAAGAATCTATAAATGTTAAATAAATGTTAAATAAATAAATAATAAGGATTAATTATATCTTAGTTTGGATCAAGTACAAGCTACTGTTTTATAATTACAGGGGAAAAGGAAATGATTTCTAAAAATTGTAATTATGTGGATAAAATTGAGTCAAGGGGAGACAACCTTCATGTAAAATAGAACTGAATTTCTGGATAATATTTTTCTGGATATCAGATCTCATACCAGTAATTCCCTTGTTTGTTTACCAGGACATAGAAATGTTTCGCGTTTTACAAGGTTCTTTGCCAGTCAGTTGTATAGCAGCAATGTGCTGTTATGTGATACACCATTATAATGTTTAAGAATTTAGGCTCAACCTCCCGTCTGAGTTAAAAAAAAAACTCCTCCTCGTTTCCCCATGTAGGTGTCAATTTGAAAACAATGTCCTTTATTTAGAATTAGCCTCTGTGGCACTGACTGCCTGGAGACTAGTTATAAATAGATGTCATCCATGCACTTGCATGATAAACTGCTTTTTAACAATATATATTACTTTCTTAATGGCATAAGTACAATGTGTGTGAGTGTAGAATTTATCCAAGTCCACTCTTGTATATTGCATAGCTTTCAAAAGCAAAGGGAAGATTTTCAGATGCCTAGAGTTAGCTTAGAGAATGGGTGGCTGGTGGCTATCACCAGACGCTAGGCCTTTAATGATATCCTTACAGTGGCTTTGGCTGCCTTATTCCATAATACCAAGGCTCGTTATTAAAGGGCCATTAACATCACACACAGTAATGCACATTAATAAATCGCATATGTCTCCCGAGCAACTGCAAATAAAGACTTTATTGATTGTATGTTAGAAAGTTGTTTTATCCTTTGATATGTAGGACTAAAAGTGGCCATACACTGAGAGATCCGCTCGTTTGCCGATGTCGCCAAACGAGCAGATCTCTTCCCAATATGCCCACCTTGAGGTGGGCGATATCTGGCTGATCCAATCCCCTAGGGCCCAACGATCGGATCATAATGGAGGCCATATGGGCGGTTGGATTGCGGGAACGCATCTACGAGCAGATGCGGCCGCAATCCGACAGGATTTTTAGTCCTGCCCGATCTACATCTGGCCGACTTTCGGCCGGATATCGATCAGTGAAGCCCGTCGGAGGGCCCCATACACGGCCAATAAGCTGCTGACTTGGTCTGTCGGCAGATTTTATCGTCCCGTGTATGGCCACTTTAACACATGAGTTCTGATAATCAAGACTTAAGCTCTAAAAACATTGTCATCCAGAATGCTCAGGACCTGGGATTTTCGGATAAGTGGTCTTTCTGTAATTTGGATCTCCATTCCGTAGGTTCACTAAAAATCATTTAAACATTAAATAATGGTTTGCCTCCAATAAGGAGTAATTACATCTTAGTTAGGATAAAGTACAATGTACTGTTTTATTATTTCTGAGAAAAAAAATGTAAATTTTAAAATTTCATTTTTAAAATTTAAATTATTTTATTAAAATGGAGTCTATGGGAGATATAGACATAATGTGGAGCTTTCTAGATACTGGGTTTCCAGAAAACGAATCTCATGGCTGTATTCTAGAGCTGACTGGTTATCTGCAACTTGCAATATTGCAACTTGAATGGGACCCCAATGGCTACATAGCAGTTTATCTGTATAAATTATGTACATAGCTTTTCAAGCAAATATCTAATTTTATAAGTGCTAAAATGGGATCCAATAAGGCTATTATGGCATTGCATGCCTGTCAATAAAGGTAAAATACCTTTACATATAAGGATCCCCACTTGGAAGCAACTTATTTTAATATGAATATGGCCATCATCAACTCACATTCCCAATCCCACACATCAACCGGATTTGATGACATGCATCTTCAGAGTATTTATACAGTATTCAGAGTACTTTTGCCCTGATGGACTGTAGGATTCAGGACTATAGGTGCAATTAAAAAGAATCAGTGTAGGCCTTCATTGTAAGATAGACATAATGCATGGAACATATATATCGGTATAGGACCTGTTATAAAGAATGCGTCATACCTGGGGCTTCCTGGTATAATGAATCTTTCATAACTTGAATATTCATACCTCAAGTCTACTATAAAATCATGTAAACATTAAATAAACCCAATAGGCTGGTTTTGCTTCCAATAAGGATTAATTATATCTTAGTTTGAAAAGAGAAAAATGAAATAATTTTTACAATTTGGATTGTTTGGATTAAATGGAGTCTATGGGAGACGGCCTTTCCTTAATTCGTCCCTTTTGGGATAATTGGTTTCCGGATAACGGATCCAATACCTGCATCTAAGACAAAATTCCCTTTTTCCAGATTTGCAAGTCCTTATTAAACCTCTGTTAATATGCGTTTGATGTGTCGCCTTAATAAATGAAACATTAAGCCCTTCTTTAAAAATCTGTGCCGTTGCTTAGGAGAACATTCATATATCCGCCATCTTTTAAGTTCTAAAGTGCAATTTACGAGGCTCAAATAAACCAAATGTCATACCTTTAATTTAGCAAAAAGTTATGTACAAGTCTATTATTCAAATAATGGCAGTGGCAGGAAGATTTCGTGGGGGTGCTATATACTGCTCTGCGGGATGCCGTTTTATAGATTTTAAAATTCTTCCTCTCCGCACAGCCTTCATTCTAAATAACACAGTGCTAAATATGTCACATTTTAAAGTGCTTTTGGCATGCAAATGATCCTTTTCTCGCAGACATGCTTTTTAAATAAGATGTGTGTTCACTTTTGGAAACTCTTAAGTGCATTAAATTTCATTGTCCTGCAGAACCATGCCGAGCAAACTACATATGGATCATTTGTCTGAGGTTGAACAAATGTATACATATTTACACACGGGGGCTGGAAATTTCCACTTGGTCAATAGATGAGACAGAAATACCAAGACAACAAGTTAAATGTTACAATTGTGTAGTTTGAAGTGACTAACTGCTTCTATTTTCCACCCAAATAATGACCTTCAATGACCTTCATTAATTCATCATGTAGACCTGTCAGTTTTATGCATACTAGATGGTGTAATAGCTTTTCAACTATCCCATTTCAGCAGAAGGGTTTTATTCTAAAACAATTGCTTATTTCCCATACATTATTCAAATTAATTATTAATTTTTTTTTTGCAATTTGATGAATGGGGTGTATTTGCAAAGGTATATTGTGCTATTGTGTTTTATTTAACATCTATTTAATATGATGCTCTCATAACTGGGATCCAATATCCAGAAAACCGGTTGCCAGGAAAGCTCTAAACTATGGGAAGGCCATTTACTGTAGACTCCAAATAATTGGAGTAATTCAAAATGTTAAAATATATTTCCTTTTTCCCTGTAATAATAAAACAGCATCTTGTACTTGATCCCAGCCAATGTTCCCTCTAAGCTGTCAGCTTGTGTGAGCACATATATTTTGAGGCCAGCGCACCCAACAAATTGTGGTGTACACAAATAATTTTGTTCTGACCTGCACACACAGTTTTAAAGTTTTAAAAAAAATTTAATTGTATGCACAAAATAATCTTTTTGCGCACATACTCGAGAAGCATTTAGAGCAGTAATCCCCAACCAGTAGCTCGCAAGCAACATGTTGCTCTCCAACCCCTTGGATGTTGCTCCAAGTGGCCTCAAAGCAGGTGCTTATTTTTGAATTACTGGCTTAGAGGCAAGTTTTGGTTGCATAAAAAACAGATGTCCTGCCAAACATTCTCTCCTGTAGGCTGCCAGTCCATATAGGGGTTACCAAAAAGCCAATCAGAGCTCTTATTTGACATCCACATGGACTTTTTCATGCTTGTGTTGCTCTCCAACTCTTTTTTAAATTTAAATGTGGCTCATGAGCAAAAAAGGTTGGGGACCCCTGATTTAGAGGAAACATTGATCCTAGTTAAGCTATAATTAATCCTTGTTGGAGGCAAAACTAGGGTTTACACCTGTCCGGATTTCACCTGGACAGCCCGGTATTTGGACGAGCTGCTGTAATAAAAAACTTACGTGGTGGTCTAGTGGGGGGATGGCAGGGACACCTGCCGGCTCCTCGGAGGGGACACCTGATGTGCCAGTACCATTCCCAGCAGGTGTCTCTCCCTTAGGACGTGATGACGTCAGTGTGCAGTGTCGCAAAATTCAAATATTTAAAGTGCAATTGGGCTTGTGATCATTGCCAGTTATAGGATCTTGTTTCCTGGTGCTCCTGAGACTGAGACCTGAATATTAAAAGTATGAACAAAACAAAACACTGAATAAAACAAAACACTAAAAAATATGCTAAACAATATAAAAACCTATAAATATTTGAGGTTTCCAGACTAGTGGGAAAAAAAAATCCAAAAACCTCTAATATATATGAATGGCTAGAAAAATGTCCAATAGGTTCAGTGCAGCTCCCAATAATTTCTTTCAGACCTCAATTGCTTTTACTTGCCAAAGTTTTGTACTAGAGTTTATATGGTTTTTACCCTTTATAAATCTTACCTTTTTAGAGTTTTAGAAAACTATTTGTAAAAAAAAAAAATTTTGAGAAGAAAATGTTTGTAAATAGGCCCCTAAGTGTTATTTTCGTAAATGTTTGATGGTCATATTGATGATACAATAATAATAATGTCTAGTAAGACTCTTTTTAATATTGTCTCTATACTCTAAAATCTTTGTTTTTGCATAGAACTAGACGGATTTGATAAGAAAGTGGTAGAAATGAAGAGCTTTCATTTAATATCCTAATATGTGTACTCCCCGAGGGTCAATCTTCGTATTATACGTAGGTCAACGAAACATCTTTTTCATGAAACCGATTAATAATGTATCTACTGCTTCTATTTAAAAATGACTTATTTCTTGGACTCCTCATTAGAGATGTGTGAAAAGAGATTTGATTATTTGCAAATTGATCATTTTTAAATTTACACCTAACCGGCTGTGAAACTGCATATTTTGTTTGTTTGACTTAACCTTCAATAAAACAGCATATCATAATGTTGGGTTGGTAGAAGGCTTCTCAAATTTTAATCGCTTCATTCGAGAAAAATGAATTATGTTCCTGGAGATGTCTTGTTATACAAGTGACCATGATTTACATAACATGCTTTCATGTAGACAATGGACTGGGACATTGGTGTAGAAAGAATTGTATAGGAATACCATCACTGGATTCTCAGTCCCTGCAAGGGAAAACTTATAAAACTTTAATTTGCTTTTGCTTTCAATAATTCCATACATGTTTTAATTGAAAAAAGGACCAGAACAGATATGACTACACTTATTCTAAAAGCCCAAATGTACACATAATAACATCATGACATTATGACAGTGAAGAAACAAACTTTTTTGTTGGTGTTGGTGGCTTCACCAACCATGTTCATTGACTCTGGATTGCAGTTCTTTAAACTTTTATGAGAATATATGGCTGAATATGTCTAGCTTACATGTGTGAAATAAATTGACCTTTGAATACAAGTAAGAAAATCATTAAGAAATTCTGGTCCAATATATAAAAGTATGGGACCTGTTTTCCAGAATGCTCAGGACCTGGGGTTTAATGGATCTTTCTGTAATTTGGATCTTCATATCTTGTCTACTAGAAATCATGTAAACATTAAATAAACCCAATCGGTTGGTTTTGCTTCCAATAAGGGTGAATTATATCTTTTTTTGCATCCAGTACAAGGTACTGTTTTATTATTACAGAAAAAAGGAAATCATTTTTAAAAACGTGAATTATTTGATTCAGAGATTTCTGGATGACAGGTTTCCGGATAATAGATCCCATACCTGTACAAAAGTTTACTAACTTGATTAAATGAAACAGTTCCTCACTTGATTCCTCAATCAAATGGGAACACCTATAAATTCCCATTGCTGTAGGGCTATGTATTCTTCAGTGGGCTTAGACCCCCCCAGCCCGACACTGTGCATGTATTTCTGCAAATCTGTACCAGGAAAAAAAGTTTTCTCATCCCTACTGAACACAAATAAACTGGGAATGGTTTGAATACAAGCCTGAGATACATATCTGGTCAGCTTATTTAATAAATAACAAATTCCTTGGGCAGAATATGGCTTTACTCAAACTAAAGGTGGCCATAGACATTACAATTATAATCTTTCCTGGAAAGATTGTTCATTTCAAAACACATGTGTAGAGCTGAATATACAGATATACAGGTAGATCCAGATATACAGGTAGAACCAATAGAATTCTACCTGTATCTGACGATTCAGCACTAAGAATGGCCGATGTTCAGGTGCCTCCAAAGATGGAGATCAAAATTTTATGGCCAGTCCAATGGATGATCTGACTGATATCCAAATCTTCTGCCAATATCAGTTGGCTTGTCTCCCACCATACATGCACTGAATATCATACGAAAATTTGTTTTGTACGATATTATTGGTGCATCTATGGCCACTTTAGAGATGCCCAATCATTCCTTTATAACTGGGAACCCATCAAATGCAGATGCACTCAAAAAACAACAATGCAACACATAGGAAACTTTTGAAAAAGACAATGCTAAATGTCCACTGGCTTAATCAAACAAGAGGAGATCTAGAACTAAAATGAACGATTATTATAGACTTTCCTAAAACGCTATGATTGCCGTTTAATGCAGTCTGCAAATTTGTGTGAAGGGTTATTCCAAATGACCTAGCTGAAATGTTCATTGTTTGAGGTTTGACCCATGGAATATTTGTCATGCTTCCGAGAAAAAATTCTTCACCTGAGCGTGCAAAATATAACCTGGTCCAGGAAACAATGTACACGAAAGGGAGACTAGGACATGGGACCTCTTGCCTCTGCAGATGGTTGAAAAGGAAATGAATCAGTGTTTTATCTGTTAGCAGGACACATATGTTACTGGGCTCACTGCTCGACGTCCCTAAGCATCTGTTGGCAAAATAGTTCCTTGAACTACCCTTGGCTTTCACCCTAACTGGATCAACATAAACATATTTTATGCTACTAAAATAGTGTGTGAAATTCCCACCCAGCCAAAGCTAAATTTAGATGAGTGTTGGTTTAACATGATCTTTCGGCAGTACTTAAAATAATAACTGTTTGTCAGGACTAGTGTTTCAAGCCAATGACAATATTTTTGAAATATAAGTCATTTTATGGTGCTCCTTATGATTGGCCCACACTAGCGTGCATGCAACCGGAGACCGGGTTTTTCACAGGATTGTCAGCATTCAGATGTTGATAAATGAAACGCCACTTGATTACAAAGCATTTTAATGACTTGAATGCATAAAACATATGGGAAAATGTGATAAAACATAAGCATTGTATTAATTTCAGATTACTGTATGAATAAAACTGCCTTTATTTGTTTGTGCATATGCTAATTCAGGATATGGGTTTCCAAAATTAAGGGTAAAGATGCATTTTGTTCTTGGTTGGTTAATTATGCCACATTCGAAACATCACTGGCCCTTCAGAATAATTTGAGTAATAAACTCCCTTCATGGTGCCATAGCACAATTACTTCATAAGGAATTTAATGTACATTTAAAAAAAAAAATCCTTTTCTTAATAATGAAAATCACAGGCCCCAGTCAGGTATTATTACCTCTTCTAAAATTAAATAATCCACAAAACAGCCATTCTAACTCCTCTCTAGAAAAAAAATGTTAATAATGCTTTTAAAATGGTCTTTAAAAATCTAATTATATCATTGCAACAGCGAAAAGACCAAAGGCCAAGTGAATTTTTGCCAACATAAATCATACATCACACTCTCACCCCTATAACTTTACGCTATGGCTTTAAATGCCTGAGATACAATGATTTTAATAGCTGCCCAGGAATAAGTGAGTCGTAACTTTTCCTAGTCACATAACTGTCTCTGTTATTAAATATCCCAAAATAAGTGAACTCATTATCTGTCTTAGGCTACGTTTATCCAGACCTACATTATGGCTTTTTATTCATGCATGGGCAATGTGAAATCATTTAAGGTGCAATGATAAGGTCAGGGGAACACAGGATATATTATCAAACAATTTGATGTATTAAATGTTTTTTTTCATATACATGTGCAATTCCTTGGCTTCTCTTCTGAAAAGGATGGAGGATGGGTTGTTGGTTTTATATTTAAATAGAGACTGATTGGCATATAGAGTGGGTAACTTGAATCTTTGTTGACACATTTCCTCTGGACCTTTTAACAATGAAGTTAGAAAAACATATGTTGAATAAAACACTCTATAGATCTTCAGAAATCATGAACTATTTTCCTAAATTTCCTATAGTAATCTTACAGACATGATCGAACTGGGGTTTGCGAGGCTCACCAATGCTTAACCCTCTAGGGCCTATTCCACTCACCTGCTCATCCACTGCCAAAAATCCATTTCTCAAAAGAGCAAACAGATTTTTTTTATATTTCATTTTGAAATCTGACATGGGGCTAGACATTTTGTCAATTTCCCAGCTGCCCCAAGTCATGTGACTTGTGATCTGATAAACTTCAACCACTCTTTACTGCTGTTCTTCAAGTTGGAGTGATATCACCCCTCCCTTTCTCCCCCCCCAGCAGCCCAACAATAGAACAATGTGAAGGTAACCAGATAACAGCTCCCTAATGCAAGATAACAGCTGCCTCGTAGATCTAAGAACAGCACTCAATAGTAAATGTCCCACTGTGACTCCTTCAGTTACATTTAGAATGAAAAACAACAGACTGCCAGAAAGCAGTTCCCTCCTAAAGTGCTGACACAAGTCACATGACCAGGGGCAGCTGGGAAATTGACAAAATGTCTAGCCCCATGTCAAATTTCAAAATTTAATTTTTGACATGATTGTCGGTAGGTTGGGCAATGGGGGAGCAACAAGGGAGGTCAGGATCCTCCTGGATTGAGGGAGAGGCCACGATTGGGTCATGATTGAGGGAGGGAGGGCAGTGGGGGAGGCCAAGATTAGGTGTAGATTGAGGGAGGACGGGCAGTGGGGGAGCAACAGGGGAGGGCACAATTGGGTTTGGGTTGGCGGGGCCTGAAGGGGTTTTTCTCGTAATCCCACTAGTCCTATCAGATCCTGCTTACAGAGCTGAGCTCTGCATGAAGAAATATCTTCAATAAAGACAGTTAAGCCCTATGGAACCCATAGGATATGTCAGGGTTGAACAAATAGAGGCCATCAGGCTAGATGTGGCTCACCAAAGAATTTGTATGGCCACCAATTTGCTCAGAGCCTACATAGATTTCATGGGAGTTAGTGACCATTTATTCACATTTACAGTCTAAAAAGATTTTGAAACCCACTTTACATCCCCATATACCAACAAGGGCATAGCCTTTGGATCTATTCTATATCAATGGATATATGCATGAAACATTCCTAAATTCCTGAATTATAATATTTGGTTTATTTAATATTTAAGTTTTTAGCAGACTCGTAGACCCATTTATTGGAGATCAACTTTTAATGGTAATAGAAGCTTCTGAGACCACAATTAAACTCTACTTCCCTAAAATCACAAAAGCCTTGTCATTTATTAAAAGATTTGAATACAAAAAGTATGAACGGAAAAAAAATAGCTGTTAAAATAATTCAAAAACCCCAAATTTTTCTTGAACAATTGAAAAATGTGTGTGACATTGAATATTTTGATCTCCAAAAAACCTCTAATACCACAAGTCAAAAGTTTGATCTTTGCAAGAAAAGAAAGGGAACTTCCACTGACTTTTACTAGTGATGGGCGAATCTCCCGCGATTCGCTTCGGCGAAAAATTCGCGAAACGAGTCGCGGGACGATTGTGTCGCGTTGATTTTGTCGCGCGTCGCGTCAACTTTGACGCGTCGTGTCGTTTTCGGCGCGCGTTGCGTCAAAAACGACGCGCGACTGACGCGCGACTCGTTTTCAGCGAATTTTCGCCAAGCGAAATTTCGCTGGTGATTCGCGAATTTATTCACCAGCGGCGAATCGCGGGAATTCGCCGCAAATTCGACCTAGGCGAATAAATTCGCCCATCACTAACTTTTACATGACCTTGACAAAAAAAAAGTCTGACCATCAAGTTGGGCATTATGTGTATCTAGGAAAACGAATGGCTGTTCTCTGCAATTCTCAGCCTAACTGGACTTCAGGCTGAGCCCCCAATCATGGCCTCAAGAGAGAAGGAATCGCTAAGGTGGCAACATAGCAACCAATAAGACATTAGTTTTTTAAATGGTAACCAGTACATTTTACCTGCTGATAGGTTACTGCCCCTGGGCAAACATATTTATGCATAACTTATGGCTTTAAAAAAATCCCTGTAAGAAATAAGGAGATACATGCTTTTCAGTTGAATGTATTTTTACCCTATTAAACACCTCTAGCCCCACATGGGGTTACATTCATATTCACTTATATTGTATTAATAAACTTTTGGGTATAGGAAACTCTTGCCCTATATCCCAGGAGTTCTTCCATGGCATGATAACCCCTCAGCAACACGGATTCCTCAGCAGAACCGGCTGTATGCTCAACACATTACCACGTAATAAAACCTACTGCATACAGAGCCAAAGTCTTCATCTAAAATGAATCTCTCCTGGATAAATGGGTAATACTGAAACACAAATATTTTCATGTCGATCTTAGGGTCTCAGGAGAGAGGTGAGCACCAGATAGGAGCTTTGGAGGGAATGACTGACAGTTCCTTAAAGGTTAATATCTGTTTTAATCTATTTCCATAACACAAGACAGGGAGGAAGAGAATAATACTGTATTAAGCGTAAGGTATGCGTTTGGGATTACAGAAACAATTTCAGCCATTACAGTATGAATAACTAAAGCTACTGGGAGAGATATGAGTCTAAACAAATGGTATTTAATTTCCCCGAAATGTAGCTGCGCCTTAAATATTGTCCTTCATTATTAAAAGCAGAGGGAGTTACTGATATATTTTAAATGAAAATAAAAAAAAAAACAAGCTCCTTCCTATCTTAACTTACTCTGGCTTTTCTCACTTATTGCCATGGCTAATTTACATCATCAATGGGAGCTTATTGCAGACGTCTAACGTAGCACAGACAGTTTAGAATATAACATGATTTTTAAGTGGAAATATACCGCTGTTATTAACCTCCCAGCTACATTTAATTCTACTACGAGGGGGAACACTATGGGAAGAATGGGTAAGATTTGCAAGGCACAGTATGTGCCAGACACATGTTCCAGTGTATTCTCATGCCTCGGTCCTCTATGTCAATCTTTTAGTGATTTTCTAATAACAGATCTGCTCTATCTAAATCTTTCTTTTATATATTACAGGTATTATTCAGAAACCCGTTGTCCAGAAAGCTCCAAATTAAGGAATGCCCATCTCCCATAGACTCAATTTTATCCATATGAAGCAAATTTAAAAATGACTTCCTTCATTTCTGTAATAATAAAACAATACCTTTTACTTGATCCAAACTCAAATACAGTTAGTTTCATAGTGGAAGCAAACCAGCTTTATTTAACGTATAAATGATTTTCTTGTAAACCTAGGCTATAAAGATCCAAATTATGGAAATATCCATCATCCAGAAAACCCCAGTCCCTGAGCAGTCTGGACAATAGGTCCCATACCTGTATCAGGCTGCTAATATATTGAATTGAATACAAACTATAACCTAGAATATTGGCGCACATCACGTTAATGCATTTTTAATTCTGCAAGATTGCATACACCTTAGTTATAAAAATGAGAATTTTACCCATGTCATTAGAGTGTTTATGGTTACCTGCTGCATCAAAGCAAATGTATTTTTGTCCTAACAATTTATGGCGTTATGATCCGTGCAGCTCTTTGTTCTTCCCTATGTAATGAAATGATTATCAAAAGATTATCAAAAGATAACAGAATACCTTGATTAATGAATCGGTTTTGAGTGGTGTGGAATATGTTAGAAGCAAAAGAAATACATGGAATAAGAATTTTGGTTTTAGCCTATAGTTTAACTGCAGACAGAAAGGCTTATTTGCAAGTGGTGGGGCAAAGTACAAAATCATTTGTTAAGTAAAGGGCTACACCCTGCCAAATGCTTCCTGTATATATTTGTGCCCCATAGAGATTCTGCATTTGCACCTGTAGCATTGATAAAATAGGCCTAAGAAAGTATGTATTTGTGTCTGATAATGGTGCATTAGAATTAAGGTGCCTGAATGCTGTGTAGTAGGGAAATACCTATTGAGGTAGAGGGGAGAACGTTGTTGCATTTATAGCTCCTCTATAATTTATGGCTATTTGTATACCAATCCTATCACCTCAAAGTGTCTTTCAATATGACATTTCTCTCCTTTATGGTTTCCTTTTGTCGTTTCTTTTAATAGCCATCTCAAGATTAGCAAAAAGTATTCACGGCAATAAACCTCACGTTACTAATGGTGTGCTAGCGCCATTATGCATGGGGGAAAAAAGGCATGGAAATTATATGTCATTATCAAATATGAAGGCAAATTGCCATACTTATTCTCATTCGACTTGCAAATGTTGTTGTGGCCTTTTGCCTTGTGTTAGCTATTTAGAAAAAAAAAAACACAAGTTGTGCACCTCTGATTTAATGGGAAGTCCATAGTGTTTCCTCTGACTGAACACTCCAAAGCCCTGCTACCATAGCAGCATACTGTATAGTACTCCCACACCATTAATCTATTATACAGTTTAGTATTAAGCCCTGACAATTCACTTGGGTTAAATGCCCTTGTAACAGCAGCAGTCCAACTCCTAGCTATTAGGATCATCATCATCATGCTCTATTCGTTATCTAGAAAGAGCCACCACATACACAAAGACAAGTTAGCATCCCATTATTATCAGCAGGACAGAATATTTCCAAAGACTTATCGACTTACTTAAAGGGGACCTGTCACCTGACAAAATGATTCCAAATCCTAGTTTATCGTGTTAGTCAAGCAAAATGAACTTTTATTGCACTATATAAATTATTTAATCTTGTTTCCTTCGGTCTGGGAGATCATAATTGTAGCAAGCATAGCAGGAGCCATTTTGTGGACACTGTTATTAAGGCAAGCCATGCATCATCTCAAAATCTTGTTTGTGCACCAGAATGGGGCTCCTGATGTCTATCCCCATGCCCTGGCTACACAATTAAATGTTAACGAGAGATTGGGAATATGGGGAGTGCAGTGACATCTAGTAAGTGCTGAATGGAAAGTGTAGTAGTTGCCTGCCCCACCCCTATGCCTAAGTGTGATAGCTGAGATTTTTTAAATGAACAGCTTTGAATGCTTTAATAAAAAAAATAGAATTTTATGTTTAATTTCAAAAGGACTTTTATTATACAGCTTTTTATGACTGGGTCAGTGGCGGAACTACCAGGGAGCAGGGGTGCAATTGTACCAGGGTCCACGCCTCCTTCTAACCCACCCACAGTCTGCACACTGCAGGAAACGGTCCCCACACTACAGGAAACACTGGAAAACTGCTTCCGACAGGGGGTGGACAGGCCCGGCTGCGTGGTCTGCACCAAGGCCCGCCTACCCATAGTTCCATTACTAGACTGGGTGACAGGTCTGCTTTAACCTAGATATGGAGAACAGTATCATGTTTATAAGTGGTATTTACCGTGATGAGAGAGTTCTACAAATATCCAGTGGGCATGTATTATACAAAGAGAGCACTGTTAATCCATTATGTTAATTCAAATTTCATTCATAGGCTCCAGTAAATTAGTAACCCCCTGTGGACATTTATTATTTAAAAGTGTAAACTGTTTCCTAATGTATTATGTTGAAGTAATTTTAGGGAGCATGTATTATAGATAAACTTGACTGGTATTAACTCTATTATTATGTTGGGTTAAATATTTTTAAAATTGAATCGAAAGAGCGACTGGCATACACCAAATGATTTTCATTTGTCTATTTGTGTATTGTCTACAAATTGCTTCCCCCCACCCCATCACTTTTGGCTGATAGAACCCTCACTCTGAATAGGGTGACACAAGTATTATTAGTATCACTTGGATTCTATGGCTAAATTCTCTTTTTGCCACCATATTTTCCCCATACAATGGTAGTGGAGTAAATTCTATATAGAAACATTTTTGGCATGAAAAAGTGGTTATGGAGAGTTAGCTTGGAAGCCAATTTTGAATCTCTTTATCTACACCTGCCCTGGGTACAGTCATATGAAAAAGCTTGGGAACCCCTCTTAATTATTTGGACTTTTGTTTATCATTGGTTGAGCTTTCAAAGTAACAACTTCCTTTTAATATATAACTTGCCTTGTGGAAACAGTAGTATTTCAGCAGTGACATAAACTTTATTGGATTAACAGAAAATGTAACAGCCTCTAAACACCCCCTATAGCTTTTACTGAGATTCTGGATTCTGGATGGTGGTATTTTTCATCATTTGGCCATACAATCTCTCCAGTGCAGTTAATTTTAATGGCTGCCAAGCATGGACAGTCTGCTACAAATCAGTATTTAGCAGTTACATGCATTCAAATTAGCAAAATTACAAGGGTACCCAAATATTTGCACAGCCAGTTTTTCACATTTGATTTAATTTCATGCAACTGAATACTGCAAAAAAATCTTTGTTAAGAAAACACACCAGTACTCAGATGTTCCTGGGAAAACAAAAGACATGCCACTGTTATCTTTTTTTGTTAAAAGTGGAGTCAATTATTATTATTGAAATTACTCCAAATGTTCATTTTCACCCTTTAGTAAACATGTCCCTTTGTCGTGTGTGTTTATTGACTGATTGTCCTGGCCTGTGATATACCTGCTCAGTGTGGCCCAGTATGGCTGCCCATACCAGGAGTAGAAATCTGGTACTTGCTACCATAGTATTGGGCTAAGGGGCACATCTTCCAACTGCCACCTTTGATTCTATGAACCAGTAGGGATGGCGCGAACCGCC
>CM044445.1:96138017-96182293 GCA_024363595.1 Xenopus borealis | reverse complement strand
GAACACCGGATGTTCGCGCGAACTAGTTCGCCGGCGAACAGTTCGCGCCATCCCTATGAACCAGAATGCAGCTTCTATCAGCATACAACTGTGCTGGGGAAACCAATTTTTAGGCAATATGCGGAACCCTGTGTTTACAGATCTCCCTTTGGAACACTTTGAAGCAGGGCATAAAGGTTGGGGAATGGCCAGGCTGGAAGCAAGTTTTGCCCAGCACCCACCTGCCTTTCAGGCCAATTGGTCAAACATTACTAATAAAGTGCATACAGAATAAAGCAGAACACTAGGATATC
The DNA here is from genome assembly GCA_024363595.1 of Xenopus borealis. Classification (NCBI taxonomy): domain Eukaryota; kingdom Metazoa; phylum Chordata; class Amphibia; order Anura; family Pipidae; genus Xenopus; species Xenopus borealis. The sequence goes on along the minus strand of CM044445.1, from coordinate 96,182,000 downwards.
AAGGTAAAAGGTGCAAAAAACACATACTTTGTGACTGTTTTTTTCACATTTGTAAATAAGTGCAATACTGTCAATGTAGATAGAATTGTCTTCCAAATAATAATGCTTATAATTGTGCAGGAGAGAATAAGGTGTTTAATAATCTGCGTACTAGTACAACCGATATAGTTGCCGCTATGGTTATTAAAAAGAATTTTCAGGAAGGAAAAGATTTGAAATCCACAGCACGGACTCTGCTCCCCCCTCCCAAGACACATGTAGAAGATGCAGAAATCCTGATCTAGGCGCAGTGATTGTCGGCAAAAGTAATGAAACCATTAAATGTAAGGTATTAAGACCAGACAAGATGCAATTAGCTAAGAAATTACTCTGATCTCAGTGACATTTTCAAAAAATCATAATACAATGTACATCAGAGCCCCTGACTGACAGGCTAATCCAGTTTTGATAGGGCTGAAGTCTGCACACTGTGAGCGGAGAGAAGCGCCTGTAGATAATACCCACAGCTGGGAAGCCCTGATATGTCCTCAACATCTTGTCACCCAGGAATTTTCGCAGGTTTAGAGAACGATAAAAATATTGAGCGGTAATGACAGGATCATCTCCTGCCCCTGAAATAAAAAGTACTAATCCCTTTTTGCCAGGTCTATGAATTTGTAATATAAATTATATAAACTCTGGTAATTCATATCTGTTAGCTCAGTTGTGTTTGAGAATCATACACAACTTTGCCCCGATTCGGAAAACGCAGGATGAAAGCGGGACATGCTCATATTTTTAAATATTATGGGAAAGTGATTTTATGGGCAGAATGGCCTGGCAGCAGCGATGTGGACTCTCAATGCAAATGCACCTTGTAAAGCCAGTTCAGGGATTAGAAAGCATCATTCAAAGCAGCTTTTTGCATATTATATAGCCCCAAATTAGAATACAGCCCCCAGTAGGGTAATAACCTGCTTCTGCTTTTAAATTCTCACTTTTCTCTTGCGTACATTGGTCGTCGGAAAATCCCTTTTAAAATCTGTAATTTGCAATGGCAAGCATAATTTTGGAACAGATCAATTATTTAACAGGGATGTAAGCCTAATGCCTAATGAAAGAAAATTCTAAGCAACATTTCAGTATACATTCATCAATGTTCAGTTTATGTCATTTTGTAACTTCAGTATTTGTCTGTCCAATTTTGAACTGTTGTGACTGACTCTTGAGCCACCAGTGCAAAGTATAGCATGGAGCAAACAGATACAGCTTGCAACAGAAATTACATATACAAATAAAACATTGTGCAATCTAAGGGAAACATTTTCTAAATGGCTTAATTTCCGCAAAAAATTTTGAAATGCATTGGAGTCAACTGTCATTTTTTAACTGCACTTTTTCAATTTCATTCACCCTAATTTTTCATGAATGTATACAGGTGAGTTGCTTAGAACCTTCTTTAGGCAATATTTTTATTGTTGGGTTTAGATCCCCTTTATTCAATTCTAATTTTTGAGTTCCTTTGTTTTATGTAATTTGGAGTGGTACTGGAATAGGAATATTCTGGTAAATTACAATAACAAATGTTCCTCCAGACCAAATGTGATTAGTACAGGTACGGGATCCATTATCAGGGAACCCGTTATCCAGAGAGTTCTGAATTATGGAAAGGCTGCCTCCCATAGACTCCATTATAATCAAAATTAGAAATTTTTTTAAATGATTACCATTTCCTCTGTAACAATAAAACCGTACCTTGTACTTGATCCAAACTAACATATAATTAATCCTTATTGGAGATAATTTTGATAAACCTCATAGAATGAGGACAGTAAGCCATTGCCTGGTTACCAATGTTCTACCAATCATATTTCTCAGTAATCACACTTCATGTGTCTTCCTATAATCCAGCCTGTGGATCAATGACCATTGACCATTCATGGAGTTAGTTGCAATAATAATAAGCCTTAATACAAAGCAATCTGATTGCATAAAAAGTATGTTGAATGTGGTCCACTTTTACTTCTTGTCAACTGTTGACCCCAATACATGCTGATGGGCTGCTCAGCCAGCAAAGATTTTCTGGTCTACGGACTCCAATCTGGACTCCATGCATGGAAAGTTTGAGGATGAAATAAGTTGGTAGCTGCAATGTAAACATTTGGTTAATGGGCAGCTTACCCACTTACTGAGTTATTTTTGTTTTCACCATTGGTTAATTGGATCACCTGCTGTAGATCCTTAGAAAACTGCAATCTCTGTTGCAATCAATTACATGCACCATTAATCAAAACCCACAAATTTACACAAGTTCTCGTTTGCAAACAGAACATATTCTGACATATTACAATGAGCCCTGAGTCCTTACATCATTTTTCATTTCATTTTGAACTAAAAATACAGCTCCACAAACCTTGTGCGCTATTTGTTCTATTCTGCAGTGTGGCTGTGGTAATCAGAACATTACTGAAATATATAGAATTCCAGTGTTTCTCCTTCACCATCAATTTTCAGAATATTTTATAAGGGGGGGTCCTCCAATAAATCAGTCACAGTGTCTAATGTGTTTAAGTGAATTTTTCTTCGAGCACAAAAATAAGATATGATAATGCAAAATAAGAGTATAAGTTCCAAAAATAGAGAGGGATTTCTGGTTTTTACATTGCTTGTCAGGTTTGGGTAAGAAGTGTATTTTGACATTTCAGAAAAATGAGTGAATTACATGATATCTTCAGCAATTTTATTGATGCAGATGCAGAGATAGAAAATTAGCTATTGCACTACTGAGGTTTGTTCACTTACTGTTTTATTCACTCCTGGCTTTCCAGTTTCCAACTGTAGTCTAATTTATCATATCTCACTTCTAGACTACAGGGGATATTGTCTCTTTAAATATTTTGTACATGCCATGTAGTACTTTTCCATTATTGTTGAGTAATTACAGACTATACTACAACTAATAATACTACATACTATAGTAATAATATACTATACTAATAATATTTTGCTTTCAGGGCAACATCATGGTTGGGTGAAAAATCTATCTACCTTCTCATTCCATTTAGACCAAAAATGTAGTTTCTCCAGGTATATTATTGCTTACTAAAGGCTCCAAGATTTCAGTGATGGGATGGGGCAAATGTCTAGAAAGAAAGTTGGATTCTACAGCTAATAATGATGTTAGGAATAGTGCTAGTGATCAAATGGACAGGAGCTACTGTCCTGTGTAATTAACAGTTTTAATAAAGAATAAACATGAACATACCTCTGCAGGCAAGTATAAATGGGCAGACAGAAAACAAGACCTTGAAACAGGCCAAAGGTCAGGACTGGCAATATGGGGTATATTTATCAAAGAGTGAAGTTAAGAGTGAAGTTCTGCCACTAGGGTGAAATTCTGCCACTCTCCATTCATTTCTATGGGATTTTTAAAGGTGCATTTATCAAAGGGGGAAATTTCACTTTCACCCATTGATAAATACGTCTTTCAAAATCCCATAGAAATCAATGGAGAGTGGCAGAATTTCACCCTAGTGGCAGAACTTCACTCTTTGATAAATTTACCCCTATGAATGAAGTCTGTATAACAGGCTGAAGTTCAAGGGTGTGCAGCAAACATACAAAAAGGCTGAAGTTGGAACAGTGGGAAAAAGGGCAAGAGCAGGACTTACTAGGTAGGTACAGGGACAGGAGCAGGATCAGGAACAAGGTCACAGAATCAAGGACAAGATCTCAAGAACTCAGGGCCTGGAGTCAGCAGAATGGCCAGTGATGTAGCATCATGGAATTGGGAAAGTGGGCTTCAATAGTATTTAATGCGCCTATTGCCCGTAGCTGGAGAGGGGGCATTGATCAGGGATGACTGACATGGAGGCAATCAAAGATGACATTCTGTTAGGATCAGGCTGACACCACACTGCCTCCCATGGCTCAAGCAGGCGGTGCAGCAGCCAAAATACAACAGGTCCCTGGTTTGAAACAAGAGAGTTCCTGACAAATGGCAATGGTATTCAGAGACTTAAGGTGGCCATACACAGAGATCCGCTCATTTGGTGATGTCGCCAAACTAGCGGATATCTCCCCGACTGATCCGATTGTGGGCCCTAGGGCCCAACGGTTGGTTCCTATCGATGGGTAACTGAACAAATGCAGCCGCGATCTGATTGGATTTTTAGTCCCGTCTGATTGACATCTGGCTGATTTTCGGCCAGATATTGATCGGGGAAGCCCAACAGAGGGCCCCATACATGGGCCAATAAGCTGCCGACTTGGTCTGTCTGCAGCTTTTATCGGCCCGTGTATGGCCACCTTGAGTCCAGTACATTCTATTGACTCTGGAAGTCATCTCTAATGATGGACTGTAATCTTCCCAAGTTATCATATTAAGCATAACAAAATAAATAAGGCTGTAACAGCAGTTCCTCACCTCCTTCCATTTCCGTAGCAGATCCACAAACAACAAACGTCTTTAAAAGAAGAAAACCTGCATCACCGTAAATCCATAAAAACAAAATTTTATTAGCACATTATTAAAAACAACCCCACACAACTATGCCTGCTACCTGAAGGTTTTCGGGTGCATAGGGCTATGATTAAGGTTGCATGTGCCCAAAATGCGTCAGACAGCAGGCCTAGTTGTGTGGCATTGTTTTTTTTTTTGATAAAACTATGTTTTTATGGATCTGTGTGATGCAGCTTTTCTTCTTCTAAAGACATTTATCACATTAAACGACAACACGGGGGACTTTTTTTTAGGAAGGTAATAATCATAGAGTGCTACAAATGTAACAGGAGCGGTTGCAACATCAGAAAAGATAAACCATGTAGACAAAAAATATGGGAGTACAGTAGTCCTTGAATTTCTATAAACATGATGCCATCTGGTCATATCTTTTTGACTCCCAAAATTCTATGTATAATGAAAGTCAATCCTTCTGTCACCTGCTGTAGAGAACTTTAGGCAGCAGAACAAGGGACTTTTGACACTTTCATGTCTCTTTAAGTTGACTGCAGGGAGCTCCCCTCTAATCAAACTTCTAGATAGATCAAATATTTACACAGAATATAGATCCCTTAACTTCAGTGATTAAAGATCTCCCACTGGCATGTGGCTGTTTCTACCACTTCAACTCTACTGAGACACAGCTTGATACTCACATACAATGCCACTCTTCATTAGATTCCATCTTGGAAATGCCTCAAAGGGAAGACAGAAAAAGGGGATCACTTAATTTATGGTCTTAATAATGTCTTTCTTTTTTAATTAGTTATCAATGGCATTTACTTTTGTGTAATCAGACCCTGTTCCAATGAAAGGTGCTGAATTTGAAGCATTATTTAGGAAAAACTAATTATTTCATACAATAAATCTTTTATACAAAAACAGCTAGCCTAAAATAGGAATTTTTTTGACAGGGAAACTATTCAAATAACTGATAAAGCAGGAAATGCTGAAAATCACACATTTGCAGTAAAGCTGGTCATAGACGCAACATTTGTCTTGCCATGGCGATCGGTCGTTCAGTTGATGGGACAGGTTAAAAGATTTCTGTCGTCTGCCAATCATATCTCTGCATGTATTGCCGATCTGACAATTTTCAGTGGGAGACTGTTACCAGCTTTGTCGGACGTAAACTTTCATACGATTGCTGTCAGGGCAAAACATCAGCTGATCTGTTGTTTATTTGATCTGAATGGTTAGTGGCAGGTCATGAGATAAGGACATACGACCGGGGTCGGACTGGGGGGTCCGGGTGCTACAGGAACTCCCTCTGGCCCACCTACTGCGACGCTTGGAGCACATCCATTGCACATTATTTTTTGATGTTATTGTTCCTTTAAGGCCTCAACAACTCCCTTCTCAATCGCAATTGGTTTTTGCAATAAAATATCTAATGAAACTCCAGATCACGGGTTAATGCTAACTTTTGCTAAGCTATAGTGAGAGATGTAATATACTCCAGCAAATGATTTTACAATGCGAGCAGAGCTAAATATTTTCAAAAATACTATTTTAAACATTGCTTGGAATTTTAATCACATTCCCGATTTAGAATATAGCTTCATACATTGACTACATAAGCTCTCACTCCAACAAAATGGGTCAGAGTGGCATTTATCTTCATAACATTGTTCAAACATTGTTCTTTTTTTCAAGAATCCAAGTACTTCTTAGGAAGAATTGGCACAGAAAAAGGTAAAGTCCTTTCACATTTGTATTGCCAGGGAATTATTAACTAGGGGTAGAAGTAAAGTTAAGAAAACAAGATTTTTTTGGAAAACAGTACCATATTGTAGGACAATAAATGAAAATATGACCAAAGAAACAAATAAAATCACAACCTTGTATTCCCTGTATTATGGTTCTTTATCATTTTTAAATGAGCATGCTTATTGTTAGCTTCACAAGTTCTATATTTTGGTTACCTTCAGTTAACCCTTTAAGACAACATAGCATCTGGCACATTCTGTTGAGATTCACTCATTCACTCTTTCAGCTTATGCTAGTCAGTAAATTCTTGCCTTATTTTTCATCTATGTTCAGTTTTCAAACTGATGGGTCCCCACCTGTGGCTTTGTACTTAGACAACGACTTTGTCTACTGTATATGCATATATACTATTTTCACAACTCACTGAAGTGGAATGCTTGCTCAGCTTTACAAATTATTAGCGTCCAAGCACAGAATCAGACATGAAACAAAAATATATTTTCTTTCTAAGTCAAAAACTGGTCAACATAAAAGTGTTATGATATTGAACAAAGCAGTGCACTTTATAACTGAGAAAAAGTTTTTTTGCTTCTTCTGCTTCCAAGGAGAAATGTGTTTATCAACAGTATATACAAATCATGACCAAAAGGTTATTTGTCTTTATACTTGGGCATAAACCCCTTTAAGCCTTTGGAAGGTCTATTGTTTGTTCTTCTGCAAAACAGGGATGCTTAATTATATTTTTTTAAAAAAGGTGCAATAGAAAATATTATGGGTAATTTCCCATAATACTATCCTTAAGTTCCCCAAAGCTTCCCAGAGCTGCCTCACTGTCAGATTCCAATGTTCTTTCCATCAGTGAAGGCTTTCTTGGCACTAGTACAAAAGTTTAGAAATTAAAAGGCTTGGAGTCAAGCGAGTCCTGAACCTCTACATACATCCATAATAACATGTTAGGGGAAGAGCTAAGTTCACATTGTTTATTTCTTCGTCTCCTTGACCCTACAACTCTCTCACATCATACATCACGCCTTCTTTGTCCCCCCTCTTTTTGTAAGAGAATTTTGTTATGGTTAATGAACTACGTTTCTTATCCACTAAGATAAATAGACTATAAGCAAGGCAGCAACACACAAGGGGACCTTTGACAGTGTAGCACAGTCTGCCGCCTCATTACAGAACTAGCAATCTGCAGGAGGCATGACATTAAAAGGTACATCACGTCCCCAAACAGTCTCCTCTAACCGAGATGATTGTAGCTTCCTTCTAAAAGTGATGGTTAGGAAGAGGAAAAAGCAAAACTGAATGCGGGCTGAATATTTCATGTAAATGCAAGCAGCCACTTACAGGTTGTGCCTCGCTGATTGATGCTAGAGAAATACTGCCTTGGTATTGAAGGGCTTTCACTGCATTCCTCTCCAGCCAGTGATTGTATAAAGAAATGTGGCTATTAGAAGAATATAGCTGTATTTAGCTGGAGAGCTCTTGATTACTAGTGATGTTAAACTAGACCATGAACAGAGAGAGGGACAAAAGCTTTTTTTCCCAAAGAGGAGGTTGGACATGTGCTTAAGACTGAAAAGCTGAAGTGAAGAGCAATATTTGTGCCTGGTGAAGAGCGGCCTCGTTTTCTTTGAGGCACATCACCTAAATAACCTTGAATGAGAAGACAAAATGCATTTGTAAAACTGAGCCCCTTATGAAAACAAGAATTAAAAAGAGAATGAAGTATTCAAGCAATTATTCTTGCGCACGCCCAAATACAAATTCCTTTATAGCCAATTAATTTAGCAAATATCAAACCAAATTTTTCATGTTTCATATTTGGAGACTTTTGAAACACATTGTTTGCCTCATTTAGCTTACAATTAAATATTTGAATTGAACATTTGTAATTACCCTTTGTAATGTTGACGTGCTTGCCTCTATTCTATTGCATCAGATTTGGAGACACCATCACAATTAAGGGATCCAGTTCCACAGACCTTAGCAAGTTCAAGTTTTTTTGGTTGACCCAGCTGCTATGTGTATTTAAACTGATTTTTGCAGAATACAAAGACCCATTGGGTTCATCAGTAGCATTGTTGGCTGATCTCAACAGTGTAAGATATAGAATGTATGAGTTCAATATAACTTCTCTTCCAGAATTCAGAGATGTTGGTTTCAATAAAAGAACAAGGAGAAGCACATTTAGCAATACAACTATTGGAGAACTTAAAATATTTTTAGGCTAAATACATTTTGTACAATTTTTTAGAGTGAAAGTGGGCTGCTGGATCCTTGTCTGTACATATTGTTTCCCCAGTTCATGATGAGGATCTTTAGCAAACACCTACCAGCAACCAACTGGTTGGTCGAGGTTATGTAAAGTCAGCGGCAGATGTCCCTAAAGTTGTTTCTTGATATTGTGATCTGCGCTGGATAATCCGATAAAATCTGAGTTTTCGTAACAGCAATCTAATAAAATAATGTTTACGGCGCGTCAATCGAATGATACGAATTGACACTCGATTTTCTCCCAGCATTTTTCCGCTCCAAATCTTTAGAGAAAAGTTATTGGTAAATAATTTCAATTCATCAAGGGGAGTTGATCGATTTGGTTTAAAGAAAAGATGAGATTAATTCGGGTTTTAGTAAAAATTACCCTTAGGGGTAATGTAATGATATTTACAAAGAGCAAAACCTTGTGAATAAAAGTTCACCTGTCACAATGTAATATTCTTTGTTAGGCTTTCATTGTATTGCGAATTTTAATCTTTTTAACCTTTAACACCTGCTCTGGAATTTTGTTAAATAAATTTACATTTTTAATACATTTTAAATAATACATTTTTATTACATACACTGCAAACATTCACAAACTTTACAAGGAAGTTGGTAAGGTCTTTAATTCATCAAAAATAGAGCAAACATGGTAGCTAACGTTTGCAAGTATCTTTGCAACCCAGTATTTGCACTAGCGAAATATATTACATTCCTCGCTTAGTGTAAAATATCTCTGGTGGTGGCCATGGACATTATATCTGGAGCTTTTTGTTCTTTCACTGCTTTAGAAGTTCCTCAAGATTAATTTAACTACATAATTAATTTTTAACCACCATTTGATTTGAACTATTGTTTCAAAAACTCAATGTTTGGTGTTTATTGACCCAAGTCAATGGGAGTCGTCCTAAGCCATTTTTTTCAATTTGAGATTTTTTATTCTTTCATATTTCTTTGAGAGATTGTAAACCCATTGAAAATGATGGATAGAATACAAATTTAATGCATGAGTTCATTTTTACAGTTTTATTCAAGTTTTTTTACATTCAGATTTTGTAATAAATAATTTGAGTTTAGAATGAAATCCAAACATTTCGATAAATAGGCCTTCCAGTGTTTTTTGCTGTTTCCTTGTATACTGTTATCAAGCCAGCAAAGAAACGTTATACCATTTAAGAAAGCATATACATTAAAGTGCAACAGTGGGGTCCTTAAAGGGATTCTGTCATGGGAAAACATGTTTTTTTCAAAAAGCATCAGTTAATAGTGCTGCTCCAGTAGACTTCTGTGCTGAGATCCATTTCTCAAAAGATCAAACAGATTTTGTTATATTCAGTTTTGAAATCTGACATTGGGCTAGACATACTGTCAATTTCCCAGCTGCCCCGGTCATGTAAATCTACCAGTCAGCTGTTATCTTGTGTTAGGGAGCTCTTATTTGGTTACCTTCCCATTGTTCTGTTGTTAGGCTGCTGGGGGGGGGGGAGAAAGGGAGGGGGTGATATCACTCCAACTTGCAGTACAGCAGTAAAGAGTGATTGAAGTTTATCAGAGCACAAGTCACATGACTTGGGGCAGCTGGGAAATTGACAATATGTCCAGTCCCATGTCAGATTTCAAAATGAAATATTAAAAAATCTGTTTGCTCTTTTGAGAAATGGATTTCAATGCGGAATTAGTCTGGAACAGCACTATTAACTGATGCATTTTAAATTTAAAAAAATTCCCATGACAGTATCCCTTTAACCAAGAAAGTACCCTAGTATAGAAGAATAATTAATTAGCCAGTAGACACACATGTGACAATTCTGAGCTTGTTTTTAAAATATTTCCATCACCCAAAGTAACGGTGCACACTTTATTAGAACTGTGAAAATTGCTTGGATTCCAGTCAGATTCAACAGAGATTCAATGCAACTTTGCTGCTCCTTGCTGAAAACACTGTTAATTCACTAAATTGTTATTCATCATTTGGGCATTCAGTGATAAGTGGTGCCACTTATTTGTAGTGCCTCTTATTTGAATAGAGTGCTGCACATTTAAAGCCAGACCTGTGGAAGGACCTGATCTTTTTTTTTAAAAAAACACCATTATTCTGAAGGTATCATGAGTTCTGAAAGGGAAACAATAGCTGTTGAACGCAATGATACAGAATCAAAGAGTATATTCTGACATTCGCAAATATATCTATAAAACTTCAAACATTAATAGAATTTATTATCATGGAAATGGTACTTGAAGCCTATTAGGAGGGAAAAACCAGGGTTTCTTATGGAAATGCAATATTAACCTTTGTAATATTACACCCTGCTGTGCAGCAAGAAATGACATAATGATACCAATCCCTCTCAGCCAATAAAAAAGCAATAAAAACAGCACATGAATTTCAAATAACTTAAGGGGAAATTGCACCAATAAATGCATAATAACACATGAAGGTATAGCTTATTTTGTGTGTAGTTCAATCCTTCTCTGCACAGTTACATCTATACACATTACCTGTTTTCTCCATGGACTTCAAAGAACACTGCTATTGTGACTTTGATCTGGTGGTATAAAAGTCCCCTCTCCTCCGATAGCTCTCTCTTATTAACGATCCTCTCTGCTGGTTTTCTGTAGGGAGCCAAGGGTCTTTTTCCAAAGACTATTTAATTTGCTTTCCTTATCTGTTGGTACTATAAAGGCATTAATACCTAAAAAGTTTAGCAATATGCCACCCCTATTAACTCAAGAGATACTATCCTTGTAGCTCCTTGTGCAGGGGCAGAAAGCATTGGGGGGCATTATTGGGTCTGCAAGAAGTACTCCTGCTTAAAAGAAGTTGAATTACATTTAATAACATGCAATAAGGCAACACATGTTTGTGGGCACATTCGGCCTAATGACTAAATAACAAAAGAAATGTCCAAGCCACCTTATACTTTTCAGTTGGTGACTCCTTTTTGGGAGTTAGATATTTCCATGATTGCAGGAATTGCATTGCTCCGTGTGACTAATTGATTACTAAAGGTATCTGCTCTGATGTGTCACAGGTCAATATAATTGTGTGCACCTTTCAGAAGAGGGACAGCACTGATAGACACACTGGATATTCAAGCATCAGACCCAACGTCTTAGTGCTGTAGCAAGACAAATAGGAGACTTTCCGTGGGCTTTTTATCACTCCCATATAGATCAATTTTCAGATGCTGTATTCACTGACTGAGTACAAAACCAATTTTACCCGCTGCACTGAGGTGTGAACTTTCTCAAAGGAGAGAACATTTCTGCTCACTGCGACATGGTCTTCTGCGGTGATCATTTAGGCGTGATCCTGTAAATATACATATTTAGAGCTCTTTAAACCATGCTTTTCCAGCGACCTTGAAGTGGCAGCAGCTGATTCTTCCAGGATATTTAACAGCAAAGTGTGCCTTGGTAATGATTGGTGGGTGGGAGATGCCAATCACAGAAGAAGAAATGATCGGCCCAATGCGCCATTTAATAGCACCTAGCTTTAATGGAGCAGCACCTAGCATTCCATTCCCCATCTTTAATATAGAAGCCTTAACCCTTATGCTGCAGAACAGACCAGCCACTCTCAGTACTGAGAAACCATCAGCTACAGAATACAATACAAAAACCTCTAAATATTTGCTTCGAATTGGGAGACTGCAATTTAGGGGGACATCACCTGCACTGAGTATTTGCAAGGAATAGTTCTTATTGGGTTGCACCAAATATACTGATATGCCTTATTAATAGGATATATTCAGATAGAACTCAAATATACAATGGGCTGGACAATTAGAAACTAAATAAGAATATTGATAAGAACATTGGCTTTAGATGAGGGGAAAAAGGACTGATACACTAGGGCCCAATAGTTTAGGTGCTCTTTGGGGGTAGGAAGAGAAACAGATGAAATAGTTTAAATACGATGGATATATTATTTATTATATATTCATACTCATACTCATACTATACACATCAGAGCATTGAGCATAGAGCATTGGATCCTGCCTTCAGGTTTTTGGCCCAACTGTAGGTAGATAGATAGATAGATAGATAGATAGATAGATAGATAGATAGATAGATAGAAAGAAAGATAGATAGATAGATATAGTAGATATATGGATAGATGATGATAGATAGACAGATAATAGATAGATAAAAGATAGTGATGAGCAAATGTTTTGGTAGATAGATAAATAGAGTAGATAGGAAGATATATAGATAACTGATATATATATTTATATATATATATATATAGAGAGAGAGAGAGAGAGAGAGAGAGAGATGATAGATAGATATAGTAGATATATGGATAGATGATGATAGATCGACAGATAATAGATAAAAGATAGTGATGAGCGAATGTTTTTGGTAGATAGATAAATAGAGTAGATAGGAAGATATATAGATAGAGAGAGAGATGATAGATAGATAATGATAAGTTAATAGTTTTGCCAGGCATGAAGTCACTGCAAAATTCTGTATTTCCAAATTTGCTAATATTTTCATGAAACTGAGTTACATATACAGTCATTTGTAAATTTTTACAAACCACTCTCAGCCTGCATAAGATTTTTTTTTAAAATAACAGTGGGATGTCTTTTATTTCCCAGGAACATCAGAGTACTGGGGTGTTTTCTGAACAAAGATTTTTAGTGAAGTAGTATTCCGTTGTATGAAATTAAATCAAACGTGAAAAACTGGCTGTTGAAAAATGTGGGTACCATAATTTGCTAATTTGAATGCATGTAACTGCTCAATACTGATTCAGTGGCGTAACTACCAGGGGAACAGGGGGTACAATTGGACCAGGGTGCACACCCCCGCAAGGCCTCCCCCCGGCAGATCATGCCATGCTGTAACCAGATTCAGTAGGCTGCAGCCGCTAAGAAAATCAGCACGGCAGGGGGGGCACCAGGCTACATGGCTCGCACCTGGGCCCTCCCCACCTAGTTACGTTACTGTACTGATTAATGGCAACATCAAATTGGTATAATCAAAAATCTGTGGGATGATTTTTAAAGCAGGCTGTCCATGCTCTGCAGCCATCAAATTTAACTGAACAGGAGAGATTTTGCATGGACGAATGGTGAAAAATACCGCCATCCAGAATCCAGACACTCATAAAAGGCTATAGGAGGTGCCTAGAGGCTGTTATATTTGCAAAAGGAGGCTCAGCTAAGTATTGATGTCTAATTTTGTTATGATGCAGATTGCATATTTTCTGTTAATCCAATAAACTTTATCTCCCTGCTGAAATACTACTGTCTCCATGTTATTTATAAAGGAAGTTGCTACTTTGAAAGCTCAACCAATGATAAACAAACCTCCAAAGAATTAAGAGGGGTTCCCAAACTTTTTCATATGACTGTAGATAGACAGACAGATAGGTAGTGTTCCTTTTCATCTAGTGTCCATAATAACTAAACTGCAAAACATCCTGTGCTAATTCATGGATAGGAATAGCAAAGCCAAGGTCACAGTAGCATGAAAAGACTTAGGCTAAGGTCACACAAGGCATCTTTCCCACAGTGATTAAATACAAAGGGGAAAGCCCCCCATAGCGTAGCAAATGGCCAATGGTCTTTAGTAGCAGGACACAAGTGAGTGTCACACACACAGGCTCTTATAACTGAATCTTCCCAACAATCCTCTTCTCTTGGTTGCAATTTAATGCCAATACAGTGGATCTTTCATTCTATGTAACATTATCCTTACCTGCTGGCATCCATGTGCAGATATGGCAAATGTGTATTGCCGCTAGAAAACTGGTCACAGGGTAGACTGCAAAGTGTACAAAACAGGGGCAATCTACCTTTTTTTTCTTTACATGTAAAACGTTGCTGCAAGTTTTTACGCTCAAAAACAGAGTACAAAGTCTTGCGTCCAATGGGCAGGCAGCAAGTACAGGGCTCCATTGCTATTGCTTTTAATGACCCCCTGTGTCTGGTATAATTATCTTAGTTAGTACTGTACATGTACAGTTCCAGTAATTCATGGTTAGTGTGGGGTGAGCAAAATCATAGTTAAAAAGCAAGTAAACTGGCTAACCCAGTATTATCAGGTCTCTGAGAGCCTCAGGTCTCATTCAGATTTCTAATTTGTGTGCAAGTGCAGTCAGAAAGATTGCTTTCATATGTAATCTGTCTGCTAAGCCTCATATCCACTGACCTGTATAGACGCTCGGAGCAATTTGTGGCAGTGAAGTTGGCATTAGTTTCCACTTGCAATATCACACCCAAGGTGCAACATTGCCATAGTGCTTACAATGCTTATGGCACATTTAGGGGCTTGTTTATTAAAGTCCAAATGCCAAAAACTTGAAAATTTTGAGTTTTTTTACTATAAAAATCCAATTTTTTTATGGGAAAAAAACAAATTTTCTTTCAGTATTTATTATATCCCGAGGATGGAAAAAAGTCAGAATCCGAAAATCCATCATCTCAGACTGACTGAGGTTTTATATAAGTCAACGGGAGAGGTTCCTATCCTATTTTGACATTTCTGTGGTCTGCGCTGGAATTACCCCCGAAAATCTGACTATTTCTGACTGTTCGGGCAAAAATCTGAAAATTCTGGCTTTTTCGGAAAAAAGCCTTAAAATAAAAATAGAGCAATTTGTGGGGAAAAAAAATGGAAAAAATTGTACGATTCAGATTTTGTGTTTTTTAATAATAATTTGATAAATAAGACCCTTATTGTGCTACGGCTGGATCAGCTAAAGCAGAGCGATATTTTGAGAATATCACAAATTGCCTTCTTCTGTGTTTTGTCTGGAACCTGAATGAACAGCCCTTGATCATTATTATATGGGGAGGCATGGAGATCCAAATTATTGAAAGATTCCGTATCTGGAAAACTCCAGATCCCGAGCATTCTGGATAGCGCGGCCCATACCTGTACAAACTGATATATTGTCAAACCTCCTTTAAAGGGGTCATTCACCTTTAAATGAACTTTTAGCATGCTTTAGAGAGTGGTATTCTGAGGCAATTGGCATTTCAATTGGATTTTTTTGTATTATCTGTGGATTTTGAGTTATTTAGCTTTTATTCAGCAGCTCTCCAGTTTGCAATTTCAGCAATCTGGTGACTAGGGTCCATATTACCCTGAATATGGGAGGTCCTGAACAGAAAATGCAAAAACTATATAAAAAAAAAAATATTGAAGACCAACTGAAAAGTTGCTTAGAATTGGGCATTCTATAACATTCTAAAACTTAAAGGTGAACCACCCCTCTAATTAAAGCATACGCCGGAACAAATCTTTCTAAGATATGAAGTAATCAGTGACTTGCCATTTTCTTGCTTCCTAAATCAATATTATTCCTAATATATATATATATATATATATATATATATATATATATATATATATATATATATATATATATATCAATTTAAAATCAAAAGCCTACACCATTGCTAGTATGATATGGTATTATCAACCCAAGGGGGTTGCAGGGTATTTATTTATTTAATTTATATAGCCAGAGATTTATTGTTAAGGTTATCTCACTAGTGATCGGGGAATTTTCATCCTGGATTGGGGGGTTTTGCTCCTCTCTACCTGTAATCCCTTGGCTACATAGGGTAATAATGTAACATTTACACAACTAGAACTGCCAACAGAGGGAGTCCTTCACAATAAAGTATTTTCCATATATAAGTGAAGCATTTATACAAAAGCCACAGGATTAGATGGGGGGAAGAAAAATCCCTCTGCCCCAATCGCAATGCAATGCTTA
Source organism: Xenopus borealis (assembly GCA_024363595.1). Taxonomy (NCBI): domain Eukaryota; kingdom Metazoa; phylum Chordata; class Amphibia; order Anura; family Pipidae; genus Xenopus; species Xenopus borealis. The sequence goes on along the minus strand of CM044445.1, from coordinate 96,165,807 downwards.
GTACCATTTTCTTAGCTGCTTTGCATCATAAAAAGTAGCACAATGTGTCAAAATGTAGCAGTTAAGATATCCAAGTCTTAGCTATGCTAATGAGATAAAGGAGTTTGAAATGTGGGCATGTGTATGATTTCCATAACAACACCAAGCATGTAAAGATATTACACTGAGCAATGTGCTGCGTGATATGAGGAGGAATTAAAATCATAATGCTAAAGAGAGAAACATCCATGGCTTTTCTAGAGCAGATCCCCTAATAAATTGGAGATAAGTGTTATATATATATATATATATATATATATATATATATATATATATATGTGTGTGTTATATTGCTGAAACCCTAAAACTAATAATATGTTCATGTTTTCAACTGTTGATGGTACAATTGCAGCTGATAAGTTAAAGAAAATGGTGCAATTCTTATAGAAAAGCCAAAGTTCCTGACCCTATTGTCCCTGGCAAGAACACAGTCAAAAAGCTTGCAATCATTTTTTCCACTTAAATGAGTGCTTGGCTGCATTCAAATCCCCAAATGCCTCGGCTGCTTTCTCAATTTCACTGTATTCAAAAAGCAGATTTCCACTTAATATTAACAGCAATTTGTTTTCTTTTTAATGTATAATTCATCAATTACATGTCAGCCATCACAAAAAAAATCGCGGCTCTGCTGTCAGGTTGTAATAAAAAAAAATGCACAAATTTACCTCTTGTGGCTACAGAACAACGTATTGTCTTACATAATAAATAGAATAAGTAAAATTGTCGCGGCCAGCGCGGAATGCAAAGTGAAATGCGACACACAATGCAAAAGAATATGAATCTCAATCAGCACGGCTGCCTAGGCTAAATATCGGAAGGAGTCAGAAGAGGCTCCATATTTATATGATTTATATAGCTTTGCATTCATTATGCACCTCTGATGCAAACGCCACACGCATGTTTGTATGAATCAAAACTGGCTCAGACACACAGATGATTTTCTTACATGTTTACACGTTACCATAATTAGCATAGCCAAATCACAGCAGCTCATTAAAATGTCCTTAAAACCATTTTCTGGAGATTATATGCTTGTATGGCTGATGCCCTGTCATGCGTTAAGCCTTTTGGGCATAACAATCCTTGGAGGAGCCATTGTTAGGAGCAAGAAGGAAATCCGTACTGCTAGGTGTTTAAAGGTCACAAAGGCTAAGGAGTCGGATTCTGATGATTTTAACATGATTACTGGAACGCCAAAGCTGGGGAGGATGAAAATTTTTGATATCCAGTAATGTATTTTTAAAAAATTGAGCAATATATGTAACACAATGACATAGTAAACAGTTTGCACAACCAGCTCTGATTTAATTGCATTGTGGAGACATCTGAACTGAAACGTGGTGGCTAATAAATACATTTGTCACCACATTTTAGGACTAGTTGGCTTAACAAAAGGCCAACTCCAATAATTATACTGCATAAACTTCTGTGGGCAGTTGTTGTACAAGAAGGAGGTCACCAAATGGTTTATTTAAAAGGTTTAGTAGGCTGGGATACCGCTTTAGATTTTGGTGATACCTTGAGATTTATTTCTCGTGGCCCTTGAAGTCCTTACCCTTATAATTTGTATTCAAGCTAGAGGGTACCCATGGGCTGCCTTCTGTATACTTTTGATTTTGGTGTTACCTGAAATGTTGTTCGATTTTTGGAGAAGGGAGAAAATATGGCCAAAATTCAGTGTTCAATTCCTTTAAAAAGTATAAATATATATTACATTTATATATAGTTATGTGGAGTTGCTGCCATGAGTTCTATTTGTCATTGCCAAATATTAACAGGTTCATTTATAATGATTAGAGCTGCAATGGCGGGAATGCTAAAGGGAACTAAGTTGTTGCCCTTGAAATCTTTGCACTTATTATTTGTATCCAAGCTAGAGGGTACCCATGAGCTGCCCATGCACTGCCCCTTCTGTATACTTTTACTTTTAGTATTACCTGATATGCTGTTTGCTTTTTTGGATAAGGGAGTAAATTTGGACAAAAATTCTGTGTGCAATTCCTTAAAGAAGGGTTTAATATATATTAGATTTAAATTGTTTTCTGTGTGTTCTATATTGTTTGATTTTTGGAGAAGGGAGAAAATATAGGCAAAATTCTGTGTCCAATTCTTTTAAAAAGTATTAATATATATTATATTTAAAGTGTGTTCTTGTGTGTTAGCGCCCAGACAGTTATGTGGGGTTGCTGTCGTGAGTTCTATTTGTCATTTCCAAATATTATCAGGTTCATTTATGAGTAGAGGTGCAATGGCTGGAATTCTAAAAGGAACAAAGTTGTGCCCCTTTAAGTCTTTACACTTATTATTTGTATTCAAGCTAGAGGGTACCCATGTGCTGCCCATGCACTGCCCCTTCTGTATGCATCATCACTAACAAATGCAGGAAGCCTTTCTTACAAAGTGAGATGCAAGGGTGTTTATAGGAAATTTAGGAAGGCGAAATATAAAATGCATGACGTTTTTGCCTGTTTTTTACACTTTGTCCTTGACCTCCACATTTCAGAAAAATGTGAGTGCACTGCAGCTTTCCATTTGCCAGGCACCTTTACTGACAATGACCAGTCAAGGACTAGGGTTCCATTATATGTCCCTGCCTTTTTCAGTCATCTGTCACTGAGAAAATTGCAGCTCTTCAGAGATGTGATTGCTGCTTCGACAATATTCTTGGCTCTACCTGAATATCTAATATATTTTTGTAGAGTGCAGCAAATGCTTGGAGTAGGGGTCATTTTTCACAAACACAATGGCTCGGAATGTGTTAAAAAAAATAAAAAACTTCAGGGGTGATGTTTAAGGGGTGTTTTTGTGCCTACGATAAGTTTGAGGGGTTGATGGCAGGCGCAGAAACACAGACACACTTATGATTCAGTTGCTGGGGTCTAATTTTATTCTAATAGAGGCTGTATAATGGAGCGGTGACTAATAGAGATGCGGGTGAAAGGGAGGGGGGGAAAGCATGGAGACACAAGCAGGGCTAATGTGAATAAAAAATTCAGCTGTCACATCCTCACTTTTCTAATTCAGTAGTCTAAATAATTTATTTGACACTTTAGCACAAAATGACCTTTCTCCCGAAAAAAAAAAGAGAAAAAAAATTACAGTTTTAAAGTTTTAGCAAGTGCTACCCACCTCAATGATTGCAGCAGAAATTCTGCATTTTGCCCAAATGTCAAGGTTAATTTTGCAGTTTGCTAAAATTAGTTTCTAAGTCTATTTGAACATGGCTATTAAACGCTGACAGTCCTGTGTGCATGTGTGCCTGTGTATGAACTGTATGTGTGTGATTCTAATTAGCAGCATGCATTCCTGGATTGCTTTATTCCTACATAAGCAGCAATAATGCTTGCTGTCTCTTTCTTTTCAACAGAAAGTCATCTAAGGGAAAATAAAGTTATAGTGGCACACCTACACTTAACTTTTGTCACCAGTGTTAAAATGGGTAATTGCATCGCCTATATAACAATATTAAATAATATCTAGAATATCTAGAATGCTCCTTGGGGTCTCGCCGTAACTTGGATCACAGAGCTTAAGGCCACTAAAATTATTTAAACATTAAATAAACTCCATTGTTTTGCCACCAATATGGATTCCTGTTGTTTAGATACCATAAAGTATAAGGTGTAGACATGGACCTAGTATCCAAAATGTTTGGGACCCATCTGGAAGGCAATGCCAGCAGAACATAGTAAATATAATTTCCTCTCTTTTAAAATGTGTGAAGGTTTTTAAATGTATTGTTTTTGTGTCTGCACCTTGGGGGAGAGGGCCTGGGTGAAAATTCATTATAAATTGTAATTTAATATATATTAAAAAATGTATGTGATTGATTTTGATTTAATTGCTTCCAATTAGGACAAGATACAGTTTATTATTATTACAGAGAAAAAAATAAATAATTTTTAAAAAATTGTGTATTATTTGGATACAATTGAGTCTATGAGAGATGGCTTTCCCATAATTCAGAGCTTTCTGGATAACAGGTTTCCAGATAATGCATCTGATAATGCATCCCATACCTTTGTTACAGAATAATAGATCCCATACCTGTATAATATCCCCTGTTAATATATTTGAGATCCTGTTCTACAAATCCTGTATGAACATATAAATATGCTGTTTATACAATATAAACATTTATACAAATAACAATGTCCCATCTACTGTAAATTAGAAGAATATAGATCACTAAAAAGTCAACATAAATGCACAAGGATTTCTAATGTGATTATTAATTTGAGAAGGTGATGCCCTATCACTTACAATATGATAGCTAACAGTACTGTTATATAGGCTGTGCACTGCTCTCTGTTCTGCCCAAAAGAAAGCAATGCTTTAGATTGCAAGCTCTTGTAAGCAAATATTCTGATGCTATTTTTTTCGGTAACTCTTTATTTGTAAAATGAATGTAATACACCAATTACTTACAGCTTGCTAACAGCATAGTAATAAGCTATGTAACTTTCCTCTTATTGTGCAAGGAATCTGGTCCCCTTTTCAGTACAAAAAGAAAAAATCTTCTAGTTAGCTCTGAGTGCACAGGCAGCACAGCCAGCACAATAAAAAAAACAGGTGTTTTAAATGGTAAAGTACATCACTAATACATATATTCTTTGTGGTTTAAATAAAGTCACTTGACATTTACTGTCATGTCTGCATATGGGTCACAGTTGGATTCTAAGGGGGGAATGTCATTAAATTCGCAAAGATCAAAAGAATATGCATCAATAAGGTTAAAAATCCACATCTCGCAATGTAATATTGTTCCTTAAACTATCATTGCATTGCAAATTTTAATTGCGCATTGCGAGCTTTATTTGTGCATCGCAAATTTTGATTGCGCAATTTTAAGAAGTGCTTGAAGGTAGCGTAATCTTTTGGAGCAAACATAACAACTTTTTCAGTAAGAAGTTTTATTACATTGACTACGCATTGGCGCAAGCTGTAAAATTCACAAACTCTCTTCCACTGTCGGAAGTGGTCGCTAAACAGTTTCTGGGTTCGCAAAAGCTATATTTAATTCGCACAAAGCAAAAATTGTTTGCGCAGAGGCATAAATTTTCGCATTGCGAATAGTTTTTCCGTTACTGACTTTTATTAAATTCCCTCATAAATGTTATCATGACTTCATACATTATTGCATGTTTGTTATCACAATTGAAAGATACATAGTTGTCTATATGTGTAAATACATGCAATGCATGTGCTCTTCCTTGGCAATATAACTTATCAAATGCGCATAACAAGTTATTGGCTTTGCCATTTTTCTGCCCAATACTTGGGCATACTTGTATCCATAGCTGTGGTAGTAAACAGGTTAAGTTTCATCCTAAAATCTACATGGCAACAAATCCTGGGGCAAAAGGAAGCTAGATTCTGTTTTCTCTGGCTCTTGTTAATCAGTCAGGAAATCCACCCTTTCATTGACAAAAATGTCAGAAGCAAATAGACAAGATTGGCACCAGAAAGAGGACAATCCACTGAGGGCTGATACGCACTGTCATCAAGAATTTAGGTGAAGACAGAGGTTTTCTGTTCCTCCCCTCCTAGGGATGCAAAGAATTTTAGAGATGGAAACTGATATTTTTTTCCCTATTCAGCTGCTAAATAAAGAACAGGGGAGTCTTTCCCATTCTTATAACAGCAACACAGAAATGCAGAATAAACACGGTGAAGCCATGAAGTGGCTTTCCAGTCTAAGAACCAAGAGGGATTCTTTAAAAAAAAAAAAAAAAAAGGTAGAACCCATCAGAGAGGATTAATCGAATTCTGATGAACTGGCTGCATTCCCATAACGTGGTGAGAAGCTTCTTTCAGTTTTCCCCCCTTACTATTCACCTCCTCAAAACAAAAAAAAAAAAGGTTCCCTATATTTAATTCAGGTTCAGCCCTGGGACACTTAATAGGATTAGGAATAATTTCTACAAATTTCCAAAAACGCAGATCACATGGGAGGATTTAGAATCTGCTGATCGTTTCTTCATAGCTGGGAGATCAAAGGACAGGAGGCTGGATGCCAGAACTTTAGTTTGACCCCCCCAGCCCAGTTTTATTTAGATGAAAGGGTTAAGCTACTTGAAGGTCACCATGAAAAGAGAGATGGTGTGACCAAAAGCAGCATTTCAATATGAAGAAAACATTCTGGGGTTTAATGGCAAGGACTGTGAATTTTTCAAAGGGTGATGTTTGTTAAAAAAAAAAAAACGATCATCATTTCAATTCTTATAGATTATTATGTAGGATATTTTTCTGGTTAATTACAGCTTTTTAAATGTTAAAATGACAACCTTCGCTGACAGGTCTGCCTTTTATGTCATGGTTTAGTATCTTGCTGCAATAGAATTTACACAAGCCCATAACTACAGTGTAGCAAACAGACCAAAAAGGGGGCCATGACTTGGGGATGAATTGGGCAACTTTCATGGATAATGGGTATTATGAGGCTTGTAGTCTGGAGGGTTTGTACTGAATGGGGAGGTAGGTGTTACCTTTCCAGCATGGTGAGAAAAGCTTATACCCTACCTGCCCTTAAGGACAGACTTGTAAGTCTTGTAGAGAGGTAGCTATGAGTTTAGTGCCAAAAAAATGAAAAATGGGAGTATACCAAGACTAAAGTGTATGTGGGGGTGTGTGAAGGATTGGCCTTGGCAGTGATGTAACTATAGAGGAAGCAGACACCATGGTTGTGGGGAGGGGGGCACTGGGGACAAAGAGAGGTCCTCCATAACCACATTTCTGTTCCAAAAAATTGCACATCCGCTTCACAGGAACAACAGGAATGAGTGTGTGTGTGTGGGTGTGGAGGGGAGCCGTCCTAGGAAAAATGTAAACTATTTATTCAATTTGTCTTTAGAATTGTTTTTGAGCTTGCCGACCTATTAGCAATAATAGATAAAATATGAATGTGAGGTATTCCTATGTTTTTGCTTTATTAGATCCTGTTTTTTATATTCAAAGGTTTTTTTTAATAAATAAGGTAAGATTTCAGTTTTTTGTTTTTTTAAATTTGCGAGTTTATCCAAAGTAGTAAAATAACACAAATCTGAATTTTGATAAAAATGCCCCTAAGTGTAACTGCAGGGGCTAACACTGATTAGACAATGGCTCTGGTGATGCTTAAATTAGATCCTAGGTGAGGCATGGTTTTCCCTCGCAGATTATCATGCTTCACCTTTGCATATGTGTCAATAGAAATTATTTCAATCTAAAGCCCTAGCAAATGAATTAAAGCGCTCTTCAATCCATTGATGTCAGAATTGCAGGAACAAAAGAAAAGAAGCAGTAGTTTTGACACTTGCCTTCCATTTTAAAGACTACCCAGGCCCTGGGAGTGTTCAGAAACCCGCGCTCAGGATGTTCTTTTGCCTTTAACCATCGATTTTCTCATCTGGAAGAGCCTTCCATTACTAGGCTGCTACTGAGCTTTATAGTGTAGGATTTTAAGAATGCCCACAAGAGCCTGTAGTTTAGAACATTGGAAACAAATAGAATGCAGGCCAAGGTCAGGTAGAGATCAACAAGGTCATTCAGGCCAAGAAGTCAAAGGTACAATAATCAGAGACTAATAATCAAATCAGAATGGACAAGGACTGGGCAAGAAGAATAGAACAGAAGCCAGAGTATATCTAGGTGAACCAGACAAGGCAAAAGAACCAGAGCTCAAAGGAGCTGCCAGGAAATCAAAGTGGGTGACGTATGATTAATTTTTTATAGTCTGGTACATGTGCTTAATGAGTACAGTTCCAATTGGGAGAAAAAGCCAGAGATCTGGAAATCAACTGCAGACTGCATGCCTAACCTAATGGCAACAAACATTGTGTTCTGAATTCAAACCCTGTATGAACTGTTTGTTCCACTCTGCTGATGGTATAATTGTTATCAAATGAAGCTTGGGTATTTTTTTTTACATTGATCCTGTACAGGGGATGATGCACGTCGCTATAGGCAGTTCCTCATCCACACACTCTATTATGCCAGGCAGTCCCTCTGCACCCACTCTGTTGCCATGCTAAGAGACTCCCAACCCTTTTACAACAAGGTAGAAATCAGTATTTCACATTGACAGGGGGTTCATGCTACTGGCCTCCCCATGTAACCTGTGGGGTGGGGTTAAAAGTTATCTCTGCTGCTGCATAGTATCTTCCAGTGGCATGTGGTCTTACAATATATATCAAAAGCCCTCCTTTGGATACTGGATAATAATTACTTTTTATTTGCCGGTGGGATAGCTATTAAGTTTTTTCTTCCCTTTCTTCCTCCTACAAAAAAGCCATGTAAGTCAGTGGCATAACTAGATGATACTTTGTCCCACAGCAAATTAATTTTAGGGCCACCAACATATCAAGAGGTTGTCGTGTTTTTACCAATATATGTTGAATTTTCTCATTAATTAGGGCATCATGGGGTCCCTATACCTCCTGCCCCCCAGCAGCCGCAGGGTCTGCTTCCACTGTAGTTGTGCCCCTGGGGGTGATACCAACTGGCAAAAAGAGAAACAGCAACACAAACCATTTCTCCATACATCATGAGTACAGACACAAAATATGCCATGTTTTGTGTTAATCTGACCTCAATATACAAATACAGGTATGGAAAAAAGGAAATTGTTTCTAAAAATTGGAATTATTTGGATAAAATTGGTCTACGAGATGGCCTTCCCATAATGTGGAATGGATAATGGATGAAAGGTTTCCAGATAACTATGCCTGTACAAAAAATACTACACCGAAATAAATTGAAAATGAAAACTGTTCTGTAATAATGAAGATGAATTATACAAAATTAACACATACTTATGTAAGTTGCATAATAGAAATTAGTTATTGAAAAAATATGTCTTTTATAGTTTTCTTGAAAAAATGGCAGATGTATAAATAAAGGGTTACTGGCATGTTATTGTCTGGAGATCAGGCAGTTCATTTTTGAACTTTATTAATTTATTCAACCAAATAATTTAATGTAAATATGTTTTAATAAAAAAAAAAATAAAACACCAGATAAGCATCAGGTTCCAAAGTTTTAAAGAGCACTTTTCTATGAGTGAGAAGTCACCCTGTTGTTGAACATTGCTGACACTAAAGCCATGGAGGGCACAAGAGGAGAAAGATGTTACAGATAAAGAATGTGATCAGTGTTGTTGTACCTGCAATCTTCTGGGAACAGCATGTTTTGTAGGCCCTGGTACATAAATAAGCCATTAGTAAAGACACACAATTTCTGGCGAACAAGAAGGTATTTACTTAAGTGCAATAAATGCTTTATAAAATAGTGGTTTTCAGCTTCTGCCACCTTTTGCATTGCGAGATTCGGAATTATCAGCTCTTCCTGGGAGCACAGGCAATATACGAGGGAGGGAAGAGAATTTAGAACGACCTGCAGTTTATGGGAAATTACAAAACCATCCATTAGCAGAGATGTCATTCCGCTCGCATTTAACCATAGAATTGCTGGGCCCGAGGAGACGTACAAATCCTTGCAGCGCTGCAAGCCAATGCAGAATGGAAGGGTTAAAGGAAAATAATTCAGCACTTGTACCTAGAGGAAAAAACACCTGTCACAGATGAACAGGAATATGGAGCTCTTAGTGTAATAGTGTACATTTAGGAGCACAATGGTGCAGGGGAAAAAACAAAAGGTACCTGTTCTCATTTAACTCCTACGTTGTGTTACATACTGTACATGCACATAGTTAGACTCAACCAGTGAAAATACAAATATATTTTACTAAGAAAAAATGCAAAGGGGAAATGTACTAATGTCACTTGGAAAGGGGTAAAAGCCACCTCAAGTCAAACTTCTAGGTCCATTTATTAAAAAACTTTACATACTAAACTAATAAAGGTGCAAGTTTGGCAGTCAAACATTAATTTAATATGGAGCATTAGTGTAAGGGGTGTATTTACAGAGGAAGCAGACACTGCGGTTGCAGGGGGCCCAGGGGGTTTAGGGGGCCCCATGAGGCCCAAATAACGAGCAATTTCAATATATTTTGGTAGAACAGGACAAACTCTAGATATGTTTGGGGCCCTAAAATTAATTTGCTGTGGGACCCAGTTACATTTAATTACTCCACTGATTAGTGTACAGGCAGCTCAGCAGCGGCACCATACACTAATACACTAATGCAGGGAGAAATGATTAGGAACAGGAGAAGAAATTATAAATGATAAATCAACCCTTAAATCTTAATTTTTTTGAATTTATACACTGGGCACATAGGCCAAAATTTGGCTTACTTGGAATTGCCTTGAACATAGAATGGCATTGCTAATATCTTTAGACATTCGAATAACAGGACATAATTTAATGTACACAACGTGTGAAGTCATTTGCTTTGTTTAACAGTTGATAGGGTGGGAAGATTAAAGGGTCAGCGTCTTCTCTAAATGTCCCCATTTTAAATATTTCTATATCTATAAATGTAGTTGTACAGCTCGGTACATTTTTGGTTGGTTTGATTGACAGAACAGTTTTGAACCACCAAGCCCAATGTTATTTACAAGCTCCGACACTGCGAAATGGCTTAACTGGGAAATGGTTCTGTCAGTCATGCTGGGCTGGGGGTAACACAGATAACTATTTACGTTTGTTCTCCAGCCTGTAGAAAGATTTCACCACCCCTAGTCTAACATGAGTGACTGAGGGCAGAATCTCTCTGCTCTGCCCGGTGGAAGTGTACTGAGATACACAAGTCTGGGGTTGGCTTGGGGATGACTGTCTTTAAATACTAACGTTACTGACGTGTTCCTATCAATGATAGCAATGTGTCGGTATCACTTTAATAAAAACTGTTTATGGCTCAAAAACCTGGGATAACTGAAAGGTAATTTTTTACCTGGGACACACACCTTAGTGTTCATAAACAAGCACTTGTGACCCAGTAATTGGGGCACTCTAATCATCTTGCAGATATAAAATCCAATGCAAGGAGCAGACTGCATCATGAGGAGGTGAAGGTGAGCCCTGTCCTTACCACATGTCCTATGGCAGGGCCCTGTTGCAGACTGCATCTCCTGCCTCTCCATAACTAGAGGACAGAAAGGGAGGATACCTACCTGCCTCCCTCCACCCACCCCTCTTTGATAGAAAGCTGCCTAAAGGTGACCATAGACGTTACAATTATGATCGTTCCAGTTCATTCATTTCAATACACATGCATAGAGCTGACATACAGATATACAGGTAGAAACAATAGAATTTTACCTTTATCTGATGATACAGCATTAACAATAGCCGATGTTCAGGTGCCTTCAAAGGTGCTTGGTCAAAATTTTCTGGCTGGCCCAACCATATCCCAACTGATATCCAAGTCCTCCCACCATACACTCACCGCATATCACAGGAAAATTAGTTTCGTACATTATTATCGGTGTGTCTATGGCCACCTCAAGGCAGACTGCACTCTATTTGAAGAACCCAACTGCAGGTGTTCTGAAACAGATGACAGAGACAATTTGTAAAGAGCAGACCGTGGTGTGCAAAGTGCAATGTAGTTGTGTGCATCTGTGCGTTGTGTTCTTATATGTCAACGACCCCTCTAGAGTCTTCGATAGACAGCATAACAGTTCTGTTGTCTTTTAAAAGAAGGGAATAAACCTCAGGTACTTACTGTAACTATTCTTTCTTATGTGAGCACAAATATGAATTATAACTTTTTTCCATAATAAAAGAAATCAGATTTTTTTCAAAACACTGATGATGACAAATAATCTTTTGTTTACAGTTTAAAAAAAAAAACACCAAATATGCAAGGGTAGTGAGGTGGGTCAAGGTCATTGGTGAATTATATCTGTGCATGAAAAATCCTCATCCTGCTGTGAACTTTGGTGTCAAACTTTGTGCATGCAAAAGGTAAAGGTCTTCACCTTTAAATTAGTATTTAGAATGATGTAAAGAGTGATATTCTTAGAACAATTGCAATTGGCTTTCATGTTTTATTATGTGCTTTGTTTTTGAGTTATTTAGATTTTTATTCAACAGCAATTTCAGCAATTTGGTTGCTAAGGTCCACATTACCATAGCAACCATGCATGAGTTCGAAAAACTCACTGGAATATGAATAGGAGAGGACCTGAATAGAGTAAAAAAAAAGTAGCAGTAACAATACAATTGCAGCATTACAGAGCAACAGTTTTTAGATGGGTCAGTGACCCCCATTTGAAAACTGGAGTCAGAAAAAGAATAAGGCAAATCATTTAAAAAAAAAAAAAAGGTGAACATAGGTGAACCACCCCTTTAAAGAGATGTTGCTATAACCTCTCTTTAATGAATAAAATCAAAATTTCCTTGTACGTTATTGTTTTAGGAAATACAGCAATGCTGGTGTCACTCTCCACCAGGCTTCTGCTTCTCTCCTCCCATGTTTAAGCAGATACAGTTACACAAAGCCAAGACTGATGTCATCTGTCTGTGATTTAGAAAGTTAACACAATGGTAAATGGGAATGCCTACATCAGGTCTATTCCTGCCAGCACTAGCTTAATTGCCCCCCACCCCATCCCTGTAACATAGCTTCACTAGTTGAACACTATGCCTTATGCATATGAAGCAAATTGAGGATGTAATGCAGAATGCACTTTGCACTAGGAAGTAAATGTAAAGAACAAAAAGCTGTAGAAAAATATGAATCACAATGGATATAACATTGCAGCACCTTTAAGCCAGCATTATAATTTTCTTTGGATTATACTTTATCAATAGAAAGTGCAACTTTTCCACCAATAACATCAGTCATGGACTGCAATTGATATTAACATGATGGTATGAAAACACTGTAGCATCATCCTGCTAGCAAAATATTATCACCCATATTTTTTATGTCTGATGGCTGATCAAGAACAAGGGTTCAGTTTCCATGTGTCAAGGCCTCCCATCTCAAAAATATTCTGTATTTTCCTATTCAATGGAAACTATGACCGCTTGAGCCTCCAGCTTCAGTCTGGTCCTTCCCCATCAAGTAGGTATGCACCAAATCCACTATTTTTGATTCAGCCACACCCTTGAATCCTTTGCAAAAGATTTGGGTAAGTACTGAACAAGATAGGGTAGGAAGGGGAAAACATTTTTACTTCCTTGTTTTGAGACAAAAAGTCCTGCAATTTCCCTCCCTGTGCCTAATTTGCATATGCAAATTAAGATTGAGATTTGGTTCGGCTGGGCAGAAGAATTCAGATGAATCCAAATCCTGCTGAAAAAGGCCAAATCCTGTCCTAATCCCAAACTGAACCCTGGATTTGGTGCATCACTACCAACAAGTCATTTAGGATATCACTTTTTCTTAAAAAGAGAATTTTGTTTTTCCACCAATACCTGTTTCCTGGGAATTTTTATGAGCAGAGTGCGGGGAAAATGGTGAAAACATGTGCAAATTATCCTAAGAGTTTCCTCAAGTCTCATCCTTTACAAAAGGCAGAACTCCATAATGGTTTATACCATTATCATTGGCTTTCAAAGGCACTGCCAAAGCGTTTGATACCGTGCCCCCACAAACGACTGCTTTCTAAACTAAGGTCTGTTGGGCTTAATGAAGTCGTTTGCACAAGGATAGGGAACTGGCTACAGGATCGGGTACAGAGGGTGGTTGTTAATGGTACATTCTCTACTTGGAGTAAGGTTCTTAGTGGGGTCCCTCAGGGCTCGGTGTTGGGTCCACTTTTATTTAACTTGTTCATTAATGACTTAGGGGAGGGTGTTGTAAGTAATGTATCTGTGTTTGCGGATGACACAAAACTATCCAGCCCAATTAATTCCATTCAGGATGTGGCATCCTTGCAACAGGATCTTGACAAACTGGCAATCTGGGCAGCTAAGTGGAGAATGAGATTCAGTATTGATAAATGTAAAGTCATGCACCTGGGATGTAAAAATATCCAAGCCACTTATACCCTTAATGGGACTGCACTAGGCAAATCCATTATGGAAAAGGACCTTGGAGTCCTTGTAGATGATAAACTTGGCTGTAGCAAGTAATGCCAGTCAGCAGCATCAAGGGCCAATAAGGTCTTGAGCTGTATTAAAAGGGGCATAGAGTCACGGGAGGAGGGGGTCATTCTTCCACTTTATAGAGCACTTGTAAGGTCACATCTAGAATATGCCGTACAGTTTTGGTCTCCCTCACTCAAACAGGACATTATTGCATTAGAGAGGGTACAGAGAAGGGCAACTAAGCTGGTAAAAGGTATTGAAAATCTTCGCTATGAGGAAAGACTGGCCAAATTGGGGATGTTCACGCTGGAGAAGAGGCGCTTAAGGGGTGATATGATAACTATGTATAAATATATAAGGGGGTCATATAATAATCTCTCTAATGCTTTATTCACAGGTAGGTCTTTCCAGATGACACGAGGTCACCCATTCCGTTTAGAAGAAAAGAGGTTTCGCTTAAATATTCGGAAGGGGTTTTTTACAGTGAGAGCTGTGAAGATGTGGAATTCTCTCCCTGAATCAGTTGTACTGGCTGATACATTAGATAGCTTTAAGAAGGGGTTGGATGGCTTTTTAGCAAGTGAGGGAATACAGGGTTATGGAAGATAGCTCATTATACAAGTTGATCCAGGGACTAGTCCGATTGCCTTTTTGGAGTCAGGAAGGAATTTTTTCCCCCTCTGAGGCAAATTGGAGAGGCTTAGGATGGGGTTTTTGGCTTCCTCTGGATCAACTAGCAGTTAGGCAGTTAAAATTTAAAAAAAAAAAAAAAAAAAGGTTGAACTTGATGGACGCGAGTAACCACCAGGAATGCATTGAATATGAGTGTGCCTAATAAAGTACCTCTTACAAGACCAATTCTTTAAGGATGCCAGTGTTCCAAGATCTTTAATCAGCCTCACCAGAAATTCGTTTTCTATTGGTTTCCTTTTTTTTCTGGTAAAAGATTGGGAATCAGCTTTGGTGGATAACAAAACAGGGATTCTGACGAAGGAAAGAATTTCAAGAATTGGTGTCCATTGAAGCAGGGTCTTGTTGGTGCTAATGTCCTCTACTAACAGTGAGAGATACAGTACTTTTCTACTAGTCAAGATGAGAAGGGCAATAAGCAGTTAGGAGTTGCCTTCAATATACAGGAAGCATGAGTGGTAAGTTTGAAGCCTGGAAGAGGACTCAAGCTAAGGAGCAAGTGAAACAAGGACTCGAGAGATTATTTTCCAGCAGCTTTTACAGCTTCTGTTTTTGTGTTTCTTTTTTGGCGTGTTCCATATACTGCAATGCATCAGCATGAAGATTTGCAATAATACAGAGCACAAGTCAACCTTCACTTTCATTATTTTCAATGCAATATAAAAGTAAATTGCTAATTGGTTAGAGTGAGCCTAAATAATGCATATAAACCTTGATAAGCATCATCCAAATGTATTAAATTTGAAACAAAAACTGTGGTACTGTGTTAGCCAGTAGCAAATACTTTTTGTATTTGTTTTTTTTTTTAATTTGTTATTAATGCTAAATCACTAAAGAATACATATTGTGAATGGTGCAGCAGTGCATTAATACATGCAGTAAAGCAAATGTGAAGTCATGGAAAGTAATGATAAGAGGATTTTCTCGCCAGCCATGGATTCGCTGCGACAAAAACATTGCAGAGTCAAAGTTGCCATAAGAAAAAACACCCATTGACTTCAATACATTCGGACCAAATAAAAAACGCCAATTGACTTTAATGCATTTGGAGGAAGAGGAAAAAAAATGGTTGCACGTAAAATATGTTGACGGCCGTTTACTTCAATGCATTTTGCAAATTCTTCGCCATTTTGCAAATTTTTCCACAAAGCTTAATGGGACAGATTCGCTCGACACTAATGGAAAGTAAATGTTTAAAATTGCAAAATGAAGGTAGTTCATACTGGTACATATTCTGCACTGACGCTTATTCCTATAAATAATTTAGAGCTTACAAGCAATTATAATGGAATAACTCTATGAGGAAATTTATTAAAGGGCAAAGTAGGCTTTTCTAGTGAAAATTCGTAAAAATTGAAAATTTGCAGGAACATCACCATTTCACTAAAAGGCGAAGCTTCACGTCTTTTCACCAGGCAAATTTTTACTCAGCTGAACAATCCTGGCTCCACAAATCGTTTAATGCAAATAACACAACATTTAGCAGCTCCCTAACACAAGATAACAGCTCCCTGCTAAGAACAACACTCAGTTGTAAAAGTCAAGTCCCACTGAGACTGATTCAGTTACATAAAGTAGGGGAAATACTGTAACAGCCTGCCAGAATGTGTAGTTCCATCCTAAAATGCAGGCACAAGTCACATGACTGGGGGCAGCTGTGAAACTGACAATTTGTCTAGCCCCATGTCAGATTTCAAAATTGAATATAACAAAATCAGTTTGTTCCTTTGAGAATTGGATTTCAGTGCAGAAGTCTACTGGAGCAGCACTGTTAACTGATGCATTTTGAAAAAAAACCTTTTCAATATACATTCATTCATTCAAACTGAACCCTGATTTTCCAGTTATTTGTAATTTTGTCATTTATTATTCTCCGGTCTGGTGGTGCTAACTCCTAAAACTAAGAAGAAGAAGCTTGATGTGTAACAGACTTAACAGGAACATTAAAACCACTGACTCTAGATAGAGAGCCAAATAGTACATTGCTCTTGATTTCAACTACGATATAATTAATCCTTCTTGGAAGCAAAATAATTCTATTGATTTTATTTAATGTTTAAATGTGGTTTTTGGTAGATGTACAGTAAATATGGACAGGGCCCGATTTACATAGTGGGCACCCCTAGGCCCACTGCCATTCTTTGCCCCCCCTCTCCTTTATTTGGGCAAATTTGTGTCATCGGGACTAGAACAATGGGGATTTAAATTTAAAAAACAACTATCATATCTCCTGCGGATCCCCATTGTTTCTGAACCAATGTGTGTGTAGTTGGGCAGCATGCTGCCCCCTAAAATCCTGCCACCCTAGGCTCGGGCCTTGGTGGCCTTTCGACAAATCCTTGCCTGAATATGGAGATCCATATTAAGGAAATACCCCTTATCCGAAAAAAACCCAAGTCCATAGCAGTCTGGATAACAGGTCCCATGGCTGTACTAGAAAGTTACTTAGAATTACATTTTATTTCATTCTGCAAGTGGTTTTTGGTTGACATCCCCATATACAAAACTATCTTCTTGCAGCATGGAACCTGGAGAGCATCTTAACTGTCCTCCAAAGGTAAGAAAGTATGGACTTTTCCCCTGCTGGCAGTCTTATCATCTTGGGGGTTTTTCTTTAACAGCCAAGCAAAGTATCTAACAGGCATCTAATCCTTGTCAGGTTATTGCATGTGTAATCTAGAAAGGAATTTGTTGCTGATGTCTATTGAGTACATAACTCTAAGCTGGCTGGGAATCCTGGAAACAAGAAGTCAATATTTTCTGACCAAGTATGATGGAAATCATTAAACAGTTTGTCACTTCCTGGGCATTGTATAATTCTTAGTCATGAAATTCCTTGTGCATTACTTTTTGTGCTCTTCTTCAGTACTGATCCATTCCACCAAGGTCATGACTCTATTTATTCATAGGCTTTATTACCTGCTGCTACTATCTCAGACAAAATTTATTGGTTTGGCATTGGTGGACAGGTTTGGTAGAACACTTCATGCTCTGCTGTTGTTACTTTTTTTTTAAAGTTTGTGCTTTAAGGAGTTCTGAAGTGTTTGGGAGAGCCAAGGAGGTCATACCAGGACAAGTCTTTATCAATGTTCTTTGGGACCCCCTAACTTTCTGCTGCAGTCCCAACATGGAACCTAATCTCCAGAATCCATAAACAGGTCAGTTGTCAAGGCAAGGAAAGCCAGACCAGGGCTAAGGACATTCAGCAGACAAGAAGTAACAACAAAAAAGTCCATGTTTATCAAATATTGTCAGACATTCACAGTTCCCTTATAAACCATTTTGTGAGATTAATATTTCATACTGAGGTTACTGATTGTCAGTCTTCTACTGTTCATGTTTATCAACTATCTTGGTCAACTGCCTGTTACTATCTCTGCACACCACCTGCCAAGACCTCCAGCCTCTTGATTAGGAACCTGTTGCTGGTGTTGCAAAATGGGTTTCAAGTTCCTGCAGGGACCCCAATGTTTGCCATAGCATATCAAAGGCAGAACATTGTAATTCTTTTCTTTTCTTGTTTTTTTTTTTATTTATAACTTATTTTTCCATTCTCTGCAGTCAGCAATACTCTCTTTGGTTTCAACTTGCTTGTTGAAATGAGGACACAGTAACATATCATACAATTAGTCACAATGAAATGAAGGCCACTAAATAACTATCTGATCTGCTGTAACTAAAGTTTTTAATAGCTGTGGGGGGTTGATTCAGTTCAGGCTGAATAGACTATTCCAAAACCAAGGACTTAGAATTTCCCATTACAATTTAATGCAGTTCAATTGGTATTTTAAAATCATGTAATTAACAAATTACACCATGTGTGGTCTGAAATAATATTTACTGTATATCTATACTGTCAGTGGTGGAAAAACTTCTTATGCTGTTTTTTGAAGTTGTTCTTATGGACAAAGGGTGCTAGAAATACTCGAAGGACCATTTCAGGATTAAAATGTTCTGGTTTTACCATGACTTCCTATTTCCATCCGCTGATCATTGGATTTTTGTAATGAAATAAAAACTGATAAGAAACCATTGGTATCTGGGCAGAGTTAACATAGGTTTCTATCCTTAACCACTTCTTTATTGCCATCAGGGGAATTACAATAAAGTTTATATTTTCTAATTACATGTTCTACCAACCAGACCAAGAAGCATCATAGAAAGCATATTAAAGGTATGGGACCTGTTATCCAAATACTTGGACTTGGGCTTTTATGAATAATGGGTCTTCCCCTAATTTGGATTTCCATATCTGAAGTCTACTAAAATATAATTTAAATATTATTTACACCCAATAGGATGACTTTGCATCCAATAAGGGTTAATTATATCTTGGTTAAGATCAAGTACAAGCTACTGTTTTATTATTACAGAGGAAAAGGAAATCATGTTTAAATATGTGAATTATTTGATAAAATGGAGTCTATGGGAGGACCTTCCTGTAATTCTGAGCTTTCACAATAATGTGTTTTCGGTTAATGGATAACATATATCATATATCAGCTTGTTTTTATTTTGGCCTAAGAGATTTTCAGGTTAATTCCTGGTGCAAGTGCAAGTGCAAAGCATTTTCCCAACCATTTTAAAAGTGCCATCTTTATCTTCAGTTTCACAATTAAAGAGGAATGGTGCAAAAAGCCAATTTTAGCACTACCAAAATGTAATGTGTCCAATAGCAGGAGCAAATAAAAATAATGAAGGGGAGAGAAAATACTCACAGTTTATCCCAGTCTATGGGTGCATGGAAATGGAACAACAGCAAAAGTTGTGAGTTTCCTCTAAAAAGTTGTTAAAAATACAAATATATTTAATATGACATTACAGGTGAAGGCCTAATGCGTTTCGTGCCTGTTGTGGTACTTACTCATAGGCTCAGTTTAACACCCCAAATCATTTTATACATATAGTTTCTCAGCAACAGACGCACTCCAGGGCTTCACGATGCAGTACATCTGTGGAGTGTGTCTGTTGCTGAGAAACTTTATTTATGATGTAGAAGTTGGCATGTACAAATAGATTGATTAGGACATTACAGGTGAAGGTCTAATGCGTTTCATGCCTGTTGGGGCACTTACTCATAGGCTCATAGTAATTTTCTACATATATACTGTATACAGCGCCGATTCTAATGAAGATGCTGCCAGAGGCGGTTCCCCTTGTCTGCTTACCTATTGAGAGGGGAGGTATCCAAGGCAGGAACAGTGGTGCCGAGAGCGCAACTGTGCTCTCTCACACTAGTTAGTTTGGCTCTTAGAAGTACCAAAAGCGGCTTTTTGCCGCTCCTAGAAACTTATCTGGTGCGGCTGCCTGAGATGAGCAGCACCTCATTGGTGGAGCGCCCCTGCATATATATATATCTCAGCAACAGACACACTCCAGGGCTTCATGATGTGGTAAAGCTGTGGAGTGTGTCTGTTGCTGAGAAACTTTATTTATGATGTATGAGATGGCACCAAGGCATAAACTGACTGTATACATGAATTGTATATATTTTTTATATATGTGCACCAGGGCCGGACGGGGAGAAAAAAGCAGCCCTGGCAAAAGTGTCAAAGCAGCCCATGTATTCACTCACATGCAAAGCATGATATTTCCAACCCCAAGGTTAACTAGAACTAGTTTTTATTAATGTATATTTTAAGAGTCCATTAAATATAATCCCCAGAAATATTATACACCCTATGTGCTGGCCCTTGCCACAAATATCTCCCCCTAGTTTCTATCACAGTTATTCTACCAGATGGATTAGTGGCCCTATACTTACAGTATATACTAAATTTTCCTTTGTGTGCCCCCAGCAAGACCATGTACCCTGGCAGATAAGAGGACTTTAATTACCATGTGTATCACAGGGCCACAGTGTAACATACTTGAATTAATTGTCTCATGCAATTAATGCTACATGTAACAGTGTAACATATACAGGCTGAAGTGATTGTTCTGAGCATGGATCCTACTGTTGCCAACATACCTATCATAAGCATAAGGGATTGGGTATATAGCAAGCAACTCTAATATTACTAACTGAAGTTGGTCAGGATTCCTGGTTCCTCCCATATGCCAGTACTGACATGAGCAGTAACAAATTCAGACATCAGCTTAGCTGTGGCTGTCTATTATGGACAGCTCATTTGCATTTCTAAAGTGATTGGCTCATTTACATATTAAAGACATACCTAATTTCATTTTTTAGGTGAGCAGCCTATTTACATTTTAAAGCAAGCAGCCTATCGGCATTGGCCCGAACCCACAGATTGCCAGTCCAGGCCTGATATGCACCACGTGTGCTACCTAAAATGTAGGCGCTATATAAATTCATGTTATTATTATTAATAATAATAATAATGCAGACACATCGGAAAGAGAGGAGAGAGGGGCGGTGCACATCGGAAAAGACGCAGACATGTCGAAACATTGGTGCAAGGGGATAAGACTAGGGGTATGAGGCAGAGAAGGTACATGCCTAGCTCCCCCCAAGCTTTGCACCCTAGGCACATGCCTACTCTGCCTATATATATATATATATATATATATATATATATATATATATATATATAAAGAGAGAGAGAAAGAAAATGAGAGTTACAGTTATACCCCTTGCAATGGCAAAGAATAGGCAAACAGGGTGCCCAGTAATTTCTCCTTCTGCTGTTCCCTTGCACATCCTATGATTTAACTGTCTGGGTGTCAGACAAGTCACTAGACATATTAGTTAGTCCTTTGCAACAAAACAAAATAGCTGACGCAGAGACCTTACTAGAAGTCAAGTGGTTATCTTTAGAAACAAGCTTGTTTTATTTTTTTCTTTTTAAGTATGCATGTATTGATCATATGTGTTCCAATTCAGGCTAAAACTGGAACAGTGGAACTGTGGATGAATGTTTTCTTTGCAGCCATTCTAAGATGCGGTGCCTGTGGAAGAATCGCTGTTTGGCTTCGTCTCTGCACGGGGAGCTCTCACTCCCATTGTTTCAGTGTGAAATCACTACCTCAGGACATAATTAGAGCTGCTCCATTTATTACGTTAAATGATTAGTAGGCACTTGAAATGATTCACTATATTACCTTTATTGCTGATGATTTTTAAATATGAGACTTTTGTGTTCTTTTTGAAGTGAGACGCCTGTTTGCTCCATTCTGCGGAACCGCTATTAACTGACGGCGCTCAGCCATGTAACACCATTACTGTCGTTTAAGCCAATTCTTTTTTTCCAACAGCCTTTATGTTTATCAGCAATTTGCATTAAAGGATTTAATAAAGTGTATGGGGCTATGCCGAACACTAAGGAATTACGTCATGCCCCAATGATGCATGCATCTGAGAATTAAAACAACTACAGTAGAAAAAATACTCCTTGCATTTCATGTGCTTGCACATATAAGGGCTTGTTTAATAACTCAGGAGCTAAATTGCAGTTGTTAGTGTCAACCAATTAGCAATTATCTTTGAACAGTCCACTACAAGTTAGAAAATGCAAGGGCAAATTTCATTAGTTGCTACGGGCAACTGCCCTTATGTGGTTCAGGCTGATCATATTGGTCATATCTATGTAAACATTTACTTTGGTGAATATTATGTTTAGTTCTAAGGTGTAGTTAAAGGGGTGGTTCGCCTTCAAGTTAACTTTTAGTATATTGTAGAAGGGCCAATTCTAAGAAACTTTTCAATTGGTCTTCATTATTTATTTTTCATAGTTTTTTTATGATTTGCAATTTTCTTCTGTTTATTTGCAGCTTTCAAATGGGGGTCACTGACACCATCTAAAAACAAATGCTCTGTAAGGCTACAAATGTATTGTTATTGCTACTTTTTATTATTTATCATTCTATTTAGTCCCTCTCCTATTCATATTCCAGTCTCTTCTTCAAATCAATGCAGGGTTGCTAGGGTAATTTGTACCCTAGAAACCAAATTGCTGACATCGCAAAATAGAGAGCTGCTGAATAAAAAGTTAAATAATTATAAAACTACAAACAATAAAAAATGAAAACCAATTGCAAATTGTCTCAGAATATCACTCTCTACATTATACTAAAAGTTAACTCAAAGGTGAACAACCCCTTTAAAAATAATTTACAAAACAAATCATCTTCCCTCAGGAATTGAGTGTGCGTAGTGGAGGGGTATCCTAACATCTTTTGCTGTAGGCACGGTACTTTATAATGACTCTGCTTTATTCTCCCTCATCCTGAGTGATAGGGCTGACATTGATTAGTGAGGGTGCAAATGGGCAGAAGGGCACTCATCATTCAAGCACCATTTGCACATTATGTTACTTGCAGGGCCAAAGGGAGCAGAAATAACCTATAAACCTATACTATCAAATAAAATGTAATAGTTGAGCTCATGTACATGAATGTATGGGATCCATTATGTATGTATGTATGTATGTATATTTTTATTTGAATAGCGCTCCTTGAGGGCAAAGAAATGTACAGCAAAAATAAATTAGTAGTAAGAAACAAAGGATCACTGCATAAATAAGTAACAATAAGTGCATTATTAGAAGTGCAATTCACATAAATATAAAATATAATTACACAGTGTCAAGGAGACAAAGGAATGGAGGACCCTTCCTTGTGGGGCTTACACTCTAAATGGGAGGGTAACTTACGGACACAATTTGGAGGGGTATTAAAAGTGCTGTAATTTACAGTGGGTGAAACTGTCATATAAGTGCCAGTTCCCAGTTCAGGTGTTATCCAGGTGCTCCCAGAGGTAGTCTCTGAGTTTTCTTTTAAAAAAATTGAAGGAGGATTCTCTCTGAAGAGATGCAGGAATGGCATTTCAAATATAAGGAGCTGCAAGAGAGAAGGGTTTGACATGGGAAGCTGCAGTAGAAGTGGGGGTACAACCAAGCTGTTAGTCTGAGAGGAGCGGAGATTTCGGCCAGGAACATATAGAGAAATAAGAGATGAGATGTAGTTAGGTGTAAAGGAATGAAAGGCTTTAAAGGCTATGAGGAGAAGTTTATAAGTTATTCCTTGTTTTATAGGAAACCCATTATCCAAAAAGCTCAGAATTTCAGGATGGCTGTCTCCCCATAGACTACATTTTATACAAATAACCAAATTTTTTTAAAATGGCTTCCTTTTTTATGTAATAATAAAACAGTACTTTGTACTTGATCCAAACTAAGATATAATGAATCCTTATTGGAAGCAAAACCAGGGTTTATTTAATGATTAAATGAGTTTCTAGTAGACCAGGAAACAATAGAAAATACTATGAAATATTTATAATGTGTTAAAGTTATTTTGATGTAGATTGTAAGCTCTAACGAGCACAGGGCCCTGTGAGGGTATAAGGCCTGTGTTATGATCTTCCAGTTGGCTCATCCATGTTCCCAACAGATATGTGTGGCAGAGTGTGAAAGTGTTCCTTTAGCGTTTATCCCCACAGAGAGCATTGATCCCTTCCCAAACAAATTCTAGGCCAACCTAAGCATGGCAAACTTGTAACCAGTTCTTTTTATGGATTTGGTTTACATTTAATTTTATTAAAAAATAGTGATGCAGCCCAAAGTGATTTTAGAGTAGGACTTTTGCAGTGGCCTAAGTATACGAAGTGTTTCTCAATAAAACAGTAGCTTGTACTTGATCCCAACTAAGATATCAGTAATCTGTATTGGAAGCAAACCAGCCTACTGGTTTTATTTAATGTTTTAGTAGACTCAAGGTATAAAGATCCAAATTACAGAAAGATCCTTTATCTGTTAAACCCCAGGTCCCACACATTATGGTCCCATACCTGTAGTTGGAGTCAGCACTGGCTACAAAGCTGCATATTGGGCTTCTACATGTTAGGAACTTCCTCTTCCTAAGGGTTAGGCCAGACGGGAAGATTCGGGGAGATTTGCCGCCTGGCGACTAATCGCCTCTTCTTTAGGGCGACTAATCTCCCCGAACAGCTTCCCCCTGCCTTCCAGCGGATTTATGAATAATCGCCTGCACCTATACACACGGGTCGCTGCATTTTACGAAGTTGCCTCCTTAGGCAATTTCGAGCAATTTCGGGAAAGCGCAGTGTCGCGTGTGATTAGGCGCATGGGGATTCTTCATTAAGCAGCTGGAAGGCAGGGGGAAGATTCGGGGAGATTCGTCACCTGGCAACTAATCTCCCCGAATCTTCTCGTCTGGCCTAGTCTTTACTGCTCAATAAATACTCAGCATCCCTAATAAAAGAAGTTATTTTTAAACACAGCATCCAACAATCCTTGGGATTCTTTTCAGAAAGAATTCTGATTGGGATTCTTATTTACAGTAATAATCACAAGGTGCCTCATTTTTATCTTTTATTTATTGTTTTGGTTTGCTGAGTAAGTTTACTGCACCTGCACAGAAATGTTCTCTGCTTGTTCTACAACAGGGCTAGAATTAGGATTTTAGGATTTTATCTTCTTTTGAAGATTTTTAATGGCCAACCAGGCTTCAAGGAAAGCATAAGAAATGTTTCCTTATCTGTGTATAATTTATGGTCTGTACATGGGCCCACTGTTAACATTTAATTCCATTTAATACACCACACAATGGATTAACTTCATATAATTCAGTTGAAGGTGGAATCTATGACTTTTCTTGAGCCTGTTATTTTTTTATCTTAGTGCAATTTATTGTGGTGTAAATAGTAATTTCTATTGATTTTTTTTTTTTTTAGAATTTTTATGGGATTCCAGGATAACAGCATTTTAGGAATAAACAACAGAGATTATTTTGTTTCCAAAACCTTGTAATGATTTGATCCATTACTTCAATATGAAAACATGAAGTCCTATTGGTTTTTTCATTTTTTTATAAAATATTTTATTCAAGGTCACATTAAAACAGATGAGTTCATCTGTGCTTTAAAGCCCTGACAAATCAGAAAAAATTAAGTGCCATGATATTTTTATAAGGGATTCTGTAGTTTACAAGACAAGTTCCAGCCACAGACTGTCCATGTTTGTACCTTCTTCAAAATGATCATCTAAATATTTGTATTTACAAGTATGGGACCCATTATGCAGAATGCTCGGGACCTGGGGGTTTCTGGATAATGGTTTCCATAATTTGGATCTTCATACCTTAGGTCTATTAGAAAATCATGTAAATATTAAATAAACACAAAAGTCTGGGTTTTGCTTCCAAATAAGGAGTAAGTAAATCTTAGTTGGGATCAAGTAAAAGGTACTGTTTTATTATTACAGAGAAAAAGGAAATCACTTTATAAAGATTTGGATTATTTCATTATAATGGAGTCTATGGGAGACAGCCATTCCGTAACTTGGAGCTTTCTGGATAACGTGTTTCCAGATAATGTATTCCATACCTGTATTTAATTATTAACCTCTGTATACTTAATTTACTCAAGTTTAAAGATCCATACTGGGCAATGCAATACAGGGGGCTTTTGAATGCAATATATCCTGTAATGCGGGGGGGGGGGTTCACAACCTATTACAAGTGGTGAGTCTTTCATTAACAATTTGGAAATACTCAAGGAAATATTTAGATTAAAAAAATAGACATTTACCATAATATCTATTAAGAGTTGTGGGCAAACAGACTTATACCCAGGGGGTAACTGAAGCAGACCCTGCGGCTGCAGGAGGCACAGGAGATATAGGGCTCTAATTCATAAACAATTTCAATCAATATTGGTAAAACTGGAAAACCTCTGGCTATGTTGGGGGCCCAACAATTAATTTGCTGTGGGGGCCAGTAATATCTAGCTACGCCACTGCTTATACCTTTGCCTGAGTGATATACCATAATGACTCCCATATAAAATAATATCTGTAGATCACTGTAGATTAATGCATGTATTATCTGGAAACCTGGTATCCAGAAAGCTGCAAAATACAGCCATGACATTTCCATAGAGTGCTATATAAAAGAACAATCCTTCATTTTTTTTTTTTACTGATTTGCTCTTTGTCTGTAAGAGTAATAGTAGCAAGTACTGGATAGTAGGATAGTAACTAATAGAGAGCAAATCCATGTTGGTGGCAAACATGTTTAATTGCTAAAGCAGCATCAAGGCATGTTGCTTCAACTTACATCAAGACACCCCTTATCCAGAACCCCCCCACTAGCATTTTAGATAATAAATTCCATACCTGTAAAATAAACAGACACATTGGTCTGATTTACATTAGTATCATAATAATGAAGGAGGGGGAGTGAAATGTGGGCTGTACATGTTATTAGCATGCTGACATGGGGAACGTACAAAGAATGTGGCAATAGGAACGTGAATGCCGTTAGCCTCCCAGCGGCCAAGATCCCAGAAATATCTACTTATCAGAATATACACTGTTAGCATAATGGCCTGCTTCCTCCACCGAGGCCGTAAAGAACGATACATGCATGCCGTATATATATATATATATATATATATATATATATATATATGGCACACCAATCCCATAATGTTGCTTACTGTCGCGGCTGCAGTGTAAATATTTACAGATAAGCAGGAGAAACACGAAATGCTGAAAAAAAGTGACTTCTTAATTATATTAACCCACCTCCTATTGATTTTAGCTGCAGATTTCTGAATAGGCCTTAATGAAGTAGATTGTTTAATGCAAGATGCCTCCCTAAACAGACGCCTGTTCCCCTTCTCTTCATTAGGAGCAATTCAACCCAGGTGCTTGAAAGCTGTCTGTATGAGGAAAAAAAAAGAAATAAATAAATAAAATCCAACCAGCCTGATAGCACAGTGCAGTCACTTGCCCAAACTAAATTACGTCCACTCGGCATTGTCAGATCATTCCATTAAATGATTCCACAGCTTCATCGCAAAGGGCACATTGTGTGGATTATTATCTGATTGATGAATAATGCTCACCAGTCATTTTGCACTTTTATTTAAAAGACAATATTTAAAGATTTATGTCACCGGCGCGCACATTGCACACGTTTCGAACACAGAACCAGTTTAATTACCGTCTTATTTAAAAATAATTTTTTATGTGGCATGACACCTATTATTTCAGGCATGTGCAGAGCGAGAGATGGCATTCAGTGCATAAGAAGAATACCATTAAACTAGGGAGGGAGAAAATCAGGGCAAACTTTTTTTTTTATTAATTCAAAGAATGAATATTTTATTCCTGGCAAAATAACATTTCATTTTAGATTGTTTTTTTTTTTT
>CM044445.1:96105573-96138007 GCA_024363595.1 Xenopus borealis | reverse complement strand
TTTTTTTTTTTTTAACAGAATTGGGAAATTATTTTAGAAATAACTAGA
This sequence comes from Xenopus borealis, assembly GCA_024363595.1. Taxonomy (NCBI): domain Eukaryota; kingdom Metazoa; phylum Chordata; class Amphibia; order Anura; family Pipidae; genus Xenopus; species Xenopus borealis. Next base: position 96,137,959 of record CM044445.1, on the reverse strand, counting down.
AGTTTTAAAATTACAACCCTATTTAAATCATAGTTAATTTCGACAAAGAAAATTCTAGGCAAAAACAGGTGTCACATACCATTTTAGTGCATGTTTATGCTAAAAGCAATAAAGCACAATGATTATTAATCTGATTCCTATTTTGTAAATAAAGCAGCATTATTAAGATGCGGCTGTCTGTATTTTGGTGAGAATGTTGAGAAATACAGCACATAATTCATTAAAAACAATGCCCAACAGGTACATGAATATTACAGATGCCATTTGTGGATCTGTTCTCTGTCCGCTGTAAACCGGAGAAAAAATTGGAGGTGTTTTATTTATTCGAAGCCCTTGGAACAAACAAACACTTTTTGCGACCAGCTGAGAATTTCGTAGGAATAAACGGTACCTGCCATCAGTGGAATTTAGCATTCGCCACTAAGCACGAGGTTTTCCCTGCGGAAAAAGCTTGACCAGGGTATTCTCATTTACAAAGAGGCAGGTTAAACAGTTAAACGCTAGCAAATCCTTCATAGCCCTGTGGGAAATTCCACTTTAATCCTGAACTTATAGGAGGACAATCAAAAGCCAAAAGCCTGGGTAACAAATCTGATCCGTGGTTACAAGTATGTTCTCCTGGGACAGCAAGAGATGCTCCCTGCACAAGGCCAGCAAGGATAAATACCTTAATGATGAGACAGATAGTGGATGCGGAAACAGCGCCTGGCTACAGACATTCGCTTCCAATTTAACATTGCATCATGAAAAGGCAATTGTGCTGGAACTGAGGGCAAGCCAGTCCTGATTACTGGGACTTGAAATGTGGCTTTAAGGAATGATTAATGACAGTGTCAGAGTTAAAACACTGGTGCAATGAGAGTTATCTCTAATCCACCTGCTTTGCAGGCTGCAGTTGTAAAAAAAAGAAGAAGAAACAAAAAAAGGGGGGAAGGTGCAAACAGACCCTCACATATACCATGATAACAAAAAGCCCTGTTATAACAGCAGCAAAGCAAATCATAATACAAAGGTGCAGGGATGCAGATAGGTGTTAATGTCACCAGTAAAAAAAATAAAAATAAAATAAAATAAATGTGAAAGGCGGATATTAAAATTTGTATCGCCTGGTCCAGAGACGTCTCCTTTCATCCACAAGAGCGCTGCAGTGTAACGTTCAGAGGAAGGCTGCGATTTAAGAAGAAACCTTCTTTTTTTTTTTTTAGCTTTTTTATGTCTTCTATAATGGCCATTTCCTTTGTTTTGTTATGCTACAAAGCTCTGGAGATATGCGCTTATATATACGTGCGGCTTTAATTAATCTCAAAACACACTCCGGCACAAAGAAAGAGAGAGATCGGCCTGCTTCTATACGGCACGGCGTGTGCTCAGCCTTAAAAGGATGAGTTCAGTACCAAACACTCTTTAGCATTTATCTTGGTCACAGTTTGTTTGTTTGGTTTTTTGCAAAAAAAAAAAAAAAAAAAGATTCAACCAGAAACGGTATAAAGTAATTATGAATATTTAAGTGACAAGGCTAGAGTAATTGGAAGGGAATATGCACTGCTTTCTCATATATCTTTATATAAAGCTAAAATATTGTATGTTCCCCTTCATTTTTCTTTGCTAGCATTTTTTTTAATCCCCTCTTCAAAGACCCACTTTCTATGATTATTTCAGAACATTGATGCTGCGTCCAACACAATAATGTTTGTAAAATTGTTTCATTTCCTGGAGTTTTGTTTTTTTTGTTTTTTGCTATAAACAGTGCCTGTATTTTAGCACATGCTGGGCTTCATTTTTTTAACCAAGTACATTTCTTTCGGAATAAACTACATGTAAAAGCCTATCAAGCAGCGGTGGAACACTTCTTCTGCCATTGGGCTTCAAGTGTTGTGCAGGCCCTTCTCACTCGTAAGGGGCTATGGGGAAAAAAATTCCATACTTTATAATATCATAATTGTTAACAGAAGCACGAAGATTCGAAAATGATCCCAGGCAAGTGCAGTTATCGGTGGCATCTTTACATTTTTACATTAGTTCCTTTAAATCCCTACAGAGCTAGCGCTGTGCCACTATGTATTGTGTTTGAATAAAAAAATAAAATAAAATAAATTGTTACTGGAAATCTTGTAGGTTTACAGGCAGCTCGGTGAGCCTCAGTCTATTAAGTCAAATATTTCTTCCTTACCGTTCGTTGTGAAGAAATGACAACACTGCCACTTTGTGGAATAATCTGGGCATCACGGGCTACTTCGATGCTCCTGAGTGGGAATTGGGACTGGGAACTACAATTTCATTGTTCATTTTAAGCAAACAGTAAAAATAGATTTCAAAAATGTAGACCCTGAATCATCTATGCTGGGAAACCTATCATTTAATTTTTTTTTATATTGTATTAAAATAAAATTACTTTAAAAAAAGTAAAATAAATGATGATCTCCCCCCCATAACCTGAAATTGTATTATAATAATTAAGGGATAATACCATTACAGTAGAGAACTGACATATATTGTGCAAAAAATGTATAAATTCATATACTACAACAACTTGGAATTGTATCATAACGATTATTCACAGATGACGCTGTGACATTAGGGAATTTAAAAATATTGTATAAAACAGAGCTTTTTGATGGCATTGGCTATAAAATAAAATAAATAGTGCAGCACTTTGAATATTTGATTTGCAGAGCAATTGTTTTTTGTTTATTTGGGTTGTTTTGGAACTAAGTCCAAGTTCCATGAGAATCATTCAAGTAACATACTGCAGCTTTTGTAATCATTCTAGAATCCACTAATAAATCAATGAATAAAACTTTTTATTTCAGCAGAATTTCATTCTCTCAACATTCCTTTAAAAAAAGGTAAATTTTTTTAAAATTGTGTTTTTGGCTGAAAAATATTGAAATATTCATTGAAGTCAACTTTACTTTTAAAAGCATACTTTCATTGCTAACTGTAAACCACGGGTGCATACACTTTAGTAATGTTAGGTCTCATTTCACATTGGGGATTACATGTTGTACTGCCTTTGATAATGTAACTTTTTTGGTTTACAATGGCAGTGCTCCATTTTTTAACACCCAGTTCTCCAGCCAGCAATTTAAAATGTAAAGTACTGTACCCAGCAGGGGAATCTAATGGAGCTGTATGTTGGGTTGCAGTGATCTACTGACCACCAGCTGAATATCTACTGGTAGCTTCAGGGCATTCCCTGGTGTAATCACTTAGTTTAGTCTCCTTCCTATATCTGACACAACCACACTTTATGGATGAGATTGAAGCATTCTTTGTAACACAACATTCAAACCACACTGATCCAAGATCCTTGTGTTTCTCAAATAACTTCAAGATACAGAGCCCTAAAAAGAACTAATTAAGAATGACTAAGGCCAAAAAGTTTGGCAAGACCTCCACCATGGGAGTTCGCAAATATACCATTGAATACATTTAGCCACAGAATTTCTACCAATACTAATTAGAATTGCATATAGATTAAATTAAAATATTTAAATGGGAATTTGTGGGACAATACAATCCCTTTACTTGAGGATCTCAGCTACACTATGTAGGTTAGTTACTAAACCTCAAATTTTTCTGGTCACGCTTTTTGGAGCAAAAACTCAAATTTGTTGCGGAAAAAGAACAACATTTTTTTCGAGGTTTCTTTTACATTAATGCTGCAAAAATCCAGAATCTGAAAATCCACCATCTCAGACCTTTCAAGGTCATTTATAAGTTAATGGGAGATGTCGTTATCCAATTTGGAGATATAGAGTTTGCACTGGGTTTATCCAGATAATCTGAAAAATGTGGGTGTTTTGGGCAAAACCCCAAACAATAAAGCATTCAGGAGAAAAGTCAGAATTTTTAATTTTGTTGATAAAAGGCAAAATCGTGGGTAGGTGTTTGGTCGAGCTTTTTTATTAAAACAATGAGATAAAATTGGATTTTAGTAAATAACCCCCTATGTCTTCCTCAATTAAAGGAGGAGGAATAGTATTGTACAATTGGGGTGCCAAAGGTTAGGCACCCCAATGTGACTAATTTTACTTACCTGACACCCGAGCCAGTGCTCCTATCAGCAGAGTGTCAGGTAAGTAAAAGTAGTCACTTGGGGCTGCCTGTTTGGTACCCCCAAGTGTAAAACACTATTCCTTCTCCTTTAAGCCTCTATTTTTGGATTCAAAACTAAATTGTTGGCCTAACCCAAGCAGGCAGCATTATAAAAAAAAAAATCCTTTGTGTTCTGCCTCATATGGATTCCGAAAGCTCCTATAGACCAAATAGTCCAAATCAGAAACAGATTTTATATGGCGATTTAACAATTTAATAGCCATAGTTCTTTTTTGCGTTACCTGGTACAGTAGGGGTTAGCAGCAAACCTCCAAATGGGATTCTGATAAGGAAGTGTGATAAACTCACAAGTCTGTATATGAAAGCTGAGATGCATCTGCCTCTGGCTATATCTAATCCCCACCTATTAGTTTGTTGGACTCATTTATTTATATATATTTTTTGAAAGACCAAAGAGGAAAGAGATTCAGCTTTGTAAATACTGCACAGATGACGTGCTGTCAGGGTAATGGATGAATGAAATGAGATATATAAATAATGCTGCATTCATGAAGCCTCTGGTTTGCTAATTACCAAGCTTCTCTGTGCAAGCAGAGTCCTGAAAGGCTGAGGATAAGAAAGATGCTTTTATACCTGTCTGTCATACCAGGAATCTCAGCTGTAGACTGTCACTAAACTCCTCATGTCAAAGTAGGGGGAAAGAGAAGCAGGAAGGATGGTAAGGGATTTTTTTTTTTTTTTTTTTTAAAGGAGATGCATTTTAATGAAAGATTTTCTATGGAAAACATTTGAATTGACACAGAGATATGACCAGGCATGAGGCTGCAAAGCAAACACAGTTTTTTTTTTACTTGTGATTACAAAGAGGAATTCGGGAGCCATTTCTCTTCCTTCTAGGTCTAGGTTAGTTTTCACAGATGTTAAGGGAAGAGTTCAGTATAAAAATAAAAACTGGGTAAATAGATAGGCTGTGCAAAACATAAAATGTTTCTAATATAGTTAGTCAGGCAAAAATGTAATGTATAAAGACTGGAGTGACTGGATGTCTAACATAATAGCCAGAATTCAACTTCCTGCTTTTCAGCTCTTTAACTTTGAGTTAGTCAGTGACTTGAAGGGGGGCCACATGGGACATAACTGTTCAGTGAGTTTGCAATTGAGCCTCAGCATTCAGCTCAGATTCAAAAGCAACAGTTATGACCCATGTGCCCCCCCCCCCCTCAAGTTACTGTCTGGTAACCAGTCAGTGGAATCCAAGAGAGCTGAAAAGCAGGAAGTAGTGTTCTGGCTATTATGTTACACATAGGGTTGCCACCTTTTCCTGAAAAAAATAGTGGCCTTCCTATATATTTATCTTTTTTAACTATTAATAACATTGGGAACAACCATCAGAAATACCGGCCAGACCGGTAAAATACCAGCCAGGTGGCAACCCTAGTTACACATCCACTCACTCTAGCCTTTATAGATTACATTTCTGGCTAACTAACTATATTAGAAACATCTTTTATTTTGCACTGTCTTTCTATTTACCCAGTTTTTATTTTTATACTGAAGAATTCCTTTAAGAAGGGGATAAAAAATTGCCCCAAATTGTATGGGGACCATTGAGAGATCCTCCTGTTACTCCAGACCGCTAGAAAAAGCCTGTACATTCCTGATATAGTGTATTAAAAGATCATGCTGTCAGGCTAGCATCCTGCCATCAAGCTCAGGCTACGTTTCGAACATGCATCGTGTCCTTTGTCATTTTGGCTTGACAAAGGACACGATGCATGTTCGAAACGTAGCCTGAGCTTGATGGCAGGATGCTAGCCTGACAGCATGATCTTTTAATACACTATTTTGATACTTAACCAGTGAGTGCTGCCTTTTGTCTTGTGTTGCTCTATATGAGAAGGAGGAGAGACTCGGCAATCCCCCCCTGAGGCTGTGCACCACGAATATTCACTATCCTGGGAGAGTGCTGCTGTTGCTGTGAGTTGATATATATATATATATATATATATATATATATATATATATATAAAATAGCAAAAAAAATAATCCACTCAACAGGAGTTAGAGTAACTGATTTTAACAGAAAAACAAAAATTCCAATGTTTCGATCACATCATAGTGATATTCCTCAGGGATAAAAACTATATATACATATAACAGATAACAGATACAAGTTGCACACCTTGAATGTAATACAATGACTTGGGTGCTCTTGTTAAGTTTATAAATAAATAAAAAGCTGGATTTTCAAAAGAAAAACAAAAGGTAATTGTATGATGAAAGAAAACCTTTCTCAAAGTTTGTCCTGCAGTACCCCCAGCTTTTATATATATATATATATATCTCCTTTGTATTTAAATTTTTGCCATACCTTAACACTTATGACCATTATGGAGGCCTGTGCATCCCCATTCAATTGGCCCGTTCACCAGCACTTAAACGCATGTGTGCATGGCAGGCGGGGTAGTGCGGGCAGGGGCTAGGACTGCGTGCCTGTGTAGGTGCGTCCCCGTTCAACGGCACATGCACGCGTGCATTCTCGGCGTGGGGGGCGGATTGCAGGCAATTGGACCGATCGGCCTAGGGGGGCCCGCCCGAGGAATCCGGCCCTGATGTTACCCAGAATGCTTGGGACCTGGGGTTTTCCATAGAAGGGGTCTTTCTATAAGTTTCATTTCCATACTTTTAAGTCTGTTCAAAAATCATTTAAAAATTAAATAAACCCAACAAAATTATATTGTCTCCAATAAAGATTAATTATATCTATTTTTTTTATTTTGTATTATTACAGTACAAAACTAAATAATTTTTAAAGATGTAAATCATTTGATTAAAATGGTGTCTATAGAATATTTCCTCCTGTAATTAGGAGCTTTCTGTATATTGGGTTTCTTTACAACTGCTCCCATACCTGTACAGTTTTGCAAGTGGCACAATTTTTCAAGAATCTGCAATAGAATATCCCCATGTATTTTGTTTCACTGGAAGAAAAAAACACAGACAAGCACCCTAAGTTTACATCAGTTCTTTTTTGGGATTTAGATCCCCATTTAGGTGACAAATATGTATGAGTGAAAACAGAATTGTAGAACCAAGGCTAGAGATCTATGCTGAAAGGATTTGAAATGTTGATCTGTAGGTAAATGGCACATTATCAGGGAAATTAATATAAATATCAAAATGAACTACCCCAACACAACAAAAAGGATCCCAGATAAGATGACATTTCAAATACCTTATCCTTCAGAGCAGGAGTCTGTCATGTCATTAGTCAATCCGTTTTATATATGACCATTGCAAACTCCGATTTATTACTTGGCAATTTGGAAATATTAACTGAAGTTGATTCTTGTGACACGTCCGTAATTCTAGGCAATCTTTTCAAGCAAAGAGATAAGGGAACCTGTGATAAATGCCATTTAATTGACTGAAATATGGAAAGTGTTTAAGATAAAAATGCAGCATGTCCAGAACTACATAAGTACTGCTTATAGACAATGTCCTGGCTGGAATCAAACCTATGACAGCACCGTGCTGCGCATAATCATATAAACAAATAAAGTGCCATATTGTTCAATCACCACAATGTACTATTCTTTAATTGTCCATGTTTTGCGTGCAGACCCTGTTAAATGTAGAAAAATAAAAGAGGTATGGCATCATATGTAATTTTTATGCGATATTTTGGAAAATGTATATCCAATATGCATTTGATTGTATGTATAAAAATACAAGCACTTGTATATCTATACGGGAAGCAGACCCCCCAGGCATGGGGTACCTGTTTATCCGGACTAGGGAGTCTACTGTTTATATCAATTGGGCAGGGAGAGGAGTGGTCCATTGGGCCCCTTTCAAAGAAAATGCAGTGGCCCCAGCATTGTGTAATTAAGCCACTGGATGCATGGGCCCCTACAGGCTGAGTAAGTAGCTAATTGGCTTGTGTGCAGAACCTTCCCTGAAAGCCTGCCCCAAACAAGAAAATGACTGGCATGAATTTAGCAGAATGGATTTGTTTTAAAGTTTGGCTCAGTGTGGTTCATTATCTAAACAGTGATTTAAATAGCTTTAAGAAGGGCTTGGATGGCTTTTTAGCAAGTGAAGGGTTATGGAAGATAACTCACAGTACAAGTTGAATCAGGGACTAGTCCGATTGCCATTTTGGAGTCAAAAAGGAAATGTTTCCCCCTCTGAGGCAAATTGGAGAGGCTTCAAATGGGTGTTTTGCCTTCCTCTGGATCAACTAGCAGTTAGGCAGGTTAAAATAGAGTTAAAAGGTTGAACTTGATGGATGTGTGTTTAGCTGTGGCACTGTTTACTATAGTATTATTGTTTCTGAAACACATTTCATGCACTTGTCTGGATGTTTTCAAGAGGGGATCCTGTATAATTAGGGACAGGTGTTTCGAACAACTGAATAAACAACTGTAAAAATATGTTCAGTATTTTGCATTTGGTGCGTAACAAGATAGTGAACACTCTCTGTAATCATTGTATCAAGCCATAGTACCTTACTGTATGCTTCTCAGGGCAGAACCTATGTATATAGTAAGTGTGGAGTCTGTTTATTTTACATTTTCCCTTTTGTTTCCATGAAGATTTTACTGGCACAACATGATGTTGTCAGTCTTATTACAGCCCATGGTCCATTCAAAAAGGCATAGTTCATAAAGCAAGAAGTCCTAACATTTTCTTATTGTCTGGGCATAGACATACCATTAACCTATACCAGCATAACAAATCAGCAGGAAAATGAAAGGATGTAGTGATCTTTAACACACAGAAAAACATAATGATACATTTTGATGCACAAAAACAAACCAATATAGTGCTCTTTTTACTATGGAATTATATTTCTGTATTTATCCTGTATAATTAGAAAGCAGCATTGATTCCCTAAGATTAGCAGAAATTGTACTGTGCTATGATTGCCATCTGGTGGTGACTTCAGGTCTTTCTGGGCCCTTTACAAGAAAAACCTTTAGTTCTGACAATATATCGGTGACATTTTAAAATATTTTATGGAAGACTAATTGGTCACATTCATAACTATCAATTTGTATGTTTGTATATTAAAATAAAATATCTTCAATGTTGGAAATTTACCTCCCTTTGACTTACCTGGTTTTAGCTGCTGAATTTTTTTCATTTCAATTTTCAAGACAAATCTTTAAAGTTTGCACTTTTCGAACTGCTCTTGCAGAATAGCCAAGGGCCTCTGCCTTTTATTTCAGAGCACAGGAACCTTCAGCCAACCCCTTGAATTGAGCACGGCCTGCATTAGGCACCAGAAGTAGAGTGCAGCTTAGTCCATGGCACAAGTGTTTACTAAGTGACAACTTTGGCTAATGTCCCACTAATGACCTGCAAAAATCAGCCCCAACGTTGACAACGCCACTACAGGTGAATTCTAATACTATGTTATTGCAGAACCAAATCAGAAAGTTTCAGTATCAAGAGCAACTAAGGGTCATTCAAGTCTCGTCGTACCACTCATTAACTTATGATACTAATAAAATTCCTTATAAGCTTCTATTCCAGGGGTCCCAAAAGATAGATCGGATCAGTAGATCTCAAGACACTGTCAATAAACAGCTTGTCTAAAATCCCCTCCTATTTCATTCTTTTCATTGAGATATTTATTATGTTAAGATAGCATAATAAATAGTTGTTCATTAAATATAGCAATATACATTTTCTCATAACGTTCCAGACAGGAGAGCTGCTATATGTCATCTATAGCGAACCCAAACCCCTGGTGAAGTCACTAGATTTCGGTCTAGGCATGCCAACTGTCCCGTTTTAAGAGGGACAGTCCTTCTTTTGACAGCTCAACCCACACTCCCTCATTTGTACTAGAAAGTCCAGTTTTTCTCTGCACTGAACAGCCAGAAAAAGAAACAAAGTTTCTGACTTAATTGGCTTCTGGCAGAGAGCCCAGAACAGCCACACCCGCAGATAAGATACTTTTGTAAGCAAATAAGTAGTTGTTACAATATAAGATAACAGGTCCCTTGGGAATATATTAATATTACAGTAATAACTAACTTTTCAAAAAAATATGCAATAACATTTTATTGGCAGCCTCCAGCACTTTCTCCACATAAGTTTCCCCAACAATACTAACCGAACAAAATAAGGTTTCTCCAGACACTGGGCTCCATCCTGCTACCTATGTTCCCTGCTTTTTCCTGTAAGCCAGGGATTCTGTACATTCACAGGGTCAGCCTTGTACCCAAAACACTAGGCCTTACTTAACCTAGCCCGTTTTCAACTGGGTCACTAACTGGGCAAGGTACCACTGAGACTAGGGTTGCCACCTATCTGGTTTTGAGCCAGACAGCCTGGTAATTTGAAGGGCTGCCTGGGTAAAAACTTTGTGCCCGGTTTTTCAAATTAGTAAAACTGGGCAGGATTCCCCATGACTGACATAGCAATCGGCCAATCGCTGATTGCCGCATCAGAGCTCCGCCCCTGCCATCATTGCCCACCCCAGCACATTACAACCCTGCCCCTCCACATCATGGCCCCACCCCCTGCCTGGTCTCCAGCTTCACAAAAAGTGACACTGGTCCCTAACTCACTTCTCATTGGAGCCTTAACTGCTTGGATACCTAACCCTCACTACCTATAGTGAGCTCCACAAATCTACACTAACGAATCTAACTAACTCTTCTTGGTACATTCTTAGGGGCAGATTTACTAAATTGACATTTATTCACATGAAGGGTTCGAAAATTCGATTGAATTTTCAAAAAGATTCAAATTCGAATTTCGAATATGCAAATTAGGCAAATTCGACCATCGAATATTCGAACGATTTGAATATTGGAATTTCATTTCATTTTATTCGAATATTCGAAAATTCGATGGTCGAATACTTCCCCTTTAAATTCGATCACCTACTTCGACAGATTAAACCTACCGAAATGGGGATCATTCCCTAAGAACGAATAGGAAAAAATTCGATCGATCGTTTAAAAATCATTCGAAAATTTGATTCAAATTCGAATTGAATTTCCCTATTTCATCATTCGATCAGTTGAATTGCGATAAAAAAATTTAATTCGAATTCGAATTTTTTTAATTCCCCACTATTCCCCCACTATTCCCTGGTCAAATTTCAAATTTTTTTGTCATTCGAAATTCGAACCTTAGTAAATCTGCCCCTAAGTATCTGTCTGTACCTGAGGCTCCCAGGCACTGACCCTTCTCATCAGTCAAAGGGGCAAATTCACTTAGAAGTGAAGCTGCGCTAGCGCAGCATTCGCCGCACTTCGCCTGGCGAATTTTCGCCAGCGCTCGTCTAATTCACTAAAAAGCAAAGTTACGTTCATCTAAGCGAATGTTAGCGAAAATTCGCCAGGCAAAGTGCAGTTGCGCTAGCGAAAGCTAATTTGCATACGGCTGGAACTTGTAAGTTTGAATGGAGTAATATGTTACAGTTCAAACATTACACTACACAAGCCCAGGGAACATTAATAAAACCTAATCTAGTTGTTTTATTGCCCTACACATGTGCCCCTAGTCTAGTATATTTGCCCTATGTTAAGAAATTAAGGGGGGAGCAGGGTACCCAAAAATTATTTTTCGTTCAATTTTTTTTTATCACCCTACGCTAAGGAAAAACTGCCAGCGTTTTTTTGGGACAGAAAAAATTTCAACTATTTTGGGACTTAGAAAATTTTTTCTATCTACTCTATTGCACTTCACCTGCTCTAACCTGGCAAAGTGAACTCTGGCGAAGGGGCTAACATTCCGAAAAATTACTAGCTTAGTGAATTTGCTAATTTTCGCCCCCTTCGCCAGAGTGCAACTTCGCCAGCGTCAGGGTGTAAGGTACATCACTGGCGAATTTACGCAAGCGATGGACTTTGTGAATTTGCGAACTTACGATTTGCACTAACTCTGGCGAATTTATGCCAGCGTTAGTCACTTCAGACTTTAGTGAATTTGCCCCACAGAGAGAGCGCCATCTCTTCTATCCCTCATAAAATTCTCCTGGGCATTCTCCTATCAGCAGCACCACCTGGTGACTGATCTGGAAATTACAGAAATGCATCTATTCTACTTATAAACACTTACCCCTTATTTAACATAGCTAACTAACTATGAAATACTCATACCTAACCCCACTTACAGGTACAAGAACATCATAATGAATAATGCAATACCTAACAAAATGGCCAAGATGTTTTTATGTCACACTTGAGACACCTTTAGTGAATATACCCCAAAGTAAAATATATACTTTTCTGGGCCAGATGGAAAACTTTATCTTATTTTAATATAAAATAATGCAGCAGTATTGTGGGCTTTATGTCGCCCCTGGTAACCTTCAATGAGCTGTGTATAGAGGATCAAGTACATATGAGGGGGTAAACTTACCACTTCTGATGGTGGTCCAGTTGCACATGCCCTAGACCTTCAGCTTTAGGGAGACAGCAGAAACTGTACTTACGTGATTAGTCAGGATGGCACAAAACTAGATCATCATGGACAATATGGTGCAGATTAAAAGAAATGGTTTATTTAAGAAAAATACATTTAAAAGAGGGCAAGCTTTGCCAATTCCGTGCCTAAAGGGGCACCTAATTATAGGTTACAGACACATTGAATATGGAACAGGATTTAAAGCTAAAAGCACAATCACAAAACATGGTTAAATAACAATTCATATAGCCTGATTGGATGGTAAGTTAGAGAAACCTGGACAGCTCAACTGTATGTTACACAAAACATATCAATAGAGATAATTGTTCTTTTTGTACAAAATAACTAAACTAGTCTAGCATTGGGTAATCCAGTACATGTATGGTATCCATTATGCGGAAAGCTGTTATCCAGAAAGCTCCAAATTGTGAAAAGGCAGTCTCACATAGACTCTATTTTACCCAAATAATCCACATTTTTAAGAAAGATTTCCTTGTTATCTGTAATAATAAAACAGTAGCTTGTACTTGATCCAAACTAAGATATAATTTATCCTTATTGGAGGCAAACCCAGCCTATTGGGTTTATTTACATTTTCTACTTTTAAAGTTGAAAGATATAAATTATGCAAAGATCCCAAGCATTTTTGATAACAGGTACCATACTTGTAGGTCAGTTCTACTTCCACTTGATTTTGAAGCATACAAATAAAATTGTCTCTTAAATGTACTGGATAAAAATCAGAAATGTCTGCATATTTTTTAGTTTGAGACACATGTAGATCAGCACTGGTGAGGATTCCCTTTAAAGGGCAAGGAAAGTGTAAAATAGAATAAGGCTAGAATTGCTGTATTTTGTATACTAAACATAAACATGAACTTACTGCCCCACAAGCCTAATCAAACAAATGATTTATGCTTTCAAAGTTGGCCACAGGGGGCTGCCATCTTGTAACTTTGTTAGACATCTCTGCAATATCAAGACTCGCACATGCTCAGTGTGGTCTGGGCTTCTTAGGGGTAGTCATAAATGATCAAAAAACAAGCTGCTTGAGTTCTGCATGGCTAGGAAGTAAGGCAGGGGCTCCCCCTGCTGTTCATAAGTATGATTGTTTCCCTGCCAGAAGTTAGGGACTGTATGACAATTCCTATCCACAGCAGTAAATGAAGGCAGAATTTCACTGCATACAGTCAGGTTTCTTATAAAAACAGTACATATTTTTTAATTAAAGTATATTGGAGATAGATTTCTTTTTCATTAAAGAAAGTAAAAATGGGATTTTATTTCTTTGCCTTTCCTTGCCCTTTAAGTTCCAAAGCAGTATTTTTTTCCTTAAATGTATCAATTCTCAGTTGTAAAAACTCCTGTGAATAGTTATCACTGTTCTTAGGTATAGGTACCCCTCATTTTTCTCAAAAAAACTTACTTACTCAACAGTTTATAAAATGTCTACAACAGTTTTAAACAAATTAAGTTACTAGTTGGAGACAGAGTAACTTTTGAAGCAAACGTAGCTCTTCTGTACCCAGCAACTCTCAGAACATGGGGGTTAGAATGTCACTTGTAAAAACAAAACGGCAATTTGCTTGGGAAAAAGATCTTATTCACTAAAAGGTAGAGGCCCAGATTTGTGGGAATGTCACAAAGGCCAGGCCTTAGGTAGCAGCAGGGGCGTAACTACAGAAGAAGCAGACCCTGCAGCTGCAGGGGGCCCAGGAGGTATAGGGGCACCATGAGGCCCTAATTCATATATTATTTCACTAAATATTGGACCTCTAGACATTTTGGAGGCCTGAAAAATAATTTGCTCTGGGGCCCAGTAATATCTAGCTATACCACTGGGTGGCAGGATTTTAGGGGCAGTATGCTGCCCAGCCGCATCTACATTTTCTGTAGAGCACTGGGTGGACTTCTTGTCTTTAGGTTTGTCACAGGTAACAACCAGCTCTCTTAAAGCTGCTACAAAATGTTCTGTAGATTCACTATTACGTTGTCCACGTTGGCAGAATTTATATCTTTCAGCAACCACATATAAAGTGGCCATATTCAGGCCAATAAAAGCTACCGACAGACCAAGTCAGCAGCTTATTGGCCTGTGTATGTAGTCCTTCAACGGGCTTTAGTGATCGATATCTGTCCAAAAGTCAACCAGATGTCGATCGGTTGGGACTAAAAATTCCGCCAGATTGCGCCGCATTTGTTCGTTGATGCGGTCCCGCGATCCAACCGCCCATATGGCCTCAAGGTGGGCATATAAGGGAGAGATCCGACCATTTGGCGACATCGCCAAACAAGCAGATCTCTCAGTGTATGGCCACCTTTACTCTTGGCATGAAAAAGTTCTTTATAGCAGTAAGAGCAATTTCATAAGTTTCATCAGGTGATGGTAATGTATGGAATATACTCTGTCCCTCTGCTTCCAGGCAGTGAATAAGTAAAACTCAGAGGTAGAAAAGACATTCTTGTCGCCATTTGTTGTGTATGGTAGCCGAGGATGAGAAGAGTATAACAGTGCTTTATTAGCAGGTTCATGCAGCCATTACATAACAGCAGTAAGTCTTACTTTCACTTTCAAGCTGTACAGAAAGTCCTGTGTATGCACAGTGCCACCTGCAGGCCATTTGTATAAATACCACAGTTTACAAACCACTTTTAGATTGTAAGCTCTAATGAAAGAAATTGGTGTAGCTGAGCACACTCGTGTTATCCTCGGAAAGAGACTGCCAGGTGCACCATGTGAGGGGGAACAGCAACCCCCACTAGGTCAATGTACAGATAAAACACAGGCACTCACTGCAATTAAAGTGCAGGGCGAACCCTTGCTGTTTATTAATAAAACAAGGGTTTGCCCTGCACTTTAATTGCAGTGAGTGCCTGTGTTCATCTGTACAAGCTCTAATGAACAGACCTCATGGTTCAAAATCTGTTTGTAGTATATTTGCTGTGTTCACCTGTAAATTGTACAGCTCTGTGGATTATGTTGGTACATTTAACTGCTTGTCATTATTATTACTATTGATATTATTATTATTAATATAATATTAATTATATTGATATAATAGTATAAAATAGTGTTTACAAGAAAAATATACAGTACAAGAAAGGACTCTTTTTCTTTCTGACAATTAAGTAATTTTATTTCAGTATTTCCTAAGCAATTCCAGCGAGGGTTCAGATATCCCTTTTTCTATAATTCTAGAACCCATTAACAGCTCAAGGATGTAAATCTGTGTAATCAACAGAATTCAGATATTAGTGCTGCCAAGACAAATCGCCGCTGACATTTGTCATGGAAAATGTTCAAATCAGCAGATTTCTCAACTACCCTGCACAAATATAGTAGCTGCAGCCTGTGCCAAGGAGCAAAGCAGTGGGCAGACACAGAGATTACCCTGTCAGTGCAGAGCTGGAGAGGAGAGCATGCTCCTTCTTAATGAAATGACACAAGCTATCGGCAATATTCAGCCATTTATATATAATGGATAACAGCATTTACATTAATTATAACTGAGAACACATGTTAATTAAAAGTTCAAATGTTTATTACTGATATAAAACTCAGGCCTGGGCCTAGGGCAGCAAAAAATTACGGACGGCATGCCGCCCAGCTGCTTTTATCCAATCCAGGCACTCATGTGCTCTCGCAAGGAACTCCCGGACTTGGGGCCTACAAAATCCGGCGCTGATAAAACAATGCCTAATGCAGTTCGGAGTCTATAAAATATCGTGTTTCCCAAACAAAAGGTAGGTACTGTAGCTTTTATCCAATCCAATCCAGGCACTCATGCGCTCTCGCAAGGAACTCCCGGCCTTGGGGCCTACAAAATCCGGCGCTGATAAAACAATGCCTAATGCAGTTCGGAGTCTATAAAATATCGTATTTCCCAAACAAAAGGTAGGTACTGTAGCTACACAATTTATTAGCCAAATGGCAGATCTTAAAACACATAACATTAACAATACCTCATACATGAAAATAATTTAAAATCCACAATGTTTAGAAATATGTAAAAAGAAATCGTGGTTAGGAATCTTTTCGGACTGTGCACCCTCCATATAGACTTTAGAGCAAAACACTTAGGGGCAGATTTAAAAAAGGGCGAAGTGGACATCACTAGTGAAAATTCACAAGAAATCCATTCCACAAGCACATCGCCAATTTACTAACAGGTGTAGACGACAATTCGCTAGCGAAAGAGACCGCCCTATTGCCAGGTGAATTTTCACTCTGGCTAACAATCATTACTCCGCAAATTCCCTAAAGTGTGTATTTTACAGGATGTTACCTCTTTAGCCAGAGTTTCCTTCTCCAGCTTAGACCTTATGTCAATGACATCATATCCTATATGCCGGAAAGTCATGAAAGTTGTAAAAAACACAGATTTTTTAAAGCGGGGTTACCTTCAAAAGTCCTTTTTTGTGTTAACATTTTTTTTCCCAACCATTTGAGGGGCATGGCACTTTTGTTTTAGGGTGAGCTCATGTCTAGGTCTTTCGATGATCTTTTATGTCTTTCTTTAGCTTCCTTCGACATTTGTAATAATACAGTAAGTGGCCAGAATTTGCACCTAATCAAGACGTCTATACGATCTATATGTACCTGTCCTATTGAGTACTATAAAAGTTTCACTAGGCAGAATTGAATGATAGCAACAGATGTCTAAGAAATGGTTGCATTGACAAATTAACGCTAGTGAAACTACGCCAGTGTTTAGCAACTGAGACACAACTTTGCATTTTAGTGAATTCAAATTTTTGCAAAATCTGGCAGATCGTTTGCTGGTAGAAATACGCCCTCTAGTGAATTTGCCTGTTACTGCACAAAAGATACAACCAGATGCAGGAAGCAGTTCTGTTTGGAGCCAACAGATAAGGGTTGTCCATTTACCTTCATACATGTACGCTTTGCCAATGGAATATGAGAATGAGGATTGGAACGTATTGTGTCTTTTTAAACCATTTCGCGAAACATTATTGAATGAATGACTTAATGTTTCATTTAAATGAGCCAACTGCATATTCAGCCTTTTCATTGCAGCTGCACTCAGTAGAAAAGTTATGTTGAATTGCAAGTTACTGCTAGAAGGGACTGGAAAGAGGGCCTAAGGTAATGAAAGGAGTAAAATATCACAAATATGCATATAGGCTGGCTAAAATGAGTTAACTTACAATGTATAATGAAGTAGAATATGTAATAACTCCATGTATATATTTACTGTATAAAAATATACAAACCGTTTATATGGGTTTATTTCTGTTAGAATTTCCAATAGGTACGTGCAAGAAGACTAGGTTAAACTAGTTATTATTCTTTCTATTGTGTTGACATATTAAAACTGTTGCTTTAAAGGAGAAGGAAAGGCATATTTACTCGGGGGTGCCAAAAGTTAGGAACCCCCAAGTGATGGTATATACTTACCTGACACCCTGGGCTGGAGCTCCTATCAGCAGAAAACTCCACAGACCCAGGGATTCCTCCAGATCCCTGATCCCACCCAATCCACTCAAATTTAAAAGACCACACAGACATCAGCGCTAAAAAAGTAACCCCCCCCACACATATTGATGGTCAGGGTTCCTTTATACAGTAAGTCCCTTATAAGTTAAAAACAACTTTGAAAAGTTTTTGAAAAACAAAGCATTGGTGCCAGGGCCCCCCTTGCAAGTAAAAAAAATTGGGGACCCAGAAAATATATTTTTTTAAAACATTGGGGCCAGGGGCCCCCTTACAAGTTAAAAAAATTGGTACCCAAAAAATATTTTAAAAAAAAAACATTGGCAACAGGGCCTCGTTACAATTTTCAAAAAAAATTGGGGCCACAAAAATATTTTTTTTTAAAAAAAAATTGGTGTCAAGGGCCTATAGAGTTTTAAAATAAAACATTGGTGGCCAGAGGATTTAAAAGAATTGAACTCGTGGCTTCAGGACTTCAGTGTCAGCTCCTTTCGTGACATTGGGTATTTTCGCCACTTCAGGACTTCAGTATTGGCTCTTTCGTGACTTCGGGTCTTTCCGCTGCTCCAGGACTTCTACTGTTGGGCACTTCCGCATTCTGCTGGGACGGAAGGCAGCGCTCCTTCAGCGCTCATAAGGGGGGGCCTGTTCTTCGGAAAGTGCAGGACTGCCAGGCCCCCCTTCAGGCCCGGGACACTTGTCCCCCCTGTCCACACCTTATGGCGGCCCTGCCATGGAGTGATGATCAGCTTCCTTCTTCTTCTTTCTTCAAATTTCCCGGGGCAGACACATGTGCAGTAAAACAAAAAAGCCAACTTCTTCGTTAAGTTCGGATTTTCACACTACTGCACGAGTCTGCCCCAGGAAATTTGAAGAAAGAAGAAAAGGAAAGCTGATCCCTCCATGGTGCTCTCTGGAAGAATCCCCGTACCACTGCATTTTTCTGCTGATAGACAGCATTGGACTGGGGGTGTGTTGGTCCCACCATTGGTCCCACCTGGGCCACCACATCAGGGCCTCTCACCACCACAAGGGACCCCCTGCTCAAGCCTCAAAGCCCCCTCTGTCCTGCTTACTCCGCCCCCCAGTGAATACCTTTTTCCTGCAAGGGGAGGTCACAAGGGAGCGCCGGAGCACAGGCTGGGGAGAGCAGGTCTGGGGCAGCTGAGCACATGAGAGCCCAGTCCCCAGGACCCCCCTGGCACCCACAGCTGTGGCGCCACGTCCGCACCCCCCCCACCACCTCTCACTGAGCAAGTGCGTAAGCAGGAAGGAGCCTACAAATTGTGGAGAGGGTTTTTCCCAATGTCCCGCCAGCCAAGTCCGACCCTGGCACCAGCAAATGGTGTCAGGTAAGAATATACAATAACTTGGGGGTGCTTACTTTTGTCACCCCAAGTAAATACTGACTTTCTTTCTCCTTTAAAAAGAGTATATATCATTTGCATCTTTCTCAGTACAGTTTATAATGTAAAGTGCCTCATTAAAGGAAAACTATACCCCCAAAATGAATACTTGAGCACAGTTAGTTTATATCAAAGTAAGTGGCATATTACCAAACTGGTATATATATTCAAGTAATTATTGCCCTTTTACATCTGTTGCCTTGAACCACCTTTCTGTGTGCTGCCTCAGAGATCACCTGACCTGAAATTCTGCAACTCTAACTGGAACAGGAAGAAGCAAAAGACAGAAATCTGTCTGTTAATTGGCTCATGTGACCTAACTTTATAGTTTGTTTGGTATGTTTGTGTGCACCGTTGAATCATACGTTCCCAGGAGGCTGTCCTTATTTTTTAAAATGGCAGTTTTCTATTTATGATGACCCAATGGCACATGCTACTAAAAAAGTATATTATTATGAAAACGGTTTATTTACATGAAGCAGGGTTTTACATATGAGTTGTTTTATGCAATATCTTTTTTTAGAGACATACAATGTTTCAGGGGTATAGTTTTCCTTTAACACACTAGGGCAGGGGTCCGTTTGTCACCCGTGAGCCACACTCAAATGTAAAAACTGCTGGGGAGCCACACAAGCAAAAAGATTCCTTGGGGATGCCAAGTAAGGGCTGTGATAGGCTAAAGGAATAAAGGAATGACAATAGAATGTACTCTTGCCCTACACTTGTAAAACAGGAGTGTGTGCTTTAGAAAAACAACTATAGTTTATATAAACAAGCTGTTGTGTAGCCATGGGTGCAGCCATTCAAGCACAGGGTACACAGCAGATCACAGATACATTCTGAAGAATCCCATTGTATACTATAGAGCTTATCTGTTACCTGCTGTGTATCCTGTGCCTTTTCTCCTTTTTCAGCTTTGAATGGCCGCCCCATGGCTACACAGAAGCTTGTTTATATAAACTATAGTGTACACCAACACCAGTTTTACTTGTACAAGGCAAAAGTACATTATATTGTCATTCCTTTAAAACACTTAAATTTTTTGGTGTTACCGTTCCCTTAAGCCAAATAATTTCTAAATGGGCAGTTACTACTGGGAGTAACATCAGAGGAAGTGGAGAGCAGCATGTTGATCACAACCACTGGTTGCGGATCACTGCAATTAGGGTCATTTTTATCAGGAGCCAATTAACCTGCCTGCTTGAGACTGATTGTGGTAAAAAACTGAAGCACATAAAACTCTTTGCAAATAGCATCCTCATTTTCTCTTCATGCAGGAGTCAGAATTTGATTGACAGTTAGTGCTAATATATCTTTTATGGAGGCTCCCTTATCTGTTAGATGTATTAGAGCACTAACTCATATAATTTATATATAGAAAAAAAAAAGGAAAGTTGTGCTCACCGCTCATTTATAAATGATTAGGCAGGGGTGCAATGTGGCTGTGACCACAATAGTCACACAGATTATATTATTACTAAGGACATTGAGACCAATTCCCTGATTTGGTGCATGTATTAAAATATCATACACAAAAGCCATGAATATCTAGTTCATTATATTTTAATAAACAGTGACTAGCGAGATCATCAGTTATAAACAGTGACTTGTGATGCCATTGTTGTCACATGACTCACCAAAACTTGTTTATTAATAATAAAATACTCATTGTTGGAAAATATGAGGATATTAGTGTAACGCTAATCTGGGCTATCCAGACCACAGATAGTAAAAATTTCCAGCTATTGGTATGAGCATGGGTTACATTGCACTTTGGAGAAGTTGCACCCTCCCGAAGCCTTGACAGTCCACCCTTTCTCCAGGGAGCTCCAGGACAGCAGCCTCTACCCTCACAGTCCCTCTTCTCTGAGGTCCCTGCACTCAGGTATTTCAAAACCTGTGGGAAGCTACTTCCTTCTATCAATCCTTGGCGGAGCTACGACTGCTCATGCTGCTAAAACTTTCTGTCTCACTCTTCCTAGAGAGTCTATCACCAAACTCCCCTAGGCTAGCTATACCTCATTCACGGGGTTGCCTGGTCCCCGACTTCTTTCTAGAGCAAAGGCCTTTCTGTACCCAGGTCCCCCCTGGGGACACCCTGCTGGATCAGCATCCAGAGGCCAAAGAGGAAGCTGCCACTCCCTTCCCAACTCTATACAGTGTAAGGCAGTAAATGGTCATTACACTCTGGGATGTAACTATTGGTTAGAAGCATGCACTTGCAACATAACCTTCTGCCTAGTAACAGAGATCAGTGACTTAATTCCATAGGTGCCAAACAGAAACCTATGGGCCCCTACATTAGATTAACCTCGGGGTTCCATGACATGATTATGGAACTCCTAGGTGACTTATAATTTCCTTATATTTAACAATATAACTTTATATATACACTTTAATGACTATATCAATTTTAGTTTTAATTCCTGCAGTATATAAATTAACCAGCAGATGGTGATCCTAATCCACAAATAGAAACCCACATCTTTTTTGATGGTTTATAAAGTTATAGGGTAGAACGTTTGATATGAAGTATAACAAAAGTAGTGTAAAAGTGATACCTTTATTGGCTTACTAAGATGATAATCACAGGAAGCTTTCAGAACATTGCAGTTCCTTCTTCAAAGCTGAATCCTGGAACCTGGAAACTTGATGGTTAATATAAAGATTAGCCAGCAGATGGCCACATCATAAAAATGAAAAAGAAAACATATTGTAGCGTCTGTGATGGATTGAATGTTTGTGAAATGTTTATCATTGTTCGTTTTGATTAGTGATAGGCAAATTTATTTACCAGGCACGAATTTCTGCCAATTTTGATGCCAGTGACAATTTGCCGTGCACCCATTGACTTTGATGCAACTGGATGCCAATTTTGACATCAGCAAATTGAAGCCGGCATTAAAATTTGCGTTTCGAAGATTCGGTGAAGCTGGACAAATTTGCACATCAATAGTTTTGGCATTAATCAGTGGTATGCCTACAGGGGCCACAGATAAAAAAAAATGGAATCTCATAAACTAGAAAAAAAACATTTATTTGTCAAACATTGCTCAAGTTAAAGGAGTTGTTTACCTTCCAACACATTTTCTGTTTCAGTTTGTTTCAGATAGCTCACCAGAAATAAAGGTTTTTTCCAGTTACTTTCTATTTCCTATTTGTGATCATTTTTAAAATATGTTTCACCTTATGTGTTTCTGAAGCAGCTCTGGGAGGGGGTGTCACCGACTGTTGTAAACCGATACATTAGTTGATACATTTCTTTAGCCCTGCTGAGCAGCATCCATTAAATTTCATTAAAGGACAAGGAAAGTCTAAAATAGAATAAGGCTAGAAATGTTGTATTTTGTATACTAAACATAAAAATGTAATTACTGCACTACTAAGTCTAATCAAACAAATGATTTATGCTTTCAAAGTTGGCCACAGGGGGTCACCATCTTGTAACTTTGTTAGACATCTTTGCAAGACCAAGACTGTGCACATGCTCAGTGTGGTCTGGACTGCTTAGGGATCGTCATTAATTATCAAAACAGGACAAGTCAAATAATATTTGCCAGAAGCCGATACAGCCAAACTGATTAATAATCAGAAGATACTGACTGTATTAGGTCCTGTGTTGTCATGTAATCTAATGTGGATTGTATAGTTTTTGTATTTTTTAATGCAAACTTTCTCCAACTCTGCAGAACCAGTGGCTGCAGCAAATTATCCAAATAGAATCCCAGTTTATTTGTTTAAATCTGGCTCCCTGATTTTTGTCCCTGCAGCTGGAGTTGGAAAGGCAAAAATAAAATCGAATACAAATCTCTACACAGTCGCCGACTGACTGCTCTACAGAGAAACAAAGCTGCTGCAGTTCGGCTCGGAAGTAAGGTGGGGGCTCCCCCTGCTGTTCATAAGTATGATTGTTTCCCTGCACAGCAGTCAGGGACTGTCTGACAATTCCAATCCACAGCAGTAAACGAAGGGAGAATTTCACAGGTTTTTTATAAAACAGTACACATTTTTTAATTAAAGTATATTGGAGATAGATTTCTTTTTCATTACAGAAAGTAAAAATTGGATTTAATTTTTTTTTTGCCTTTACATGCCCTAAGGCAGGTGTTATAATTGATACAAGTAGTTAATATTCCACAGATGCTGCTGATAAATTTATCAACTAATGTAGCAAATTGTAACAGTTCATAATCTGCTCCTGGATTCCTGAGCTGCCAGTCAAAAAAAAACGGTGAAGTAATTGAAAAAAAGTCTTTATTTCTAATGAACAACCTGAAACCAGTTGAACTGAAAAAATAGTTTGGAAGGTGAACAGCCCTTTTAAAGCAGAAGGAAAGGTAAAACTAATTAAGCCCAGTGCTGGAATTGGGGATGGATGCACAGATATGCCATCCCTTCACGTCTTTATTTTTGTGAAATAGCATCCTTTCAGAGGGAATGTAAGAGTTTTGCATCTCGGAACTTTTCTTTTGCACCTCTCTACTTCTGCATGCGAATAAAATGCAGAGGTAAAATATAATTTAGTTTAATATATACAGTAGAGGATAAAAGGAGAGAAAAGATTGCTAGGAGAGAAAAGATTTCTGGCAGAGAAGTTGAAAAGATAGTTGAAAAAGACAGATAAAGAAGATGGAGGCATCAGAGAGGGTATAGTGAAAAGGAGAGAAGAAGAATACAGGGGAAATAAAAATAGAAAAAAAAGGTAATAAACAGAAGAAGATTACAGAATAGTGAGAGAACGATATATCTGAAATAATCTTGGTAGATATAGAATATGATGGAGCTGTTCAATGTTATGACACTCAATACACAGAAAAGCTGCTGTGTTTGCAGAAGTTGAATTGGCAGCCAAGAAAACCTAATTTTCATTTTGGGGTCACATATAGTATTGCTATGTGAGGCATTTTATAACATTGGGTGTGGCTTATGGTTGTGGGAGGGCCTTGTTTTAGCAAACCACGCTACACTTGCCACACAGAGCATCCCTCCACTTTTTTCACTCCAACTCAAGCACTGAGTAAGCCTTATCAGAAAGGTCTATATAAATACACCGGTAAACCCTCAAAGTAATGCTGCTCTGAGTCCTCTGTCAAAAGAAACACAGCATTTCTTTCCTTCTATTGTGTGTACATGGGCTTCTGTATCAGACTTTCTGTTTCAATTTAAACCTCCTTGCCCCAGGCTTGAGCATGCTCAGTTTGCTCCTCCCTTGCCCTGCTGTAATCTGAGCCCAGAGCTAAGTGAGCAGGGAGAGACTCAGGCAGGAAGTGATGTCACACCAAGCTAAAACTGCAACCCTAAACAAACAGAGAGCTTCTAGAGCTTTTTACTCAGGTATGGTAAAACATTCCACAGAATAAATATAGCATTCCAGCTTGCACTATTGCAGCTAATCTGTTGGCAATAAAATGCATCTGTAGCTTTCCTTCTACTTTAAGGATACGCTGGGACCTCAACACTCCTGGGATCCCAGCAGCTGCAGGGACTGCTACCCCTATCGGCACTCCCCTCTGTTCAGTTGCAATATTATATTTGTCTGGTATTGAATTATGATTTAAAATGCAAGTGTATTGTAGTACTTTATATTATTATTTAAAAAAAATAAGAAGTACTCCTTAAATGTCATGCAGCCTGTGGTATAATTTGAGTATAATTATATAATGCAGTATAATTTGAGTAATACCACAATATCAGTTCTTTACGGCTCTTGGTCTTGCATCCTGCCATGACCACATACGTCTATGCATCTGTGCCGCTCACAATGAGGGTACATTATTGCTCACCCTGTTATAAACAGCCACAAACTCATAGCATGCATATGGTTAATTTCTCCATCTATCAAATAAAAAATGCCATTAAAAGGACCACTGTGTAATGCATTGAGAGATCAATAAAATCGAATATTTAGTCAAATGGCAACAGGTGACTGTGTTTACAATTCCTAGGTAACATAAAAGGCCCCTCTCTGCTCCACATAACACTGTATATGAGAAATGGCTCTCTGGCAGGCTGACGTGAATTAGCTGTGGATCAATAAAGCCCCACCTCTCCTGTAACTGACCCAATTTTAGTATAAACAGAGGCTGTCCGAGCCTCTGCAGTACCCCAGCAACTGGGTAAATAGCCTTACTGGCAGCAGCTCATAGCAGTAAATAGTCCTGAGCTGTGGTTGCCTGTAACCCCTTCTCTGCTAAAGGAATCATTGCACTAGCGACAGAGAACTGTGTGTGGCACTAGCTGGCGTCTTTTCATGGAATCGTAATTGGTCATTTCCTCACATCCTATCCTTGGGCTGTTAGAGATATGTGCTGTCATAATGCTGCCTTTGAAAAGCCGTCCGCTGAGATGTATTACGACTGGACACGCACATTGGAAATAGTGAATTTAAGCATCACCTCTCCTATATCCTGTTATATGAAACCCAAATGCTTTAGCAGGCTTACTCAGGAATGGGCAACCAGTGGGCCTCAATATATTACATAATTACATAGTTACATAATAGCCGGTGTTGGAAAAAGTCACACATCCATCAAGTTCCAGTTTTTACGCAGATAATTCCTACCCAATTTCTGGCTGACCATCGATGAAATACTGTACATATGAATTGGTCTCCAGTCCATCCCCAAAATGGGAAAATAATACTTTCCTTGTTAAACTACAGCTTCCAAATGCAAATCCATGTATAGCCCAGGCTGTGGTGTGGTCTCTGAGCAAAATTGCTGGTTCACGAACATCTGGAGGGTTGCAGCCTGCCCAAACTGGCCTAGCTGATAAACAGGCTCAATGAATTGTTGATAGAGTTGCTAAGACCAACCAATGCAGTCAGTGTTGGAGGGCATAAGATTTGTGTATTGACAAGTTCTGTGTGGGGTTTTATATCTGCTGTAAGTTGTATTGTCTTTATAATGGTGTATCTATTATACCAGATAAAGGACATTAGACTCATGGGTTTCATCAAAATGCTTTTAGAAATTACGTTAAGAAGAAAGTAGATCTTAATGGAAGAACCTTAATTCAGTACTTCTTCTTCACTCAGTAGACTCGATAGACCAAGCTGGGGCCAAACAGTTAAGCTGGCCATACAATGCCCAACCCCAGATACCCTACAGGTGTCATACATGGTATGAACATTTGTTTATGGTTCTGCCAGTTTGGGTCAGCAAAGGAATGAAAAATTACTTCATCTTCTCTTCACTTCTGATGCACCATGCGCTGGCCGACAAGATGCATCAGCAGATGAAATGTTAGAACTTGCCAAAGCGACAAACCATCCAATATCCATTGTACATAGATATTGGGCAGTATTGCTGGGCCAACACATGCATATCAAAAACATTTCTTCAAACTATTTCATCTGTGTTTGTATGAACAACCTAAAATAGATTATGGAGAAAGTATAAAACTATTTGCCCCAATACCTAACTGCTTAAGACAATGAAGCAGTCAAAATTCATAAAATTGCCTTAGACCTCTCTACCTCTCTACTTCTACCCATTGGTTGGCCCTCCATCAGTGTACTAACCCTATTATATTTCCTTTAGGGAACATCGGACTTCTCTACTACTAGATCCTTTTTTTGAAATGGTGCAGCTAGACTTTCAAGGTCAGCTTTGTCTGGGTGTCCTAAAAGTCTCAAAATATGTCTTCTTGTTCAGGGTAGAAATTGAAATTAAGGACTTACCCAAGGGTCTTTCAAGCACTTTTCCAGCCCTAACATTTCTGCAGTCACAATGACAATTTTCAATTGACATCTGCAGCTAATAGCTGGAAAGCTCCATTTGTTGAAAGCTCTTCGCTAGACCCAGTTCTGTAAGATAAGTAAAAGTAAGATAGGCAGAGAGTAGGTGAATGCAAATCTTGTAGACAGAGAAATATATTCATCCTGTACAGCTTACAAGGGAGCTGAGTTGTGGAGTGGTCAGCTGGCTACCAGATCATCGGTAGCTGGAGAGAGAAGTGAGAAAGTACTGTCATCTAAAGTGGTGCCACCATAGGTGTTCTCAAGGAACTAGGGACACAGTAGGCATATGGAGATGGGAAGATGATATCTGGTGCAAGAAATGTACTCATTGAAGAGAGATAGAATACACTTCACCCTGGGGGGGGGGGACATCCAAGGGGAGCTAGAAGTTAATTGGTTAGAAGATAAAGGCTTTAGATGTTGACTTGAGTATTGAGGGAGAAATCAGCTTACAATAATAACATAGAATTAAAGTTTGTTTCCCAGAGGGCAGGTTAGCGAGTATCAAGTTTAAGGAGGGTCTCTGAAGGGGTTTTGAAGTTTCTATGAAATTCCTTCTGGAACTCTAAACGTGTACAGTATGTGGCTTATTTTAGAACCTATCATTTTTTTCTGCAATTTATTTTCATTTGCTACCCAAAGCCCTTAACAACCAGCATATCGGAAAAATTATATTGCTGGGACACAAGAAGATTAAGTGAATTTTCCTAGATTAAAAGGAAATGACACTTAGATTCAAAGCAAGAACTCTAGGTTCAGATGCAGGGTTAGAAGCAGAATACTTACCACCTAGACAAGAACTTTTCAGACTTCTTTGGTTAAAGACCCCCACTGTGGTCCAACATTTGTTTAGATTCCCCTTAGCTTCTAACCAGTTTAGAGATACATACATTTCTGTCATAACATCCCCCCTGCTGTAGTGTTCCAGGCCTTTGGGATACCAGCAGGATCAGTGTATTAAAAACACATGCAATAGGTATCATTAAGAATGAGAAGGGGGAATGTAAAAATAGAAGTAATGTTTACCAGGCATAGTAACTTTTAGCAACCAACAATATGTTTGCTTTCAACCAGTGACCAGTAAATGCTACCTACATGTGGCTAGACCTATAGCATACTATTTAATTTTTATTTCATTACCCCAAAGTTATTTTATTTGTGTTTAATCATGACAATTATTTATTGTTTTTATTACAAATGATTCCTAAGCATTGATGATCTGGTAATGATGACTGATTATACAGTTTTAGAAAAATAGCGTGCATGCTTTCTGAACTCACCCTGGATGCATATACAGGTATGGGATCAGTTATCCCTAAACCTGTTATCCAGAAAGCTTAGAATTACAGGAAGGTCATCTACCATAGACTCCATTTTAATCAAATAATTCAGAATTTAAAAAATTATAATTCTTTTTTATATTTTCCGCTGTAATAATAAAACAGTACCTTGTTCTTGGTCCTAATTGGAGGCAAAACAATCAAATTGGGATTATTTAATGTTTAAATGTTTTTTTTTTTTTTTACTAGACTCAAAGTAAGGAAATCCAAATTATGGAAATATCCCTTATTTGGAAAACACCAGGTCCTAAGCATTCTGGATAATAGATTTCATACATGTAATACACCTGGTGGATATCATGAGTGTATGAGCAACAGAAAGCCCTTTGCTTTTTTTTTTTTTATATTTAATGTCCAGAGCAGGGCTTCCCAAAGTATATGGGGCTTAAAAGTTAAGTTCAAATTTTGGGCCAGATTCAGCTTAGTGAATAAAAGGTTTATTGTGAGAAAAGTCATGGACGAGGTTACATTTGAGATGCAATTCTATTCAGAAAAAAGTTATCTCATGGTTTATCATTTTCCCAGAGAGAATTCTATGGGAAAAAATTTTGAACCAAATTAGAAGAGTTTTTCTCATCAAATTGAATCTCATGTCCTAATTTTTTTTAACTGAATTGAATCTTCCCCTTTGTGTATACATCAATATCAGTAACAAAGTAATTCCCACTATTCCCTTGTAATGACAATGAGTAGAGAATGGCTAACATGTAGACATCAAAATGGGCCAGCGTTACCACTGTGAAAGTATTATAATAACTTAACAGTGATTATTGTATTCACATAGGGTTTAACATTCTCTAATTTTGATGATCTTTAAGAGGAAATACCTTTAAACCCTATTAACTGGAGACCCTGTACTGGTGCTTCTGACCCTGAGCAACTCACCCGATAGTCTGTCTAGAACTAACTACTAACTGCTCCAAGAGCAACTCAGTGCATAGCTTAGCAGTCCTACTCTGGCTAATCTTAACTCTTGGTGTTGTCCACCATGACTGATCTTGGTGGTTGCTAATCCATGTATTCTATTCTACTTGTAAGCTCTAGAAGACCATGTCTGTCACACAGAACCTTACACCTTCACACATAGATTTCACATCAACTATTGGTCCTACACAAAGCTCTCCCACTACACTTTAACCCCTGAGAAACAACTTTCCTATAGGTAGGTTCCTATCTAGCCTGCAGTTGAAAAAGTCAAAAGGGGCAGCAAATTCTCAATCTGCAGAAATTCCACAGTATTAACATTGTCTGGTCCTAGCCTTATAGTTTCAGCATTAACCAAAGCATCAAACAAGTCTTCTAGCCTAGTTCAATTACAAACTAAACTCCAAACTTCAATTACCCCCTGCCCTCGAGTGGCAAGAAACACTATTTTTGAGCCTTTGATTTACACATTTTTTTCACATTCTTGTTGTGATCTTTTAAAGTGCTATTATATGCCCAATATACCTAGTACTGAGACACTGCACTTAGTGGAAGTAGTTATTATAGGGTCAGACCCTGTAATTGTAATTGTTCACCTTGATTTTAGTATCATTATTTATATTACCTTTATTCCGTTTCCTGTGTCTGCCACTGCCAAATCTACCTCTATCTTTCTTTCTTTCTTTCTTTCTCATTTTCTTTGTTTCTCTTTTTCTTTTTTTCTCTCTCTTTTTCTCTCTCTCTCTCTCTCTCTATCTTTCTTTCTTTCTTTTCTATTGCTTTCTTTTTCTCCCTCTATGTTTATCTTTCATCCTGGGTTAATTTCAAAGAATTTCTCAAATTTCAGAGCTCTGTGGCTATGTATAAATGGGATTGATCCTAAAAAATAAAGACTAAACTGTTCAAGCAATAGGAGAAGCAGAATGAAGGAAAATGGGGGGAGGGGAGAAAGAGAGGAGAACATGCTTCCTATCTGCCAGTGTTCATGTGAGGTTTCGGAAACAAAAAGTGATGGTGGGGGGAGGATTTTCGGGAAGCAGTTGTTAGGTCAGAAGCTGGCACTTCCATACTCAGACAGGCCTGCAGAGGCTGCACGATGGCATGGCCACATTTTGAACAAAGAGCTTATTGAGCGACCTTTCTGTAGCAGAGCAAGGACGCCACTCCAGGCTTACTCCTGCAGGGTGAAACTACAGAACTAAAGGACCTTGTGGGACCCATAGTCACTGACCCCTACAATTCACCAGATGGGCCCCACATTTCAGAGTACATCGACCTCCCGCACACAAGGAACGCATTACTGTCCTAACAGGGGATATTTAACTCCCATGGTGCTGTGGGGTCTGCCAGTAATCTACAAACTTAACAGACAAATGCTATTAACTGCTGGTTTATAGTGAACAATAATTACAAGAGTAAAATAAAAGACATTATTCAATTTCCTGTGATCCTCTGTCTCCAAAATGTGCAGTGCAGATAGATTTTCATGGGATATTTTTCTCTGGAAATTGTTTCTAGCTGACAAACGGAGAGCCCTCTGATATTTGGTACCAAATCATACCATTGAAATGTACGTCCCTCTGTGATATGCAACTTCATTTCTTTGTAACTTTAATTCCTCCTTAAATAGGAAAAAGAGGTACAAGACCAACATATCTGGGTAAGCATAGTCCATACATATTCAATGAAATAATAATGAATTAAGAGGTTTTATTCTTTTTTGGTGTAAGAATAACAGGTTAATACAAGGAGTTCCTTTAAATTATTAAAAGGCATGAGAAAGCTAGCCATAGGGATATGGAAACACGGATGCCAAATGCAGTGATGGATCACATACAAGTTGCCACATACACTATTTTGTGCTCACCAGCTATTACTCTGGGCAAAACATTGCATTGTGGTTAAAATCAGCACAATTTGAGGTATTTTGTAGTACCTTAGTAAAAGAAGCATTTTCACTGTCAGAATTTCTCCATATAAATATATGAAACAAATAATTTGCTCTTTATGTTTTAGAGTTCTGGATTTTTATAAAATATATATATATTTGTCATTATTATTTATTTTTTCCATGTCCTTCATGTGCCACTATGCAGATTGCTGGCACATTAGAAAGGTGGTCAGACATGAGAAAGTTGCTGGAAATTCTGTACAGACAGGGCTGGCATTATTGTAGGGCAGAGAGGGCATTAGCCTTGGGTCACAACATCATAATGGGCCCCTTGAGAGAATATATATTGTAATGAGTGATTAATTGTAGTGATAAATTTGTAACACATGTGACCTAAAGGGTCTGCTACTAAGCACTGTCTCTTTGAGAAAGTATTAAGGTACTTTGATTAGTTGGATGAATAGTTTAAAATGGATTATCAACTGATGGCAGGATATTCCTACAAATTGTATTATAATTAAAGTTTAGGGCAAGTCCTTCTTTGTAATGTAATATTAGTAATATGGACAATTTCTGTTAAGTATATGTTTTTAGTATATTGTGGAGTTGATTTTTCTATAGATGCTGATCGGTTATGATTAACTTTGGAGTGGCAATGATTGATATGCTTGTAACTGACTAGGAAATCATATGTAAACAGAAACGCTTGAGTATGTTGTCAGGGTACACTAGGATGTGCTCACTTCTGGGTCTCTGAGTGCTTGAGTTCCCAATGGATGGCAACAGTAGCGTCACCCCACTTGACTAAGTGTCAGCGGAAGTGACTCTACAGATGTGACGTTACATACTCAGGGAGAGACAGAGTGCGCAAAAAACAGACAATTTGCAGCCATCAACCAGGGTATTTATAGCATTTACAGCGCCGCATACTTCATACTGCAGGGTTTTAAGCTGAAATGTCGGGGTGATTCTCACTTGCAGGCAGGAATATCCGCTTTCCGTTATCCTTAGCATCTATTTATTTGACTGTGGTGGTGTGTATATATGCGTTGTAAAGCTATGTGACCAATTTCTATGTTGTAAATACAGTGTGATGATATAATTGTATTCTTAAATTATTCAAATACAAATTTTTGA
>CM044445.1:96066764-96105563 GCA_024363595.1 Xenopus borealis | reverse complement strand
CCTTGTCAAGTTTTTTTTTTTTTTGTGCAAACCCCTTTGCTATATATTGCAATGTACATTGTAAATCAGGGGTGTCCAACCTTTTGGCTTCCCTGAGCCACATTGGAAAGCGAAAAATTGTCTGGGGCCGCACATGAAATACACAAACACTTTTGATTTGTAAAAGTAAAGAAAATGCACAGAAAAGAGCTACAATAATAGTTGGATAACCAGATGGAGCTATACACTGGAATATGGGACACCTGGATATTAAATAGACTTATTATTATTATATTATTATTACTACTAACTGGGCAATGGGTAGAGTCCCCCCCCCCCCTGCCTACTGCTATATCCTTTAGCGTTTCAAGCTAGGCCTCATTCCTATCCATCCTGGGCTGCAGGTTGGACACCCCTGTTGTAAATATATCAGCCTCCAGCTATTGAACTGCCAGCACTGTCTGACAGACAAAGGCTGTATTTCACAAACACATGGAAGGTTCGGTTCTGCACCACTCGGTTATGTACTTTTTGCCCTTACACTGGCTATAGGATATGGTGCATATTTTGTGTATACTTCCATGAAAATGGAAAATACATAGTTTCTTTTATGTCCAAAGTCATGCAATATCCATTGGTAGGGATTCTGCAATCAGGTCACGTGTTTTATTTAACATATGAATTGAACATACAGGCTTTGCTTTGATAACAAATAGAGCTGTCTGACCTGTTATCCAGAATGTTTGGGACTTGGAGTTTACAAGCTAACAGATCTTGCCATAGTTTGGATCTTCATACCTTAAGTCTACTAGGAAATCATTTAAACATTAAATATGCCCAACAGGCTGGTTTTTGCTTCCAATAAGGATTCATTATCTTATATACTTATATCTGAGTTCAGATCAAGTATGGGATCCCTTATCCGGAAACCCTTTATCCAGAAAGCTCTTAATTATGAATGGCCGTCTCCCATTGGGGCAATCATCCATTGGAACAGGCATGGTGAGAAGTTTTAGCTTTGCAGTGTTTATCTGAAGACCCCATTTCAGCAGGGAATTCCAAGCAGCCTATATATCATGCTGTGTAAAAAAAATAGGGACCAAATCCACCACACATCCCCATCTGATCCCAAGGCTTCACCATATATAACACAGAGTATTTATCATGCTGTGTATACATTTTCCCCCGTTAACATCCTCCATACAAAACATCAGCTTTATTAATATGCCCCAAGTGTGACATCATGAAATTTGTGACTTTAACAAACCAAACACCATTAAATATTGTACCCAATTTCATATGTTGTTATCAGGGATGTAACTATAGAGGAAGCAGACCCTGCGACTGCAGGGGGCCCAGGAGGTATAGGGGCCCCATGAGGTCCTTATTCATATACAGTTTATATAAAAATTGATAAAACAATTCAACCACTAAACATTTTGGGGTTATTCCAATGGTTGTTATGCAAGTTTAGCAAACAATTCAGCAAAGACTTGACCATTAATTGAAACCTGCTAAACCTTGCTATAGGTCACTAGACCTTTTGATGTATATAGGTACAGAATCCATTATCCAGAAACACATTGCTGTATTCAGAATTATGGGACAGTCATCTTCCACAGACTATATTTTAAATGAATAATTCACATTTTTTTAAAAATGATTCCTTTTTTTCTCTATAATAATAAAAGTGTCTTGTACTTGATTCAAATTAGGATTTATCCTTTTTGGAAGCAAAACCAGCCTATTGGGTTATTTAATGGTTAAATGATTTTTCTAGACTCAAAATACAGGCATTCAAATTATGTAAAGACCCCTGGAAAACCACAGGTCCAGAGCATTCTGGAGAACAGGCCCCATCACTGTATTGCCATAGTCCATTCATCTGCAACCTACAGTAGCTGTGGAGAAAGGGAGGCACAGGTTTCTGACTGGTATGATTCCATTTTCTTTCCTTTCTTAGAGTCACTAGTTTCTATACTAAAAGCTGCACTGCTGGTACTCAAAGCATTTCTGTAGCAACATTAATCACCTGCGTAGTTTTATAGTATAATATTATGCCCTAAGGATTCCAATTTTCTTATTTAGGGCAGACAAGCCACCAGCTTTTAGTTCTTACACACTTGGTCATGAAAGCAGCTACAGACCATGAGAGAACAGAGACCAGTGTGCCATTAACAAGGAGTTTGTGCTATTCATCTTGTCCAAATCATCCTTCTAAACATGGTGAAAAATGTTAGAACAAGTTAGTCTTTCTGAAGTTATATACAGGTATGGGATAGGTTGTCAAGAATGCTTGGGGCCTGGGGTTGTTCCGATAAGGGGCCTTTCTGTAATTCTGATTTCCATAACTTAAAGGGGATCTATCTCGAAAATCTAATTTTAATTCAAGCTTTAGCTCACTGAAATAAGACACTTTCTAAATACAATCAATTAAAAATTCTGTACTGTTTCAGAAATAGTCAAAATCAAGTTCGTCTTCAGTATCTCACGCTCCACAACCTGTCACTCTCCATTCTGAGGTCTGGGTCAGATTTTGACAGGTAAATCTAATACATCTTTTAGGGGTTCTCCCTTTCTTAGCAGAATAACTCAAATAACCAACTCAAGCACAATATAAAGGCAACAAAATAACAGACTCTGGCAAACGCCCTGCACACAGAGAAACAGGATTTCCATCAGAGCCTGTTATTTTTAAAGAGTGAACATCCAAAGGTGACCATACACAGTACGAGAAATCTGCCGGTGCGGAGCTACTGCGCAAATCACAAAGTTTCCGATCATTGTTATCAGGGGGACCTAGTACACAGGAGGGAGGGTTTTTTCACTTACAGGTTGAATTCTCCTTTAAGGGTGAACCCTGCCCCCCCAAAGGATGTATTAGACCTAACTGTCAATGAAAAACTGACTCCACCTACTGCATGAAGAGAGAATGGAGAGACAGGTTGCTCTGAGAGGGAGAGTGAAGAGTAACTTTATTATTTCATAAATGGTACAGAATATTTAATAGATTATTGTGACTAGATTATATGTGGAATGTTTATTATGTCAGCAAGATGAAGCTTATATTAAATTCTCATGTTTGCAATAGATCCCCTTTAAGTGTACTAATCAATCACTTAAACAAGAAATAATCCCAACAGGTATGTTTTGCCTCCAATTAGCATTAATTATATCTTATTTGGGATTAAGTAAAAGGTACTTTTTATTGTTACTGGGAGAAAAAAAATAAACAATTTTAAAAAAATAATAGTTTCATTATAATGGACCCTGTGAGAGATAGCCTTTACTTATTTTGGAGCTTTCTGGATGATGGGTTTCCAGATAACTGATTCAATATCTGTAATAGACTTAAATACATACTGCTGCTAAATAGGTTATATTAGAGTAAGGTTTGGGGTTAAGCCATTATTTTTATATTGTATATTGATGCTGGTCCCACACAGAACCATTGTTTCATACAATTCAATATAAACTGTATAGAAATGAATTGCCATTGGAAGCCTTTTGAAAAAGTCGAAGGACGAAACGCGTCAAGGCAAACACGCTATCACTAAGCGCCTGAGGTTTACACGCGGTGGGAAAAGACGCCGGCGAATTTTCGCACCGGAACATCAACAGTCTGTAGACTCTTGGGGACGCTGAAGCGGTGATCATGGGAGGCAAAAATATTTTATGCGATTTTATTACTGGAACATTGTGAGTGCATTTTTTTATATTTATTTATTAAAGATATTTACAATTTTACACTATGTCAGTGAAATTTCCATAGTGGGATGAAGCTTTGGAGTCGCGTGTAAGATCTGCTGCTGATATCTATGCCGCTTTTCTGCACAATATCCTTTAAACGTTTGTGAGTACTCCTCTATATGAATCCGTATGAGATAAAGTCTAGGATGACGCGTCGGAGTGGACACATGGAACACCTTACCTATTCACTTATTTAGTGTATATGCTAATCACATAAAGGTGTGTGTATATATTTGGAAAATACTACACTAGATTGGCGGAAATCTCTCTCTTTTTTTCTTTTATATTCTTTCTTTTTCTTCGTGGACATGACCTCGGGCTGTGAGCGCTGGTTATCCCTTAAAACGTCGAATGAATAGCCATTGAGCCCCACTGAGCAAACTATGGAATTAATGAATACAGCCATTTTTACAGTTTGAATGATGAACCCATTGGTCGCTGTCTAAGACCTATAACTACTTGAACCTACACCATTGACGGGCTAACCAATATATCAGGCCTTAGGCCAATCCTTAGGGTACAGTTTGGCTATCTATATGTGTGGTCAAATATCACAATACCCAAATGATCGGCACATGTTTCCACAGTCTTACAATATATTTATGCACCTATTAACATACATCTGTTTTGGAACGGCCACTTCTAAGAAAAATCTGCTTCAGGACCTTTTGCAGTAGAAAGGGGAACATTTTTTTTTCTTGAACATTCCAATGGAAATTTGGCTGCAAGGCATCTCATAGCTAATTATCTCTTAGTGAAAAAGCATGTGCTTTTAAAACCCTTCCCCCACTCTAACATATACTTCTTTCCTCAGTGCTTCATTTCAATGGGCGGCTGCATCTGTTGTTGAAAAAAAACCCAGCCCACGCTCTACACGTTATAAAAAAATTCCCAGCTAAGCCTTAGTAAAGCATTTTAAAGGGGCACTTTAGAACTGTATCCTACCTAAGTCAAATGTAGATATATGAGCTATGTCTGTGGATACTTCCAAGATCAAACCTATGTAACTGATTTTGTTTTTGCACTTGTTACTTCCTATTTAAACTTGTCAACATGGGCAGCAAAGTGGTTGGCCAACCTTCACTCCATGTAGTCAACCCTCAGCTGTCTTGAACCTTCAGCCGAAGCAGTTTCTCAACAAAAATGAAATATCTTATTGGTTGATGCATTCTGTTGGCATTTATGTGAGGCCACTGGTTTATCACAAGTGATCATGCGTCAGCTTCCTGTGCAGTCTAACTGGTTGCTTTGCAGTACCATTTTGTAGATCTCTATGTGGCCAGATTTATATGGAGTATATCTGCCCTGAAAAACTAAGATAGTATAAGTGCAAAATATAATTGTAATTATGCTTTTTACCAACATCTAGCACAAAAAAAGGCCACAAACTATGCACATTTTTTTAACCACACCCATATCAAGACTATATTATTGTCACGAAGTTTAGCATAGATATATATATATATATTGTACATCTCTTCATGTTTATAATAGTAGTATGGGACCTGTTATCCAGAATGCTTGGACCCATTCGGCAGCTTATTGGCCAATGTATGTTTGTTGATACAGTCCTTGCACCAACCAACTAACTCATTGTTATCTGATGTGACCCTAGGGCCTACAATCAGATTGATCCGATTTAGCCCACTCAGGTTGGGACTATTGAGGCATGAAACACCTATTTGGCAACCTCCCCAAATTAACAGATCTGCACATTTATGGCCACCTTTAGTTGGTGCACTTAGTACCACACTAATATTTGTAATTTTACATTGTTTAAATACATGTATGGGACTTGTTATGCAGAATGCTCAGGAATCTGTGTTTTTTGGATAATGCCTCTTTCTGTAATTTGGATCTCCATACCTTAAGTCTTTTATGAAATCATGTTAACATTAAATAAATAAATAGGATCATTTTGCTTCTAATAAGGATTACTTTTCAACCAGGGAAAAGTACTGCAACATTGGTGATTTTACCTTGTCTTTCTTTCACTTTTTGTTTCACTACACTCTCCTTTTTTGTTGTCCAACAATCTCCAAGAAAGAAAGAAGCTACTATTTCCTATGTTTCCAAAGCCATTGTCTCCAAGGCTTACGTATAAAATAATTCAAGGAAATCTTACAATAACATTTTCAATAGTAGAATTAGGATTTTTCCTATATTACCTCCTCTATGGGATAACTATTACCAGATATTTAGCAGAAAACAAAGTAAGCGAATGTTCATAAACTTAAATTATAAACAAGCTGAAATTAGTCAAAAGGCTCAAAACTGTAAACTGAAGAAAGGACTTTCAGATCAATATTTAATTTGTAGTTATACACTTACAACTAAACCTGGTAAAAACTGGTAATTTTTACGATTTGACATTTTTAAATAGGCTGTTAGACATTATCTAAATCCTATGAAATTTCCAGTTTCTCGAATGTCAATTTCCCCTTACTTCCCACTCCCTTTTAACCACATGGGGCTTTTCTAATCATCTTCCAAACTTGAGCAGGTGACTATATCCACTATTGATCAACTTACTCCTGCGTATAAACATCCCATACATGGCACAAATTGAAGTCTTTCATTCAAATCTATTCTGCTGTCCTTTAACACAAGCCAAGCTACAATAGTCAAAGTCTAAAATAATGATGTTATAGATCTCTAACAAATATCAAACTATCTTCGCTGCCCTTATTTCCCTACTCTCTCCTGCCCTTTTTTTCTCTTTACTGGCTGAAACAAATGTTATTTATTCAACCAACAACCATCCAGAATCCAGACACTCATCAAAGGCTATAGGGGGTGTTTAGAGGTTGTTACATTTGCAAAGGGAGGCTCAACTAAGTATTGATGTAATATCTCTGTTGGGGTGCTCAAATTTATGCATCTGTCTAATTTTGTTATGATGCAGATTGCATATTTTCTGTTAATTCAATAAACTTTATGTCACTGCTGAAATACTACTGTTTCCATAAGGCATGTTATATATTAAAAGGAAGTTGCTACTTTGAAAGCCAATGAAAAACTTTTTCATTTGACTGTGTGTTTGATTTGCTTTAAACTTAATAAATACAATTGTTAAAAATAGAAAAAGCAAGTAAAATGTCTTGCCTAATTTACTACATACTTGATGAATTCATCTAGGAAATTGATCCCCAACCAATGGCTTGCAAACAACATGTTGCTCACCAATGGCCTCAAAGCGGGGGCTTATTTTTGAATTCCAGGCTTGGAGGCCAGTTTTGGTTGCATAAAAACAAGGTTTACTGTCAAAAGGAGTTCACTGTCAGCATAAAAGGCTATGGAACAAGAAGCATATTCTCTGTATGCATTTGTAATCTGGTGGATAGCATGTTTTCCTTGATGTCTATGCTAGAACAATCCTTAGTAAAGGTCAT
Organism: Xenopus borealis; assembly: GCA_024363595.1. Classification (NCBI taxonomy): domain Eukaryota; kingdom Metazoa; phylum Chordata; class Amphibia; order Anura; family Pipidae; genus Xenopus; species Xenopus borealis. The sequence goes on along the minus strand of CM044445.1, from coordinate 96,098,442 downwards.
AAACGATTCACTAATGATTTGCTGCTATTATTTATATGACGTGTAGATACAGTACCTACTGCACCATAACTCTAACTGGGGGAAGGGCAAGTTAGAATGAAAGAACACAAGGGCATCACTATAGGGAGTGCTGTGGTTTCAAGATTTTGAAAATACGTTTTAGATTGAGGGGTACAGGGAGGGGGACCAGGCCCAAAGTCTGCACAGATGGCCCATTGATATCCAGTTGAGCCACTAAGAGAACTGCATATCAGTGGGGAAGTCACCTGCATTTCATTTTATTGTGTACAGTGGCTCTAAGCGACTATTGAAACTATATAAGCTAAAGGCAGGCTCAGCTGTAAATGGAAAACCTCAGCTACATTTAATCACAGCTACAAAGTTGCTATTCTGAGAAGCCCTAAGGCATTGCCAAGAAACTCCCCAAATAATGAGTTTTCTATGCTGGTGCTGGTAGATGTGAATTTAACAATGTATACACAGGTGCTACCTTATTGTACATGTGCTGGAATGTGTGCTTGTTATGTGGGTAGCTAAGGCAGTCTGGGTTCCTCATTTCTCAGGAAGTACCTTTTAAATAAGCAAGGCTCGCACATTCAGATACATGACAGTGCAATTTACAGTTAGAAAGGGGATTACCATTGTATCATTTACACTGTTGTTATTTTCACAAGTGAAACCCCTTCACTGTCAGCTCTTATTTAAGACCTCAGAACATTGGGGAATAACGTTGATGAAATGGAAAGGGAAAAGAGAAACAGCATACAATTGTTACTATTGTACTTTTTATTTTCTGTAGACTATTGTTAGTAAGCCACCAACGAATTATTTTAACAGAAAAACCAGTAGAGAGCTTTTTAAAGTGGAATTCCTCTGGGCTTCCCTGACTCCTACTGAACTCCATAAACAAATAGGGTGACAGGGACCTTAGATTGTAAGCTCCACTGTGCAAGGGGCTGATAAGAATTATGTACAATCTCTATGAAGAGAGCAGCACAGCCATCACAATACCATTTGTATCATTGCCATAATGGGCAAGAATTTTTATATTTTGTTTGTAGAGTTGTAAAACCACTTACACAATCCATATATTAAGTAGTAATGGTTATAAATGTGTATTTACCAGTAATGATTATAATATCAGCGCTGTAACTTACACCCTAAACTCCCTATATATTCTTCCCAATAGTTTTGTGGCATTATGGTAAGATAAGTATCTCATGGTGCGCAAATATCTTTTTTCCTTACCGTAACAATCTGTGGGTTGGCACTATCGCACTGATCTTCCTACAGAAATGGTTCAATTCTGACCAACTCAAAGAAATTTGTTCATCCCTCATGGGAAAATTCTAATGGCAGATTAACACTTGAAAGAATATTAGACTCAATAGTTCATGGTCTAGCCAGTACATCAGTCACACACAAGCCACACAGGCTGTGTATAGCCACCTTAACCTATGAATTTATTTTCATTTATTATTCCTTAGTTATTTAGATCAGCAGTGGACACATTTTGATATTTTACTTGAAGTAGGAACTGCCTGTTATAAAGGAAACTGAAGGAAAGCAATTTCCCTTAATAACATATTGTATCAACATTTTCAATGAAAAGTAATAGAATTTGTTTTTAAAAATCTGAAAAAAAATAGCTGAAATTCACAACCATAAATAGAATTTAAAGTTGATGTAACAGAAGTTGATGTAAATTCTTGTAAATTCCCAATAACTGTTATTTTAACATGGTCTTTTGAGTAAAAACATAATAAGTAGCATTATAATAACAAAGGGCCATTGAGCACAAAATGGCATGAAGCTTAGCACATATGTTAGATGAACATCTCAGATAATCAATAAAATAGGCTTTAAAAAAGTTCACTGAAAATGATGACTGCCTATGGCAGTCAGTTCCCTGCAATGTCCTGCAGGAGGTGCAATGAAGAGGAGCCAATTGGAATTTAAACCCAGAGAATGAGACTAGAGTGACCGCAGCTCATCAGAGCTTTGGACAATGGGTACATTTTTGCCAAACTATACTATAATTGTAGTGACATGATCAAAGCAATCCTACACAATGTTAAGCAAGTGTGAACCTAAAGCCTATGTTTATAACTGAAGGTCACTGAAATAAATAACTATTACTCTTCATTCATCTTAGCAGGTGTTCACTGTGAGCTTTCATGACTAAGGCCATAAAATATAGTAAACTCTGTTATTCTTGCCCAAAAAAGAGCCATCAATCCAAAAAATACTTACTTCGATTCTTTGTTGATACCAATTATTGTACCACAGTTAGGTGTAGAAGAAAAACTGGGTAAATAGATGGGCTATGCAAAAAAAATTGATAATATAGTTAGTAAGCCAAAAATGTAATGTATAATGGCTGGAGCAACTTGATCCCTGCTTTTCAGCTCTCTAACTATATTGAATTTTTTTATCCAGTTTATTTTTATACTAAACAATTCCAATAAGTACTTGACTTTTCTGAATGCCAATATCTATTATGGCATTATCTATTATGGCATCCTGTTTTATCTGGAGAGTACATGTTGTGTTTGGTAGCTGAGTATGAGGAGAGTATAACAGTGCTTTATTAGCAGGTCATGCAGCCATTACATAACAGCAGTAAGTCTTACTTTCACTTTCAAGTTGTACAGAAAGTCCTATGTATGCACAGTGCCACCTGCAGGCCATTTGTATAAACACCACAGTACACTCTACCCCTCTTCTACTAGATTTCACTTTTATATAGCTGGATCAAAAATGCTCCCTCCTTGATGCGTGCTTGGTAAATCAGAAGCTTGCCCTTAGTTCACTCTCAAAGTAGGCCCATGTCATATTATATAGTTCATCAGATACTCTGTCATGGCGTTGCTACTTTTAGTGCTATTCTACTGCAGCTCCTTGAACTCTTCAATCTGACTGGAGTGCTTCCCACAAGGTTTTCATGATTATCCTCAATAAGGGTGAAGACAGTCTGTAGTTCAGTTCTGATCAGCTATTGTCCTGGGTGTGCTTGGTAGGGTAGTCAATAAAATGGGAATTTTAGGTGCAAATACTAGGTGGGCTTCCTTTGCAGGATTCTTTATGCTTTCCATGTAAATGAACAGAAGGTCTGTACACTAGAAGTGTTTTCTCTTGTCATGCCCCAGAAGGGCAAACTCCTACTGCTTTAACATTCAAAAGATTAACTTCTAAATTCACTTTCATCTTCCTGATTTTTCTCCAATACATCACTGTTTTATGCTCCTTCTGCATAGAGCAAACTGTTTTTCAAAAAACTGACTCTGGTACAAATAGGGTTGCCACCCAGCCGGTAAAACACCTGCAAAGGCTGGGGCCAGTATTACAAATTTACCGGTAGCTGCCGGTAAATTTGTAATACAACTAACTAAAGCCCTTGGCCCAGCCCCAATCTGCTGAAAACTTACCTTTATTTTGCTGTAAGGCCAATCGCGTGTCATTGCTCCGCCCCCTTTTACATCACTGCATCATTGCCCCCCCCCTTTGACATCATCACCCGACCTCTTTTGCTCCTGCCCCCCACCAGCCGGTAACATTATTTTGAAAAGGCGGCAACCCTAGGTACAAATTAAGTGTTTTTTTGTGTCATACCTGTCAGGATCATGCCGCCCGGAGGCTTACCTTAGCTCCGGGCGGCGCGTCCTCTCTCCCCGGCCCATGGCCGCCACGTGGGTAGCGGCGCAATTATGCCACGGCGCTGCAACGCTGCGGCGCGGTGACATCATGTGCCTGCGCTGTTTTGGCGTGAAATTTGAATAATTAAAGGCGCATTGGACACCATTAAGGCTCCCAATTATAGGACCTTGTTACTTTGTTCCTGGGTATTGTTCCTGATCCTGTTTGCTGTATTCTTTGACTATTGCCTGGACTTTGTTTATTTTTGCTTTTACTTGGACTTTGTCTCGTTTCCTGCCTGATCCTTGCCAGTTACGCTATTGAACCTTTGACCCCTAAGCTTCCTCCTTGGTCCACTACTTCCCTTGGGCGCCTATAAGGCCTACCCGTGACAATATCCCAGATAGGCAAACTCCAAGTACTTTAACACTAGAAAGATTAACTTCTAAATTCTATTTCATCTTCCTGATTTTTCTGATTCTATACTATATAACTTTCCTTATAGTAAATGTCTTCTTTACTGCTTGAAGGTATTACAATTTCAGCCTTAATTGCACCATTAAAAGGGGAGCTATCATTTTGTTACTTCCCTTTCTCAGTAAGCTGTCTCTCTACATGTAGGCATTGTGTCAGAGTCATTTTGAATAGTCAGCTCTAATACATCATTATATTGTACTAATTCTGCCTAAAGTAAACTGTCTTTCCAAAAAACTGACTCTGGTACAAATGAAGGGGCTTATGTCAAAAAAGAGGTGGAAGTTGTTTCCTCTTCAAATAAAAGAGGCCAAAAACATGTTTCTCAGTGGGTGCTACTGCCTCTATATAGAAGCAAAGAACTTTGTAATAGAAGACTATTTTGATTCTTGGGTAAGGCAATTGGTTCCCCATATAAATGGGGTGTTGCTGCTGTGACTTTTTATAAACAGCTATAGGGGAAGAATCTCAGGTTTATACCTGTTAAAACCTGATATGTCAGAAAATCTCCCAATCACACCTAACAGAGCTGGTATTTCATGTTTTGGTTGTGCTATGAAAATAAATGTCATCAGCTACAGCAGTGTAGATACAGCCTTCTTTTTTTATCCCTGCACTGACAGAAATAAAATTAGCAATATCAATACACATAGAAAGGCAATTACACGGATATACCTTTATAAGCATGGGTGAAAAATTTACAGCCACCCCCCCCTTCCCAGGTCTAGACTGAGAGTCAAAATAGTCACTGGCATTCCAAGTACACAGAGGCCCAAACATCCCCCCACCAGCCCACTAAGTGTCTATACCACCCTTACAGCAGCCCTTCTGGCATTTGCCAGTCTGAGCCTGCTACCTCCCCCCACACCCACAGCTACATCTGCACTGCCATCCTCTTTCGCATGGTTTGTGTGTATTGTCTGTTTCTCAACTGCCTTTATTTTTTGTATGCATGTTTTTGGTTCCATAATCTATTGGCCATAGGGTTTCTCAGTTGTTGTACCAACAAAAGATTTTCCCCTTTGATTTTCACCTAAAAGAATTTCACAAAAAAGAATTGATGAGGCTGATTTGAAAGCCTGAACAAGGCATGTTATGCTTAGGCACTTGAGACTTGTTTCTCATACAAATCCAGGTTTAAAAGTAAAGAGGTGCAGAAAATGCAGGGCATGGTCACAGATGCAACCCAGTGCTTCCCAAACTGTAGTGTAGGGATCTCAGTCTGAATGTCACGTAGGGTAATATTTGGGGAGAATGGCTATATTTTATCCTAGATACACATGAAAGCCCAACTTCAAGGTCAGCTAGGGTGAGATTTTGGTTACAGACATATTTGCTATGCTAGACATTCTTGGAACTGTGTCTGCATAACTGATGCAACCAATAACAATATTATTAACTAATGTTAACTAAAAAAAAACAATTATCAATATTTATAAAGTTGTTTAACCTCCAAGGGGAGTAAAATGAAGATCCCCCTTGATCAAAGGAGAATACGCCAAGTTTAGGAGGATTAACTTCTTAGTGGTGAAAATTCTCTTTGCATTGGGGTAAAATCGCCTCTCTTCTCCAGGTGAACTTTCTCCAGTGAAAAAACTCTAATTTACTGAGAGCACAAGAGCATAGTTTCACCAAGAGAAATTTCTCCAGGTTCAGGCTGGCCAAATACCATTATAAAGATTGAGCAGTCGCTTCTATAACTCATTAAAGGAAATTATACCCCCCCCCAAACAATGTAGGTCTCTATAAAAAGGTATTGCATAAAACAACTCATATGTAAATCCCTGCTTCATGTAAATAAACCATTTTCATAATAATATACTTTTTTAGTAGCATGTGCCATTGGGTAATCAGAAATAGAAAATTGCCACTTTAAAAAATAAGGACAGCCTCCTGGGATCGTATGATTCAACGGTGCACATAAACATACCAAACAAACTATAAAGTTAGGTCATAAAGTGAGGTCTGTTGCTCAAGTATTCATTTTCGGGGTATAGTTTTCCTTTAACAACATTACTCTTTTCATGCTAATTTTCTCCATGACAAAATTCTCTAGAGACTTCTCCTCACTACTATTGTATGGGAAAAATACTGTTGAAACATCACAGAGAATTTATGTCAGGAGTAAATTCACCACATTTCTCTTGAAAACTGTTATTTACAAAGTTTAACAAATATGAGATTTGTTGTGAAAACACACCTGGCGAATTGAGTTGAAGTTAAATAAAAAGAAAATTCACACTTTAGTAAATGTTCCCCTATGAATCTTTGCAGGCCAAGATGCAGAGAGAACCACCAGAGAAATTAGAAAGATAAATAGGAGGCACAAGGGCTCACACTTTCTATTTCAAGTTAAAAAATTAAAGCAAAAGACATGATTGTTTATCACTGGCAACTGTTTGCATCTATGTACAAAAATAAGCCATCTGGTAAATTGTTTATAAAACTCTAGAATTACATCTGACATATTTTTTTCCTGCAATCCTCCCTCCTCCAGTTAAAACATAAAATGCAGAAGTCTTCCAGTATTGGCCAGTACTGTTTTTACACTGCTCTCTATCAGCATTATTTCCCCCACCACTGATAATTCCCCTTTCTTCCCAGCCGCAGTTTGGTTTTCTGCTTCCTTGAGTCTGTGGCTTCCCTTTACTGATCTTTAGCAAGTGCCCTAAATATGTTTTCTTTTATACTCTCTGACTTCTGGGAGACTTATGAAAGACTAAAAAAGAATATTAACATAAAATGTGTATGCTCTAACATTTCCAAGTGACATTAAGGATGTAGCACGTTCCAGAAATGAGTAATTATATTACATGCATTATGTCAGACAGGATGTAACAAACCGGGCTTCCTTTCAACAGAATGAATCAGTTTTTTTCAGGGAATTTATTTATGAAATTTTAGTGTACACAAAAGGAAAGAGAAAGAAGGAAGAACACCAAACAACATTTGTAGGGGATTCCACCAGCAAGTTACAGTAGCTACATATTCATAAAAGCACCTTGATTAAAGATCATGGTTTCGTCTTGATAAAGATTTAACAGTAGAACAGCAATTCTGTTAACATATTGCATAAATGAAACACAGTGACTCCATGTCCATTAATAGAGAATTTGGGTATTATTGAATAAACATATATATATATATATATATAGAGAGAGAGAGATTTCCTCACATATCCAGAATTACTTTTAGCTACCTTTTCCAAATATATCCTATAGGGCCAATTTCATGAGCATAAGCCATGTAGAAGAGCAAAGTTCTTAACAAAATATTGGTCTGCATCTTTCTAGTAGGAACAAGCAAACAAAAACAGGGTATTTATTAATGTACATTCCCTGGTCCCATAGTCCATTAGTACTTTATTCTGTGCAATAGGGATGGCGCGAACGTCGGAAAAAAAGTTCGAGAACATATTCGCGAACTTGCGTCAAAAATGCGAACGGTTCGCGAACGTCGCGAACCCCATAGACTTCAATGGGAAGGTGAACTTTAAAAGCTAAAAAAGACATTTCTGGCCAGAAAAATGATTTTAAAGTTGTTTAAAGGGTGCAACGACCTGGACAGTGGCATGCCAGAGGGGGATCAAGGGCAAAAATGTTTCTAAAAAATACATTGTTGACACAGCGCTGCGTTTTGTGCTGTAAAGGGCAGAAATCACACTACGTCACTCAGGTGATGTTTCTGGACACGGAATGTGAAAAAGCTCACACAGCTACGTGGCACTTGGTTAAAGACTGGGCAAACAATGCCTACAAGGTCAACGTATACACTACTACAGCGGTGGATACGGATTACGTAAAATATATTATTGCTGCTTGAAAAACGTCACTCAGGTGGTTGTGGAGACTGTAATATTATTGATATTTAGACAGAATGTGAACAAGCTCACAAAGCTAGATGGCAGTTGTTTGAAGAACACACTGGGCAAAAAATGCCTACAGGGCAAATAATGGCTACAAGGTCAACGTATACACTACTACAGTGGTGGATACGGATTACGGAAAATATATTATGGCTGCTTGAAAAACGTCACTCAGGTGGTTGTGGAGACTGTAATATTATGGATATTTAGACAGAATGTGAACAAGCTCACACAGCTAGATGGCAGTTGTTTGAAGAACAGTAGATTACTAGCCAGCAAACTTACTATCCACTGTCCCTCAAATCACTAACAGCTCTCTCCCTACACTAGCTCTTCCAAGCACACACAGCACAGGCAGAATGAAAAAACGCTGCAGGGCTTCCGTTTTTATAGGGAAGGGGAGTGGTCCAGGGGGTGTGGGGGTGGTCCAGGAGGGAGAGCTTCCTGATTGGCTGCCATGTATCTGCTGGTCTGGGGTGAGAGGGCAAAAAAAAAGCGCCAACTAACGCGAACCCAAAATGGCGAACATCCGGCGAGCGCGAACAGCCGATGTTCGCGCGAACAAGTTCGCTGGCGAACAGTTCGTGCCATCCCTACTGTGCAAGTGAATACTACATTTTCAAAAGCAGGAGTTTTTATTTGCAAGGTTGACTATGAAGATTTTCATTCATCCAGCTCATGGTATATCTAATATAAGTCATTCTAAAACAAATGGACTTGCTGAGTAATTATTGAAGACGTTTCACTACTCATACAAGCAGCTTATTCGGTTCAACTGACTGGTATGGGAAGTTCTTGTATATAAACTCTTCCGCCTATCCAATCACAATGGCACATTGTAGCTATTCAAAGAGGTGACATCTGAAATTCACAGAGGTGTTGATTCTGTGTAGTTCCTGTGATAGGATTACCAATGTGTCATAGAAACGGGTGTTAGTTGTGAAAGTTACATGAATGGATGTGTGAATTGTTCTGAAACTGTCGGAGTACAGATTTGACAGCAGCATTGTATGTCTCACACAGGTGGTGTCGAAGGCCCCTGCCTCTGTTCAGGGATTGTTTCTCCACCTTGACATGACTGGCGTCTTTTACACCTTGTTCAAACCAGCGGTCTTCTTTATCCAAGATTTGTACTTTGCTATCTTCAAAGGAATGTCCCTTTTCTTTTAGGTGTAGAAAGACAGCTGAGTCTTGCCCTGTAGAGTTCACCCTGTAGAGAATCCAACAGGAACACCAATAGAAATAACCGCCCAGACACACATAGTAGGCGAAACATAGTCATCCCATATGAAGCTGGAGTGTCAGAGAATCTCTGGAGGATTTTCCCTGTGTTTTTCAAACCTAGCAACACACTGAGACAAAAACTGGTACACCCAAAGGATCCAACACCAAAAGAAAAACAAAGCAATGAGGTATACATAGTCCAATGTAGCAAAGAGTGCACAGATCCATACATTGGGGAGACCAAACAACTGCTCACCAAGAGAATGGCTCAGCATATAAGGGCGAACTCTACAGGGCAGATTTTTGCTTTGTTTATTGAAAAATTGCATTTGGCAATTATTTTGTTCAACCCACAGTTATTCAGCATATCATTGTTCCATTTTGCAGTGACTTAAACAATTGTATATCTTCTGCAATTAAAGTTTATATGGCAAAGCAATGCTATTATTAGTAAATGGTCGTGCTGAGTGGCCTGGACTCACACCAGTGGGGAGTGGACAGAATAAAATGTCAAAGTTTCTCACATGCAAGTAAAAAACCCACAAACATAGCAGGTTGTGGTATTCTAGACATGAGCACCTTTTTCCACTTCTGTTTATGAAATTACTCTGCAGTTTAAAAAAAGCCATTCCACTGCTGAAAACCAGTTCTAATATGCGAAGAACAGAACATATAAACCAGGCTAAATGGTATCCTGAACTGCAGAAGTTGTCAGTGATTACCATTATATTTGCCTTATTGTTTTTTGTGATGATCCTTATGAATGCAAAGTGAGATAGGTCATTTAAATGAATACTCATCCTTTAAGCCATCGGTCCTCCACCGTTCTTACTTGTAAGCCACAGTCAAATGTAGAAAGAGGTGGAAAGCAACACAACCATGATAAAAGTTCCTGGGGCATGATAGGCTATTTGGCAGCCTCTGTGTAGATTGTCAGCTTATAGGTGGTTCTGTTTGGCAGAGCATCTTGTTTTTACTCAACCAAAACTTATCACAAAGCCAAGAATTCAAAACTAAGCTCCACCTTTGAGGACACTGGAAGCTAATGGGGGGGTGAGCAACATATTGTTAACAATCCAAATGTTGGGGACCACTGCTTTAAGCATATCACACATTAGGGGGCAAATTTACTATTATTCCCCAAAAAAAATTCGATTAGCATTCGATTTTCGAATATTAATGGAATAGTTCTAGGCTACCATTTATTCGATATTCGATCATTCGACGATCGAATACAAATTTATTCAATCAGTCGAATAAATCATTCGATCATTCGAATGATTTGTACGATTGGAACGATCGGAGACTTCGATCGTACGAATCCTATTCGATCAGGACTTAGTCTCAGAAGCCTATGGGAGTGCTCCCATAGGCTTCTATTGCAATTTGGTAGGTCCAATCTGCCGAAGTAGGCAATCGAATAAACTTTAAAAATAAAATCCTTCGCTGGTCGAATGATCGAATGATCGAATATTCGTTCATTCGACTCTATTCGAATGTATTCGATCGTTCGACCATTCCCTATTCGATGATCGAATATGCCAAAATTTGCATATTCGACCAAACAAATTAATCCTGCATTCGAAATTAGATCAAATTCGTTCGAACTTTGAAATCGAATATTCGTTCATTCAACTCTATTCGAATGTATTCGATCGTTCGACCATTCCCTATTCGATAATCGAATATGCCAAAATTTGCATATTCGACCAAACGAATAAATCCTGCATTTGAAATTTGATCGAATTCGTTCGAACTTCGAATCCTTCACGTGAATTTTGTAAATCGGCCCCTAGGTCTGATGTTGTAAGAAACAACAGCGTTGTGGGAATGGTATGATCACTGACTCAATTATCTACTATGAACTGCACCACCCTTCCCCATCCTTGAGGCTAGTAAGGAATAATAACCCAAATGAACCTATATTAATGAGTTTTAATAGAATAGGGAACATATTGTGTTACCTTGTAGGTTCATGCCTTGATATCCTTCCAGTAATTTACTGACTGAATAATAAAAGCCCACGTAATGTACACTTTTTGTTTTTATATGGCCACAATTTATTGAATTTCTTACTGATATCAGTAGGTGTGAGAGTTACTCACCCTGGTGGTCTAGTGGTGCGGCGGGGACGCCCGCTGCGCTGCTCCTTTCCCCCTGCTGCCAGGCTCCATAATGTGTGCGCGGCCGCACTTCCGCATTATTAAAGGCGCATGCGCGCTGGCGTCATGGTGTCATCGCGCAATGGCGCCAAAATTCAAATATTTAAAGGGGCATTCTGGATTTTCATGTTGCCCGTGATAGGTTTAATCCTGATGACTTGTACTTGTGCTATTTAGCTTCTGTTTGTTCCTGATTCCTGTGTTTGACCCTGCCTGGCCTTTTGACTACTCTGATTATCTGTATCCTGACCCGAGCCTGTTGTTTGACTACCGATTCTGCCTAATCCTACCTGATTGATCACCCGGTTTGACCCTTTGCCTGCCTGACGTCTCTTCGCTATCTGCCTGCCTCGACCCAGCCTGTTTGACCACGAACTTGCCTACTCTTATCTGTACCGTGACCATCGGCCTTCAAAGACTTTATCTACAGTCATGCCCCATTGCTGGCCAGAACTCCTGCTCTGCACCTCTCATTTAAGTCCAGGTGGCATCTGAGTAGCTGAGGGCTCCTCCCGAAGCCAAAGGCGGTCACACTACTGGTGAAGCACGAGCCAAGACCAGGGTGCTTGGCACTTGTTCTGGTATTTGGGTGCCGACCGTGACAGTAGGTCTGCATTGGACTAAGCATGCAGTCCCCAGCCAATAGCCCTGTGTGATCTGACATTTGACCCAAGATCTCTTGGATTAGCATGATATGTGTGGCTAAATCAGGCATTAATCCACTTTTATATGTCCTGGTCAAACCACTGAATCTTTATGTGTATGACTTCAAATTTAGATTCTCTTTATCTAAAACATGTTTTGTCTAAAAGTTATTGATTTTACAAGGCCAAACAAGCATGTTGACATTAGGGATGAGCCAAACCCAGGATTTGGCCAGGATTCAGCCTTTTCCAGCAGGATTCGTATATGGCAAAATCCTTGCCTGGCCAAACCAAATTCTGATTTGCATATGCAAATTGGTGGTGGAAAGGGAAATCACTTAACTTTTTGTCACAAAACAATGAGGTAAAAAAAAAAAATTCCACTTTTTACCTTCCTGTCATTAATTTGCATATTACAAATTAGGATTCAGATTTGGTTCAGTATTCGGCAAAATCTTTCATGAAGGATTCAGGAAAACAGCCAAATAGTGGATTCGGTTCATCCCTAGTTCCCATTGATGTTAATTTGTCTACTGGAATGCATTAGGACTAAGCTAAATAAATCAGGTTGTTCAAAAATCTAAAATTAATTATTTAAATAATTTACTGTAAAAAAAACACAAGAACATCTTTACAAAGAAAATCACCTATACCAAGCCAAGGGTCCTACAAAATACTAACTCCTTACCTGCAAACATGTAGTATAAACAAATAATCTATCTGATATTTTAGATTTTAGTGATAGACTATCACCTTTAGGACCAAGGGTCCCGTTTACTAACTATGGAATTTCAATTCTTTTTAATGAATGGTGGTTTTCTCTTTTTTTTTTTAAAAAAAAAAAAGCTCTAAACACTTAAGTAAAAAAACATGAAAAACACAAATACAAAACTTTACCAGGTAATAGTTGTCAATATTCCATAGAAATCAATGAGAGCCGTGTGGATCTTTTTGGACCACTCTAAATCAATGTGGACTTTTAGAGGCTTTCAGGTTTTGTTTGCTAGGAATTGTCTGAAAAACTCTTAATTATTAGAGGTTTTAGAGGTATTTCATATTTTTACAGCAGAATTCAATGTAATTTTCTGTTCAAACTGTTTTTTTCAGATTTTGTAATAAATCTCACGACAAATGTCGTTTTAGAGTTTAGTTGTGGTTTCAAAAACCACTAAAGCCATGAAAATGAGACTGCTGATAAATAGGCCCCCACGAGTAATGTACACTTACACAAGCCCCCCCACTCACCCCTGATGTTGAGGGGATACCAAGCCAAACATATAGTAAAAACATGTTATATAGATATCTTCTGCATTTTTGCTGCCTTGAATGAGTCAGTCTATTTTGAAATGAATTTTAGATTATGTTATATATGGATATCTGCAAGCTAGAACATTTATTTTCATGCATTTTTTCAAACCCTATTGGATTTAGCTCACAGTGAAACTTTGTGCGTGTGAATTTGTACCTGCTGTCTCCCTTAAAGGAAGGTACATTCTGTGCTGTTCAGTAAATTACATTACCCAATTTTAAAATAATGCTTTTAGCAAGATGGAAACATTAGTGTTGTTTTCTGCAACTCACCCTGTTCAGCATAAGGGTTCCTTATAGCTGCAACTACTAGTTGGAAGTACAGTAACTAGAAGGAAAGAGGCTGAAATAAGAACAGATACATGGGAGCCTGGGCAAGAGCAGCCCCGCTGAGAGGCAAGCAACAAATAGTCAGTATACATGCTAGGGTAAAAAGGAGGTGGAGAATAACATGGTCAGCCCAGCCAAGAGTCAAGAACTAAAAACTACAGAGAGACAGAATCTAATAGAAGCAGAACTAGTAACCACAATTACCCTAATCAACTGTACAAGGAAAAGAGATGGCACAGGAGACCTAAAATAGCCGTGGTGATGGGAAGCTGGGAATTTGGGGACTATATAGAGGTGTCCAGCTGGGAGAACTATGGTAATAATTTAAACTAATTTCTGAACAGTTTAACTAGTAGACTTTGGCTAAGGGTACATCGGCAATGCTGCATTGAAACATTTCCAATTATGTTTTGCACTAATACTAATGCTAAACTATAATGCTATGAGCACAATTTGAGTGTCTTTCTAATTCAAGCACCAACACTTTAAATCATGGCTAAGTCATAATGTGTTATATATTGCATCCACCACTGAGAAAAGCTTGGGGGCAAATTCACTAACCTCTTTAGTTGTGCCTGCGTTGGCTTCGATAGCGTTCTGCGCACTTCGCCAGGCGTAGTTTCACCAGCTCTACACAAATTCACTAAAATGCGAAGTTGAGGGGAGGGCGAGGCGAATGGTAGCGAAGTTGCACTACAGTTACTTCGTCAATCAAAGCGAAGTTATGCTAGCGAAGCCTAATTTGCATACAGCGCAAAGTTAAAGTATAATAGATGTATATGCTGCAGCCACTACATTACACTACACAAGCCCAGGAAACCTTTATAAAACTCAAATAAAGGTGTTCTATTGCCCTACACATGTGCCCCATAAATAGTTGGGTTGCCATATGTAAGAAAATGTAGGAAGGTCCCCCTAAAAAAAATGTACAACCTTTTTTCAGCCTATCACCCTTAAAAAAGTAAAAGACACCAGCATTTATTGGGACTTAGAAAAAATTTTAACTTTTTTTTTCAATCTATTGTATTGAACTTCACCAAGTCTGACCCTGGCGAAGTAAAGTCTAGCACAAGCGGTAATGTTCAGTAAAATGGACATCTTAGTGAATTAGCGTAGTTACGACCCTACGTCAGTGCACAACTTTGTTTGGCATAAGGGTGTGAAGTTGCGCTAGTCTATCTACTTCGCAAGCAAAAATCAGTCAGTGTTGGTAAATTAGCGAAGTTGCTAAATGACGTCATGCTGGCGAATTAGCGCTAGCGTTAGCCACTTCGCACTTTAGTGAATTTGCACTTGGAGTTTTGTTAAAGAACAACAACATGCATTGTACTTTGTATGACTTTGAACTGTGAATTATTGTTGGAAAATACTACATTATATGCGTTTTTTTTTTCTTTCCCTTGGATGGTCTGTTAAAAAATGTTTCATGGTTTTCTATTACCCTATTATACTGCGAGATGCAGATTTATGTCTGGAAAATCTTGTATAGGTGAGCCTAGCAGAAATCATTAGAATTATATTTCCTCTCTGAAACAGAAGTATATGTACATGTTTAGAATTTCAGCAGTAATGAAAGGGTTGATCTTTTATAATCTCCTCCTCCTCCATCCCTGACTTTCATTAGCAACCAGCCTTTTTTAGGCTTCTCGTCTTTCTGCATTGCAATTTTGCAAGGCATGAATCAGACAGGCCTCCTTCCTCCAGCTCTTACACATCCCTCCATTACAGCCGCCCACCTGCAGATGAATCTCATTTTGATTCAGCCCTTGAATGCTTGTGCTTAGATTTCTACACGCCGGCCAACAAAAAAAAGCTGATTTTAATTTTGTGCATACACTAGGCTAAGATAAAAACAAAACATGAACAATGTCTGTGTTAAAGCTCACATTGTAGTAACTCATCAGATCAGCAAGCACTGTGACAACATTTTGCTATTATTTCATGTAACAGTTGACAGATTGGAAGCATGTTACTGTCACCCCTGCACCTACTCCTGAAAAAGTCAGAGAAATAAACCCAGGATGTCTGCCTATCAATAATCAGAGAAGTTCTAGAGCAGCAGTCCCCAAACAGTAGTTTGTGACCAACATGTTGCTCTCCAACCCCTTGGATGTTGCATTCAGTGGCCTCAAAACAGGTGCTTATTTTTAAATTACTGGCTTGAAGGCAAATTTTGGTTGCTAAAAACCAGGTTTATTTCCAAACAGAGCCTCTTGTAAGGGGCTACCAATAGTCAATCTCACCCTATAATTGGCACCCCCATTAACATTCATGCTGGTGATGTTCTGCAACTTTTATTTACATTTGAATGTGGTTCACGGGTATAAAAAGGTTTGGTATCCCTATTCTAGACGAACCAATAGCACTGCTCCAGAAATTTCATATTGTCCTTTGCATGGGAAGGAAGAAGAGACAGGTATCATGTACGCCCAATTTAAAGAGAAGGAAAGATCAGACATTGCATGCATTGCTAATAGAACAACATACTACAGAATGCCTACACCACGGTGGCAGTCTACATGACAGAGCAGAAAGGGCAACACAGGATCTGCAGGAAAGGTTTGGGAAGCAATTCAAGAAAATATGTAGAGTTATATAATTCTTTGCTTGCGGACAATGAACTGCTCAAGATGCGCCAATAAATCTACCTTTTAGGTACTCCACTTATTTAGATAATTACTTAACTAATCCCTTTATCTGATGTACTTACATTTGCAATGATTTTTGGGTCTTAGTTCTTTGCTAGTGAATACTGCTGCTTTAAGACCCATTTGAAAACTTATTTTGCTGTCGATGAAGCATGCTGCAGTTTCCTTTATTCAGAAATTGAAATAGAAGTAGGGTCCACATGCAAAACCTTGCATCTACACCCATGGGAGTGGATAAACCACCCGTAGTCAAAATATGGGGGCACAAAAATGTGCAATTGTTTTTAATTGTGGGTGGTCTGGTTGAATTTTTAATACTGATTTAAGTAAAGTTTTTCTGTGAATTGTGTAAATTGTAATTAATAATGGAGCCAAACAGATTCAAGGTATAGCAGACAAAAAGGAAAAATGAAAACCCCATTGGTGTCATGAATTAGCTTTACAGTAAATGAGCCCCATTTTATTTTAATTACACTGTAATAATTTTATCTTGATGCCTGGTTTTTAGATCTCATACATGGTTTATATTGTAGATGGTGACATTATGTGCTCTACAAATCCAACCCTAGTAGCAGTTTGTTTTTCTGTGGTGTTGAAAACCTCAGGTAATACGATACAACACTCTACTGTCACCTCTGGTTCCCTTTGCAACTCTAGGCCCAAAAGACACATTTGCCACCAGCAACTGGCCGACTGCCATTCTCACCACAGCAGTCACTCTTTGTGAGCCTGTAGAGATGTGGGTTGTAATGCCCTGAGGGGCTACTCACCTTTCCCTTGCAATGTACCTCACACTTCAAAAAGTACAGTCACTACTTCATACAAGAGCAGCATGACTATTGTACCACACTGAGAAAATGTATCTTAGATTTAACATTAGCAGACACTTTTACTATAATCAACAGAAAATTTGAGCCAATTTACCCAATTGTTGCAGCAATTCACACGCAGCGTTTCGTTTTCCGAAATCGCCTGAAGTTTCCTAGTGAGGCAACTTTGGGAAATTTTGGAAACGAAGTGCCGCAGGTGATTTTCATTTTAGCTGGCACAAGACAGGGGGAAGCGGTTTGGGAAGATTAGTCACCCCAAAGAATAGGCGATTTTAATCTCCCGGAATCTCCTTGTGTAGACTGACCCTTAAGGCAATGGTTATGTTTTTTTTTTAAGTTCAAACCCACTTAAAAGTAAACTTTTTGCCAGGGCCCAAACCTTTGGTCCAGCTCATGAAATGAGTACAGCTATAGGAAAATATCAGTGTAGCAGTCATTGGCTCATAGTTTCAAGAATATCAAGGACAGCATCAGCAAATTCATATTCAACCCCATTCCCACCTTAACTGGCCTTCAGGCAGAGAGCCCCCAGCAACTGCCCAAGCACCCTGCACCTGTCCAAGCCACACAGTTTTGAAACCACTGATTTAAAGGAGAAGTCAACCACTTTGGCACTAAAATTCCTCCCCCTCCCCTGTGTAGTACTCATTTCTGCACTACTGATGTCTACACTAATACTGTTGTTGGTTGCAAGTTGTTTAACATTTGAAAGTTTTTCTATGTACATTTAATTACATTTATTTTTTTCTTTTATTTATATCTCCAAGCAAAAAGATAGTCATTAGACATTCGATATTATCATTAACATCAAAGCATGTTATCCTTAACATCAAAGCAAACATAGTCTTAATTACATTTAATTTTTTGTCACTGGCTTAGCCCCCACCTACAAACACCTCTGCTGGCTGTCATTTCAAGTGAACATGTTTAGCAGTCAAGTGGGAATTGTGCAGGGTATCTGGCACAGTAAGGGCAAAAGGTTGTATTATATTTACTTTAAGGAAGTGCTTTTGCAATGCATTGCATGTATGACCTGAAGACTTGAGAACATGTTATTTGCAATTAAGCTGGCATCTCTCACTACAAGACAGCAGCATGGATGGCTCTATAAAGGATTTCTATCCTTTAACAAAATCATAAATCATCTCCATGTAACAGAAAGAGAAAATTGTCCTATAAACCATTTTCATATATACAGAAAATGAAAGCATCTTTTACTGTAAAGATGAGTTCTGTCTCAGAATAGGCTATGAGTAACCTCAAAGAACCATTTTCACCGTTTCAAATGAGAATTGCGCAAAAAACTTTTTGTCAAAATTACTCAAATCTAAAGGGGTGACATATGGGTCGTTGCCCTTTTCTATTATGTCTGGTTAAATGCAATAGAGTCTTGACTTTCTGTGCATTTTTTATATCCTACCTCTAGAGGCAAGGAAGAGTTTTGTTTTTATTTGAGTTTAACAAAAATTTTAATTCTTGAACGCTCAAAGCTGTAATACAGAAACATGTTCGTATTGTTATACAAGTTACGTATTTCTGATACCCTTTAAGGAACAACATAAGAAACTAAAAAAAATAAAAATCCCAGATAGGCAAGGGAGAATTTAAGGCTCTATGCCTGCACTTTCTGTGTATGAAGTGTCCAAAATGTAAAACCATGCAACTAGAAAAGAAGGTAATATGGCATATAGTAAAGTATCAGTCAATATGAACATTTGTGCAAGGACTTCATTTTCATTCAATGGTTTCAATGACAGAAGAATACCAAAACAGTATGGGTTCCTTTATTGTAACAGTTTCACAAGAGTGATTGGAGGTCGAATGAATATAGACTAATTGGAATACAGATGCGCACTTTCATAGCCACCTTCCAATAGACGCTACAACTCTCCATCTTCAGGACTTTTTAACATTTGAGATACGCTTATCATATTTTGCTAATAAAAGTCAACCTTTATCACAAGAAGAGTCTTACAGAAAAGAGACCACCAACGTTTGCTGACCATAAACAGGAATGCATAGCAGGACAAAAGGAAAGATATGGATTCTTAGGCAACAAATGTGATTCAGCATCACAGAGAATAAACCCTAAGGCAATCAAAAGATTTTGAATAGCTCAAATTCAGAACAGGCTAAGGATCAGGCTGAAGTCAGGGGAGATGCAGAACAGATGTACTTAAAGGCATGCCAAAAAAACTAAACTAGGATAATAAATAGAATAGGAAACTGGTGCTCCAAGACTGAGCAAAAGTTGAGCATTCTAGATTAGTAAAGAATAGGTGCAGATGATAATGTAAAGTTCTGACTAGAGTAACAGTAGCATGCTTTATTGATCACAAAGGTCTTCCAGCAGCAGCAGAGTTCACCAGAAAAATGCCAAAATACATAGAATGACTAGTTCATTGATTAAGTCAAGTGCATCACAGAGTACCAGAAAATCCTTGCTAGCAGTAAGTGAACCATGACTATTGTTTCCTTCAGTCTTTGAATTCACAATGACATCAAGCAGACAACCACCATTATGTGGACACTGTTATTAAAGCAAATTTTGCATCATCCAAAAACCTTGTGAATGTGCTAAAATGGATAACAGGATTCTCATGTGCTGGCTACATAGTTATAGACAGCAGGTAAAGAGAGAGAATGTGAGGAGAACAGTGACATTCAGATAAGAGCGGAAGTGGATTATGAAAGTGATTGGTATGTATGGGGCAAATAGATGATGGAAGCAATAAACTGTATGAATGATAGCTGATATTTTTATATACATTTATATAAAAATAGACAATATGGGTTTCTTCATCAACATCATTATGAATTATACAGCTTGTTGTGTCTGAATGTTAGGCCCCCAAGCCCTTTCCGAAGGCTGAGATTAAAATTCAGATTTAAAGAAATAGGCAACGGTGTTATTATAGAGGAATATATACCAGGTTCCGCTTCTCTCATATTTTCAAGGCACAAAAAACACAAAATACAGCTTAAATCAAGTAGGAGTCAAACCAGGAGAGAACAAATAAATTAAGCAAATAAACATAATAGCCTAGATAGCAGTGTGACTCTAGAGTCCTTCTTGGTGACACTGGTTTTGGATAACTGTAAATTGAATTTATGGATGTCTACAAAATGCAATAGAGTCTGGTACCAAAAGTACTAGTGAGGGTACAGATGCAGATAGACAGAGATACTGGCAGGAGACAGAACTTACCATAAGCACAAGATGGGAAAAGTATACGTGTTAAATATGGCAATTCTTCCATCATTATTGGATCAAGGTAAGGTTATAGGTCTGTCTGATGATCATTTAGAAATACAGGTGCTTTACTAACATGTTAAAAGAAGTCCAGATGACTTTAAAATGATAAACATTCTTCTCATATACCTGTAAAGCCCTTGTTAATCAATCTACAACACAGCTGGTATAGATGTAAAAACTGATGAAGATGCATTGCATCAAAAAGACTCTCTTAAGCATACTTTTCATATTCTGTAAAATCACACCTTGGATAGCAAAGAAGCGCAGATAAAGGGCACCAGGCATTAATCATGGATTTCATTTTCGGTATATTATATAAAGTGCTTTGGAAAAGGGCACACAAGGTGCTCAAGTACTCAGTGCTACACAATAAGTTGGCGCTATAGAAAGATATGTTAATAAAGTATTCACTGTTGTGATTGCCACCATAGCGTAAGACACCCTCCAGCTCTCAGTAGCTGTTCCAAGAACCGTGTTCCCCTTTCAAACAACAGATCTGCATGGAAAAAAAATTCTTAGAGGTGGGGGATTATTCACTTTTAACTTGTATAAATGTTATTGTCATTGTGACTTATGTATTTGCAATGACCCTTGGCACCCAAATCAATTTACACAGGAAGAGACTATAAGGATAAGGAGTTGTTATTGCTATTAGATTTTGACAATAAAACTACAATAAACATTTTTGCAATTGTGCAAACCCTTTACTCAAAAAGAGTTAACAGGTGCCGTTGTTGCCTACTAACTGTGCCTACTTCCTTTGAAAAATTTAAACAAATCATAAAAATCCAAAAGCCCTGTCTGCGTTGGATTAATATAGTCTGAGACTAAGAAATTTACAGGATCCTTAGTCATTAGATGATTGTTTTTTAGTTAACTGAGAGAATATTTGTATCAACTCCTTTTGCACTGCAGTTACCATTAAATGTGGCAATGTATTCATATTCATCAAGGGTTTTTAAGGGATTGTCTTCAAAAATAAACTCTGCATTTGTGCAATATTTAGAGAGTGACTTCAATTTTGAAATGTTATAATGACACTTGGGATTGCAATAGTATTGTAAATACTTACAAAACAAGTATGGTAAATTGGGGCAGTCACGTATTATGGCTTCCTCAGATTTATCTCTAATGGTCTTCTTTCATAACAATGTTCTATTCAGTTGAAAACAAACTATATATATATATATATATCCAGGCAAGATATTTATATATATATATATATATATATATATATATATATATATATATATATACTGTATATAAATACATACATACATACATAACTTGTAGCTGCCCACGTGCACAGAAAATAGATAAATACATACTATGTTTTTGATCTTGCGACCCTTGGTCCTGATCTTTTATTTATTTATATATATATATATATATATATATATATATATATACTGTATATATATATACATATATATACTTAACATTCATTCACGCATTTCACACTTTTTTATTAAATTAAAATATGAATTATTTGGATAAAATTTAATCTATGGGAGACGGCCTTCCTGTAATTTGGATAACAAGTTTCCAGATAACAGATCCCATAAATGTTTAAGTTATGATGCCCAAGTCTAATTTCACTGAATGTTAATGATCATTTATAGTAGTGGGAGCCGCCATGATTGTTTGTAGAAGGTACATTTATTTTAAAATTTCTATCATAGAGTAACCTCTGTTGGACGACTATTAATGATAAATTGCGGAATGTTAGTTTGGGACTCATGGAATATGTTTTCAACAAAGTATTCTTCAGTTACAGAATTTGAATCACGACTTTGTTCTTTTTAGTTCTGAATTGGTCTGTATAGGGGACTAGTAAGAACAGTGTAATATGTGGAGCAGGAAAATAATCTTGCCTCTAGGGTTGGGGCAGATGGGCAGATTCGGGGAGATTTAGTCGCCTGGCGACTAATCACCTCTTCTGCGAACTGCCTTTCATCTGCTTGAATGAAGAATCACCTGCGCTAATGCACTCACGGTACTTCGATGCCCGAAGACGCCCTAAGTTGCCTCACAAGGAAACCTTGGGCGACTTCGGAAATTGAAGCACTGTGAGTGCATTAGCGCAGGCAATTCTTCATTCAAGCAGACGGAAGGCAGGAAGAAGGCAGTTTGGGGAGATTGTCGCAGCACAGAAGAGGCGATTAGTCACAAGGCGACTAAATATCCCCAAATCTGCCCATCTGCCCCAACCCTTAATGCCTGCCATGTGAGCTCTATTCATCATGTTCCAAGTTGATATGCTTTTCTGAGGACCAAATTGTCATTTGTACTTTCTTTCTTCCAAAAGGTACTAAGAATGTATTTACAAAATTTAGAACATTATCTATTCATTTTCATCACGCTGAGATGCTGTCTTCAAATCAATTGAATTGTAGATATACAGGGACCAGAGTGCCATGTGCTGTAAATACTATGGAACAGGACTGGACTGAGAATTAAAATAGGCCCTGGCATTTCAGGTACACAAGAGGCCCATCAGCCCACATAGAGGCCCAAACAGCCCCCACCAGCCCACTAAACACTGACTTTCTATGGCACCTTATAGCAGCCCCTCTGGCATTTGCCCTAACCCACAAATGGCCAGTCCGGGCCTGCTATGGAATTTATATATGTACGGGAATATCACATTTGCTAGACCTCTATTCACTGAATGGTACATGGTCTTATCACCTAGGGTTGTTGTGTGCGCTATTAACAGTTCTGTGGTTCTTGAAATTGAGCCTTCTATGTTGCATGTTTTGCATTCTCCTTCTCCATAGATACTGATATGAGTAACAGACATTGAGTTCTTTGTTGGGACGTGTAGCAGCACTATTATCCTAACCCTCCCAGGTGTTTTGTGGGTTTTAGCAGTGTGTATAAATTGGCACTCTAATGGCTGCTGCCCCAAAACCACCACCTCTCACCTCCATGCACTTATGCCAGGAACACCTGAGAGTAGCAGGAATTTGTTTTTGCTACCCTGAGCCAGTTATTTTTCAATAAAAGGGGCACACCAACAAGCTGCTCACTAGTGGCTTCCTAACAAATTGTCATTCCCCCCCAATCCCTTTAACATTCAACCAGAGGGGTGTGTGACTCTTTTATGACTCCTTTTATGTCACAAGTTTATAGTTATAAACTAGTTATATCAAATAGTTATAAAGTAAGATTGGATTATTTGTTTTGTTGTTTTTAATAGGAAGGAGGCAAATAACATGACTATCAGGTAATATACTTCTCCAGAAATATGACTAAATATTTCAGAAGAAAAGTAAAACAGTTTCCCGACACAATCACAAAAAGTACCATAATTATTTTTTTAAATTGCTTCCTATTTTCAATTTTTAACATTGTTAAGAAATGTATGTTTAAAAATGAACTCATTTGATTCTCCTCCTTCTCATACTCTATATGCTCTGTAAGCCAGGTCACTGACTTTCTAAACTTATAATGGGGATATCCATCTAAAAACCTTTCATTTTTTTTTTCTTTTTTGCATAATGAGGTCAAATAGATCTTGAGAATTTTTCCAATATACATTGATTAAAACTTTTCAGTGACTTTATAGTTATTTATAAACGCAACTGCAAACAGTATTTATACAATTTACTTGTGCTGATTCCTAGTTCTACCTTTTGCAACAATTTCGTTGCACATTGAAAATGAATTCAGAGTGTGAGGATAGGGTAAGAGAGAATAAGATTGAAGTGTTTCTCAACCATTAGGGCAGAGACACACGGGCAGATTCAGAGAGATTAGTCGGCCGGCGCCAGATCTCTTCTTCGGGAGAAACATCGGAAAACGAAGCGCCGATTTATATTCTAACCGGTGGGAAGGCAGTTCGGGGAGATTAGTCGCCCTCAGGTGATCTCTGAGGCAGCACACAGACCATCACAAAATGGTAGTTAAAGGCTGTGTAAAAGGGCTATATTTACTAAAATATTCAGTATATTCCAGTTTGATAAGGTTCTTTAATAAGCCACTTAATTTGATATAAAATCTGTTGATCAAGTATTCATTTTGAAGGTATAGTTTACCTTTAATCCTGCACATGGAAACTGGAGCATCAGCCTCAGCTGTGCACATTAGTTCCCTCTGCAGTCTTACAGGAAATAATATGTAAGCAAGTGTAAGTGTAAGTGAACTACTACTGCATGATAACTTTATACTAGGGATGCACCGAATCCAGAATTCAGTTCGGGATTCTGCCAGGATTCAGCTTTTTTCAGCAGGATTCGGATTCAGCCGAATCCTTCTGCCTGGCCAAACCGAATCCGAATCCTCATTTGCATATGCAAATTAGGACCAGGGAGGGAAATCAAGTGACTTTTTTGGCACAAAACAAGGAAGCAAAAAATGTTTTCCCCTTCCCACCCATAATTTGCATATGCAAATTAGGGTTCGGATTCGATTCGGTATTCGGACGAATCTTTCGGGAAGGATTCGGGGGTTCGGTCAAATCCAAAATAGCGGATTTGGTGCATCCCTACTTTATACCTCTTACACTGTAGCAGAAGTCTGTTAATTTAGGTGGCTTCTGCTACATTGTTTCAGGAGTCAGAGCCAGTAACACAAACAGTTGTGTTAATTATATATTGCTGAGCAGTAATAACATAAATACATAAACAGATACAGTATATGGATGAATGCAGCTGCACAGAAGTACATCTGAATTAACTACTAATTCAACATGCAACATGTGGACTGAATATGTGTCCTGCCCGAAAGGGATGAGGTCTCAACCCTAAGCCCTACATTAAATGAGAATCATTGTATGTAACAGTGTAGCAGAGAGAAGAGGGATTAAATATCCATGGCTATCGCTTTGTTTACACTCAGATACTTACAGAACATTGGAAATGGGATTTACATGCTGGGATGTGAACTAATTATATATGTGCTCTGCCTTGGGCTGTTGGGGGTAATATAGAAGTCCAGTTATGGTAATGCATAGCAACCAATCAGCTTTGCCAACGTAGCATAGCATTTAGTTGGGGATGCAGCTTAAAATGCTGTCTTGTTGTTAGGGAATGGGGTCAATGATCCCAGCACCCAAAAGACAAATTAACTGGAAGTCATCAGAAGCATCTTATAACTGTATATTTTTCTTTTTGAGCCTCTAAAATCTTTCATTTTAGTTCTTCCATGGATGCTAATGTAATAAATCCTACCTACGAGATAACAGTTTGACCTTCAAATCTGAGAGAATAAGAACAAAAAATCTTGTTATATATTACTAAATAATACACATAAATAATCACCATGTGAAATATACATATACTGTACATAGAGGCCCTTTTATTAAAGGCTGATGTTTAGTGGTATTACAGCTTTCTGAAACCACAAATAAACTGTATTTCTCTAAAACCACGAATGCCATGAATGTCATTAAAAGATCCAAATATAAAAAAGTACGAACGTAAAGGAAGGCTGAATGCTGAACGAGTTCTTCAGATATTAATAATTCAATAAACGATTGGGGTGAATTGAAAAAGGTTTCCTAATTTTTGTTTGATATTTCCTCTTTTGTGGTGTATTTAATAAATAACATTTCACTTGGTTAATATAAGCAAATAGATATTATCAGCGTATTCAACATCTGCCAAAGTGAGCTAGCATCTGATTTCTTGAAGTCGTTTGGATAAAAGTTTCAACATGGCTGTTCTACACCTAAATGCAGACATTCATGACTATCAGTCATTTATGATTTTAATTAGATTGGTAAATAAATAATATACTAGTAAAAAAGTATAGTCTTTTTTTTTTTTACTTTTTGGGTTTGAGCACCCTTAGCATATAACAAGCCAAGAAAGAGTAATATATTAGGGTTCAATTACTTACTGAGTTACTAAGCTACTAAGTTACTAAGGACTGTGGTGTAATTGGATGTTACTGGGCCCCACAGCAAATTTAGGGCCCCCAACATATCTAGAGGTTGTCCTGTTTTACCAATATATATTGACATTGTTCATTAATTTACCTCCAGGACCCCCAGGCAGCCGCAGGCTCTGCTTCCTCTGAAGTTACTCCCCTGTTCAAGGAGAACTAAAATCATCATCACTGAGGAGTGCCAAATGTTAGGCATCCTCCCCCAGTGATTGTAATAGCTTACCTGATACCCTAGGCTGATGCTTTATCGGAAAACTTCACTTGCCCAGCAGTTCTTAGGTGCAATCTTTCTTCTCTTCTTCAGACAGAGCATGCCCACTAGAGAGAAAAAGCTGACTTTCACTTTTATGCGAACGTGCCTGCCTGAACTGGAACTAAAAGTGGCCATACACTGGGAGATCCAATCGCTTGGTAACATTGCCAAATGAGCGGATCTCTCCCTGATATGACCACATTGAGTTGGGCGATATCGGACTGATCTGAAGGTGGACTCTAGCGCCAACGATTGTATCACGATGCAGTCCATATGGGCGATCAATGGACAGATGTGACATGATCCGACAGGATTTTTTACCCTGTCCGATCGACATCTGCCTGACTTTCGGCTAGATGTCGATTGGTGAAGCCCGTCGGAGGGCCCCACACATAGAGAAGACAGAAGAATCCAAAAAAGATTGCCACGAGGATCTTCTGCATAAAAACCCTGGCCTGGTACTCCCGCACAATCAGGTAA
This sequence comes from Xenopus borealis, assembly GCA_024363595.1. NCBI lineage: Eukaryota > Metazoa > Chordata > Amphibia > Anura > Pipidae > Xenopus > Xenopus borealis. Next base: position 96,071,440 of record CM044445.1, on the reverse strand, counting down.
GTGCTTACAAACAAGGGGGTGGTGGTAACATTTTGGCCCTCCACAGTAATTTAATATGTAGTTCCTCTTTTAAAGCAAATACCACATGATTCTACCTTTCATTTTCAGTATCCATGCAAGCACAAGAGATGCAAAATAACACCTATTTGTTCTTATTTACCCAAAACTCCTTGAGATGGACTAAAAATCCACAGAACAGCACTGTCAAGCGCAAGGCAGCTACCATAGTCATCTCATTGCTGCACCTTGAACCCACTAGCCCTCATAAATACAGTGCAGAAAAATGCAGGTAGTACAAGTCTTTATAATCAATTCTTGAGTGCAAAAAAATTAAATTTGCACAAATTGGGTGCAAATTGTGAGAATGTGCAAAAGTGCACAAAACACAGCAATTTGCGTCAGTTCTTCTGCACACTGCGCTTCTCCTTGTTAATGAGACCTGTTACATGTCACCCTGCAGTGGAGCACATCAGCATGCACTCTTAAGCATATAATCTATTCATATATTGATTGTTGTTCATGCTGGGCCACCCCTGTTAATTGCTCTGGCCAGTTAAATGCAACTATTGCCTTAAGGGCCTTGTACAAAGATGCCATTTGGGTTAATTTACTGACTCACTCTATTTATTGTTGCAGTTGTGGCTGCCGTGGTCACAGTAGCTAGGCCACGGTGCCTTACAAAGATACACAGGCTGATTGAGTTTTTCAAATTACCATACAACTGAACAAGAAGATAACATTCCTATAGTGCAGTTCAACTGGGTTTTGCATGAAACATTAGAAAATCTAGAGAGGTCTGTCTGCCAAGCACAAAAAGTATCTCAGATCCCTCATCCAACTATATAAAAACCCTGGTTCTTTGATTACCAATTCCTAAAAGGGATTCTATCATGATTATGATGTATTTTTTATTTCTAAATTACATTGTTTACACTGGTGTGTAGTCAGCCATTTCAGGTTATTTTGCCTGGTCATGTGCTTTCAGAAAGAGCCAGCACTTTAGGATAGAACTGCTTTTTGGCAGGCTGATATTTCTCTTACTCAATGTAACTGAATGTGTCGCAGTGGGACCTGGATTTTACTATTGAGTGCTGTTCTTAGATCTACCAGGAAGCTGTTATCTTGTGTCAGGGAGCTGCTATCTGGTTACCTTCCCATTGTTCTGTTGTTAGGCTGCTGGGGGGGGGGGAGTTGATCTCACTCTACCTGGCACTGAACATTTACATTTACTATGCATTCTAGAAAAAAATCTAAATCTACATGCCCCTGGGTAGTGCTATAATAAAATAAAACAGTACCATTCTGAGACATATTTCCTCCTCTTTAAATGGGTGGTTCACCTTATAGTTTTTGGGTTATTTGCCTTTTTCTTCTCACTTTTTCCAGCTTTCAAATGGGGGTCACTGACCACATCTAAAAAAGAAATGCTCTGTAAGACTACAGATCTATTGTTATTGCTACTTTGTATTACTCAACTTTCTATTCAAGTCCTGTCCTATTCATATTCCAGTCTCTTATTCAAATCAATGCATTGTTGCTAGGGTAACTAGAACCCAAGCAACCAGACTGCTAAAATTGCAATCTGGTAATAAATAATTAAAACCAATGGCAGATTGCCTTAGTATATCAGTATACAACTGAAGTTCATCAGAGCACAAGCACAAAGTGAACAGTCCCTTTATTAATCGGCATTTGTAATCAATGCTCAGTTTTAGCAAGAGGGCCTGTTACATTCTGTCTAGTAGCAACCCGGCCTCCTTTCAGTCCCTGATTCACATAGTTCTCACAACTTATTGACAGAGCTATAAATAACAAGACCCCCCCAGCCGACGTTCAACAAATGCAACAGTGGGGATCATCAACCATTATCATCCTCATTTAAAAAACTTTTCATAGATCCATACTTCCCCTTTACAGTCCATATGGCTTGACCAGAAACAAAGTGTTGGAAGGCACAATCTCATCTGTGAATTCAGGGTGTTGATCCAGCAGGAGGCTGCCCAAGTCTCCGTAATATGTACACTGTGTGAAAACCCTTGTATCAAATAAAAAAGTTTATTGGACAAAAAGGAAGAGCGGTTACAAAATAGATGCATCTGCCCAACGCGTTTTGACGTGTTTCATCAGGGGCATAGAGAACGAAAATAAAGCAAAATAGAAAGCATATGGTTTGACCAGTCAAATATGGACAGCAGTGTGCAGCCAGCTAAAGAATTGTGTTTCACAAAATTGTGCATCAGTCTAAGGCAGGGATCCTTTTTACACTTAAGCCACATTCAAATGTAAAGTGTTGGAGAGCAACACAAGCAAGAAAAGTCCCTTAGCTGCCAAATAAGGGCTGTGATTCACTATTGATAGCCTCTATGTCAGGGGTCCCCAACCTTTTTTGCTCGTGAGCCACATTTAAATTTAAAAAAGAGTTGGAGAGCAACACAAGCATGAAAAAGTCCATGTGGATGTCAAATAAGAGCTCTGATTGGCTTTTTGGTAGCCCCTATGTGGACTGGCAGCCTACAGGAGAGAATCAGCACCTGCTTTGAGGCCACTGGGAGCAACATCCAAGGGGTTGGAGAGAAACATGTTACTCACGAGCTACTGGTTGGGGATCACTGCTCTATGTGGACTGATTTAAAGGAGACTGTTTGGCAGTGCGCCCGGTTTTTATGCAACCAAAACTTGCCTCCAGGCCTGGAATTCAAAAATAAGCTCCTATTTGAGGCCACTGATTGCTCAGGAGTCACTGGTTGGGGATCACTGGTCTAAGGTCTTTCCAAGCCTACAATATTTGTGGGTTGAACTGCAGCTCACCGATATATTTTCAGTGGTAGTCCTGCTGGATATCCTGTGTTGATATCCTCGTGAGTAATTCAAAGATTTAGCAATTGCAGTACAAATCCACGGCAGTAGTCTAGAGACTGCTAAATTGTGAAAATTGGATGCTCACTCCCCAATATAGGAATTTAGCAGTCTCTAGACTACTGCCATGGATTTGTACTGCAATTGCTAAATCTTTGAATTACAATATTTGTGGTCCCCTCAGTAGCACCCTTCTCTGTTGTCCCCCATTGTCACACCAATTTTCAGTACAGAACATTTGGCAGTATGGCAGTAATCCAGAAGGCAATTAAACAACTGTGGTGTCCAGGCTGCCTGGTTTCACTGTTTCTATATCTATTCCATACCTCCCAACTTTTCATCAGGGCAGTCCCGCTTTTGACAGCTCAAACTGCAGTCCCGCATTTGCACTGGAAAGTCCCAACTTTCCCTGTACTGGACAGCCAGAAAAAAACACAAAGTTCCTAACTTAATTGGCCAAGAACAGCCACCAGATGCAATTAAATACTTTTGTAACAATTTTGATATAAGCAAATAAGTAATTGTAACAATTTAGCTAAGGAGGTGCCTTGGGAAAAGTTAGAATCACAGCTTAAAGGAGAATTCAACCCTGTAAAAAAAACCTGTACCCCCCACCCCATCTAGATCCCTTCCGTCCTCCCCCAAGCCTTACTGACCCCCCCCCCCCGGGGAAATGCCCCATATTTTATACTTACCCCTCAGCGCAGATTCACGCGGTTGAGTCAAGCTGGCCATAGACGTAAAGATTTTTGAAAGATCCAATAGTTATCGTGAGACCACGATTGTCTCAAAACGATCGTTTAAATGTCTGATGTGTCCATCAACTAAAAAGACCATTTCAGGCGATATTGCCAGCAAAACTGAAGGATCGCAGCCTGCTTGGCCCTGCAAACATAGGTAGATTACATGGGGGCCGATAAAGACTTTCTAACCTGGCCGATCAATCATCAGACCAATGTCGGACGAAAAATCGTAAGATGTACGATCGTTTGTATCCCACTAACCGCACGATAATTTGACAGATTGGTCGTACTTCGGTAAGATCGGTCGTTTGGTAGGGAAAGATCGTTGCATCTATTGGGAGCTTTATCCACCAATAACTATAAATGTGTTAAACCAACTGAATAATCACCCAGGGATCCTATCAGGACAATTATATGATTAAGGGTAGTGACACATGGGCAGATTCGGGGAGATACCTGGTGACTAATTGCCATTTCTTCTGAGCGACAATCTCCCCAAACTGCCTTCGCGTGTCTTCCCTTCCTCTATAATGAAAAGTCACCTGCGCTTAGCATATGCAGCGCTTCATTTTCCGAAGTTGCCTCACAAGGAAACTTCAGGCAACTTCAGAAAACGAAGCACCGCGTGTGCTTAGTGCAGGCGACTTTTCATTATAGAGGAAGTGAAGACACGTGAAGGCAGTTCGGGGAGGTTGTCACCCAGAACAGGCGATTAGTCACCAGGCGACCAAATCTCCCCGAATTTGAGCATGTCACTACCCTAAGGGTCAGTAAACACAAGCAGAATCAGGGAGATTTAGTCACCTGGCGACTAATCGCCTCTTCTTTGGAGTGACAAATCTCCCCAAACCGCTTCCCCTGCCTTCCAGCTGATTAATGAATAATCGCCATCGCCTATTGCCTCCTTAGGAAATTTCGAGCGATTTTGGGAAAATGCAGCGCCGCGTCAGAATAGGCGCTCCCGATTATTCATTAAAGCCGCTTGAAGGCACGGGGAAGCGGTTTGGGGAGATTACCCTTAGGGCAAGGCCAGACAGGGAGATTCGGGGGAGATCTGTCACCTGGCGACTTCTCGCC
>CM044445.1:96031621-96065587 GCA_024363595.1 Xenopus borealis | reverse complement strand
AGAGCGGGTGAGCAGCGCTAGTTAGCTATTCGGGGAGATTCGTTGCAGCGAGAAGTCGCCAGGCGACAGATCTCCCCCGGATCTCCCCGTCTGGCCTTGCCCTTAGGGTCACAAGGCAATTTTCAGCGACTTAAGAAAACGGGTGTGAATAGGTGCAGGCAACTTTATATTTTAGCGGGCTCGAGACATGGGTAAGAAATTCAGATTAGTTGCCCCAAAGAAGCGCCGATTAGTAGCCTGGTGACTAATCTCCTTGAATATTCCCATGTGGACTATCCCTTAAAGGAAATAAAAGGCTGCTCCTCCAAGGCAGCAATTGTACAAGAATGTGCCCAGAAACAGGCGTTAATATAAACGCCCTGGCAAAATCGCCCGTGTGCATGTGAGAGCGCAAAGAGAAGGCACAGCAAGGAAGAACACGTTCCTGTGTGTGTGTGTGCGTGTCTGTATATGTACACATGTATGTATGAACAGTAAAGGAGGAGCAGCCTCCCTCTCCCTTCCACCACCAGTAGAAGGAGGAGAGATTGGGAGGAGGAGGAGAGCAGGGGACTGGGAGGGGGGCCTGTTCTGGATGCGCACTCGCACGGATGCTTGGCGCAGGATTGGCCTGCCTTTAAATCGCTTCTCCGCAGTTTATCGCTGTTTCGAATGCTCCGGAGGAGTACACTTCCCATATAAAGCTTCCGATCGCTTCCCGGATCCCCCTGTGCCCTCAACATGCGTCTCTTTCGGGAGCCTCCCCGCGCCCTGGCCGATGGCAGCCAGCCCCGAATCGGATCCCGGTGAAAGGGGACAATGAGCGGCGAACAGGAGCCAGAGTGAGTTCCACCTGTGTGTTATACTTTGTATATGGCACTGGGATGTGTATATGAGGCCTTGGGAATGTGTTAGAGTCCCTGTTCCAGTGTCAATCCCGAGCCCATGCATTCCCGATCGCTGCTGTTGCTGCTGCACACTTGTGTGAGTGGGAATGCAGAGCGCGTGTGAGCGCATACAGAATACAGGCTGATGTGTTCAACTCTTGCGCTCAGCCAGGGCAGCAACAATCGCAGCCATACACCCACAGTGTGCAAGGGAATGGGTGGGGGGCATACTGGCCAAGTACAAAACAAGCATTTCTGTCAATTGCTTCTCATGATTTGTTGGCAAGTGTATTTCTGGCTGCCTGGTGTGATCCTTCTACCTGTGTGCAACTGTGCTTGTAGCTGCATATGTTCTACTTGGATATGTAGGGAAATGTCTCCATGACTAAGGCATAGTATGTGCTGGTACTAGCCTTAAAACGAGAGTGCATAATATTGTAGCTAAGCAATCCATTGAAACTTTACCTTAGACTATGGTAGAATGGTCTGTCTGTCTGTCAGATCTGCCTGACTGTCATCTATCTATGATCATTGTTTCTTTCAGTCTGTATATTATTATATATATTATAGACATATATATATATATATATATATATATATATACGGTATTCAGGCATTCTTTAATGTTAGTATATATTAGATGTATTGCAGATGTCACACCTGCGGCCCTCCAGCAGTTGTTGATTTGCTGCTTTTAGTATCCTCTGAGAACCGCAGCTTTGTGTGCTCATAATCCACAAATGTGTGTGTGCTTATGTGTGTGTGTATACACATATACACACACATATATATAAATATATATATGATTATAGCTGTTGCATCGTATTCTTTTGTACATATAATTATGTCAAATGCATGTGGCCTATATAGTTAGATACATACTTTTTATGTAGGTCTATGTATACATAAATAAATATATGGCTTGCAAATAATGTTATGCACATGTAGAGTATTAACATATTTGTATATGTTTTTCATGTGAAAATTGTTTTTTTTTTTTTTAAAAAGACGGTCATCAGAGACTGTATTGTGAATTTCCCTATTTTGGAAGAGATTATCGTTCACTGCATCTGTATGTTTGTGCAGTTTTGTTTTTGTATGATTTAGCAAGGCAGTCTTGTTATGTTTAAAAAATGCACCACATTTATATATATATATATATATATATATATATATATATATGTGTGTGTGTGTGTGCGTTGTGCATATATGTTTATGTGCCATTGTATTTCCATGAATGGAGATGTGTTATATTGTATGTATATATCAGTTCAGCATATAGAGAACTAGTGTTTCTATTTGCTCGAATGGACTTTTAATCTCTGTTTTATTTTTCAAATTAAATATTGTGGTATTGTTATGTATATTTTCGTGCAGTGGTGTTTCTGGTGTAGCACAACTTTTGTGTAACCCTGTTCATATTGTGATATTGTTATGTATATGCCAAAAGTATTTACGTGCAGTGGTGTTTCTGGTGTAGCACAACTTTTGTGTAAGCCTGTTCATTTCTTCTGATTGAAATTAACCTGCTGATAAGGTGATGTGAACTATGCACCTTGGATTTACTAGAGAACCTTGGAATACTTTCTCCATTTGAGTTTGAACTCAGCATTATTCTATTAAAATATTACATTTCTACAAACCCCTCTGGGAATTATATGATATTTCTGCAAACCGTTCTGGGATTTATATGTATTTTTGTACTGAACGAGGGCAGCTTGCATGGCAGTCATTAACTCTCATGTAGGAAACGCACTGTACAGTTGCTATCGATAGGTGATCAGGAGGTGTCGGACAAAATAGCCTTTGTATAGAGCAACTTTAGATAAAACAGGGCTTGACATTCTTCCAACTCCTTTTACTCGTTAGAGTGCTAGCTTTTGTGAGTCGGCCCCTAAAATCCTACTGTTTCATTTCATAGCCCTTGTTTGTTATGTTATTGTAAAGCAATGTCAATTTCCCTCAGCTGTATAAATAAATTATGACGAGAATTGGTGGGTGCTGGGAATTGTAGGTCAACAACAGCAGTGTTTGTTGTACAGGTTTTATTTAAAGTGTTAGTGCCACCAACCTGCTTTGTTTTACTCTCAGGGCAGTAGTTGAAGCCCCCACACAGAAATGAGATAATACTGTGGGTGCAACTGTACTGATTTTCTGCTGGCGATGATCCTGCACCTCCTAAAGATATATCTGTTGCCAGATAAAGTGTATTTTTGTGTATATATGTTTTTATTGCTTATATGTTGTATGTATATATATATGTTACTTTGCAGTATGAGCAATCTGAGTGCAAAATTGATTGTGCATGCTGAAAATACTATCATTTATATGATAATATAAAATAATTGGGGCAAAATATTAACAATTAGATATACATACAACTCATAGAAATGGTAAAATATCCTTATTTACAAGAGTTTAGGCCAGATTTTACCTGACGAAGGGGCCTGTGTGCTCTGAAAGCTTGCAATTGTTACTTATTCAGTTAGCCAATAAAAGGTATCACCAAACTTTACATTTTATACAAAAGAGTTTAGGCCTACAGACATTTTTAATTCACACTTATTTTGAAGAAATAAGAAGTGTCAATAAAACTGCAAGCATTGCTACTGATTACTTCCCATATACAGTACTACAATGCATTGTGAGAAGCTTATGGTCCCACTGTCATCCCCCCCAAAACACATAAGAAATGAATATGCACATAGTATTTAATTTGGCCTGTCTCTTAATTATTCACACATTTAGATTGTAAGCTCTCTGGATCATGGGTGGTCTTCCTCTTGTCTTTCAACACTTACAAAAATAAAGACTGGTATTTATTTATAGCCTACAACATACTACATTATTGTCCCTCTTCTGTTCTCTTGATGTATGTTTTATTGTATTAAAGAATCACTATATAAATAAAATTATATATATATATATATTTTTTTTTTATTGTAAGTTCTTTTGGGCAGGACCCTTATCTTTTGTGTCAATTATCAGTAGTATTTTTATATGTAATCTGTATGTTCAATGTATAAACCCATTTTTTATGGCAGCTAAAGATTCTCTTATTGTATGTGTTTGATGGGCACCTTCCCGGGAATGGGTTGCCACCAGGCTGGTATTTTAACAACTCTTTTGATGAAAAGGATATTTGGTGCCAAGGTAACTAATAAGAAGTATGACATATTTTCTTTCGAAAATCCATATTTCCTGGGTATGTTATGGGTGCATTGCTGGGTATGTTTCTGAAGAACTGTCGCGTGATAACATGGCAACAGGTATCAACGGGATATTATCCTTTATCTGTTTTTTACATAGATCATTCACATGAGCCCCTGAGGAGCTTGCAATCTTAGATCCTTGTCATACAAACACACACACTCTCTCTCTAAGGGCAATATCATCAGGAACCAATTAACCTTCCTGTATGTTTTGTGGAGTGTGGGAGGAAACTGGAGTAGCACAAGGGTTGCCACATTTTCTGGAAAAAAATACCGCCCTTCCTATATGTTTATCTTTTTTTACCTATTGATAACATTGTGATCCACTATCATTTTTACAGCCAGGCCTGTAAAATACCGACCAGGTGGCAAGTAGCACTGAGGAAACCCACACAGGCATGGGGTAAACATATTCTAATATCTAGTTTTTTTTTTCTGATCATGCCATACTTTACAATTAGGACTTGTTTGTAATGATCATAGATTGGTGCGTCAGGTAATTTTAATGTAGACACCATATTATTACTTCAAAGTAACCCTGGGCTGTTTACAGTCTGCATTTTTACCAACATTTTAAATATTGTGTCTATTTTGTGATTAAATGCCTCTCTTATTTTAGTGCTGTGTTTGTGGTATTATTGGAATAAGTGCTTTTGCTGCTCTGTGCTTCTTTCTCTTGCTCGTCTTGTGCTGTGAGCCGCCATGTCATGCTGCTGTTTTTGTGAATTGCCTTCATTTGCATAGCAGGATCTCATTCATAAAATGCCCCCTCCCTGTGTCACCTTCACATGCTATGACAGGGTGAAAGGGGACTCTGATAGGACAGACAGTGGGAGTCCAAGAGACAGGCTGAGTGGAGGAGAAGGAAAATGAGACTATAAAATGTGTGTGCTTGTGTGGAGGGGGCAGGAATGAGGAGATAGGGGTGCAGTTGCAGGACAGGCTGAATTGAGCTGGGATGGGCCTGTGCCTCATATTACGTCCCGCACAGTCTCATGTTCTTTTGCACACGCACACACATACACAAGCTGTAATGCATTGTTCTTAAAACAGGCATGTCCTTTTCCTTTACAACTCACAATCTTGCTCTAATGCTCTTGATCTCTTTTACACACCCTTTCTATTTTCTGTCAATCGCTCCTTCCTTCCCTTTCTTCTATCTATTGCTTCTTCACCGACCCCCCCACCCTTTCTGTCCTCCTCCCTCCCCCCCTCCCTTGTTCAGGGCCTCTCCCTCCTCCCTCTTCCTCTCTGCTTGTTGACACAGTTATGTGGGAAATATCAGTGCAGAGAGGCTCTTGTATCACATGACCTCCAACTCCATTCATAAAATACCTGTGTCCATTCACAGTGCCGAGTGTGTGAGCTTTGTAGCAGCACTCAAAGCCCTGCAGGGGGGTGCCCTCCACAGATACTCTAACCTGAAGGGAAGCATAGCTTCCTTCCACAGACACTCCTGTTTATGTGAGGGGGAGGGGAACATCCAATTCACATACAGTTCCCCCGAGGGAATACATCAAATCCACATTCCCCTGACTATTATGAGCTCCATTCAAATTCAGTCCTGAGAGGGAAAGTGCCATTCACAAACATGTCAGGATGTTGTTGTGTACAGATTTCTTTCTGTACTGGAACAGTGCCATGTTCAGTCGCTCAATTCTTCGGGGAGCAGTGGGGGTTTCTGTGTCATTTATAGACACATTATCTCTTCTCTGAATGCCATTATTTCTCTCAGGGGCATGAGGGTGAGCTATCTACAGTGCTTCGTTGGGGTCACAGAGACGTGTGAGGTATTGGGTACCCCATGCATCCATGTTGGGCAGCCATGAGGCTGATAGAGTGTGGGTTTTGCTGTACATAGATATGATTTTTGCTGGCAGAGTGCTGCAAGCCACAGATGTCCATTCCCTGTGGTGAGTCACCGTGCCATCCACAGCCACTCCTGATTCACAATATCCTTTTATGGCCATACGCTTACAAAATGGATTCCTGTTTACTGGTGCAGCAGCATTCTACTCACTGGAAACCCACAGGGCTCCTGGCAAACCAAATTAATGGCAGCTGCTTTGTGTGAATGTGTTCTGCAGTCTTTTTATTTTCTATTACAATACAAAGCAGATTTGATAATATGGTTTGGGAATTGTAGGAAATATGAAGGCTCACAATGCTAGGATGCCATAATCCCTGCCATTTTCCTCCTTGTGCGTGGAGATTGGAAACCATGGCTGTGTTTGTTCTGTTTATATTTGTGTGCCAAGGCAAAACTGTTTTTTATTTGTAAAAAAAAAAGTCTTTCTCAATAGGAGAGATTGTCTGTCTGTATTTAACATATAATATTTATGTAAATTACGATGTAAGAGGACTGTCCAGCTTGCCACCATATAGCTGCTGTTAAACAACACCACCAAGCACCCCTTGTCGTCAGTCTTTTTCTAGAGGTGGCTGGCAGGCCCGAATTTACGGCAAGGCCGCAATGGCATGGACCTAGGGCAGCATACTGTAAATTAGGGGGATTTTTTTCATCCAGAAGCACTAATAACTAGGTGCTAGTGCTCCGGTACAAAGGACTGCACATGTTAGCAGTCCTTTGGGAGGGAGGGTCGACAGGGTTTGCCAGCCTCTGGACACCTTCGGGGCAAATCCAGCCCAGGTGACTGTTTGGTGATTTAGCAACATTGGGAGGACCACGGGTTGGTCATGTCTAGGTGTTATCTATGTTATATCTACCATGTTCCATGTAATGCCACCAAAAGTTGTCAGCTCTTTATTAAATTGTATAATTTTTAATGTAGTGTATCTTGATGAGCGTGCCTTTAAAACCTTATACAAGTGACTAGACCTGTGTACATGCCTTGAAGCGGAAATGTATTCTGCAGCCTGGGTTCCTACATTATTGGTTTATGGATTAAATATCTAGATCAGCCAGATTAGTCCACTTTTGTGGGTGGTTCATGATGGCAAAAATCTGTTTTCTGGCAACTCAGCCAAACAATTCCACTTTTACACGAATGCCCAGCTAAAGGCAAAGTATTTTGCTTTTTAGTGATCTTATTCGGGCATCTGTATCTTGTGCTTACATATCTGTGACAGTACAGGTATGGGGTCTTTTATATGGAAACCCGTTATCATGAAAGCTCTGAATTACAGCGTGGCCATGTAGTTTTTATAATTATTTTCCCTATAATAAAAATAATAAATACTTGGTGGCAACTAAGCTGCACTGATGGCAAAACAATCCTATCGGGTTTATTTTATGTTTATTTTAGCAGACTTAAGGTATGGTAATCCTAATAACAGAATGATCTCAAGAATTCTGGAAAATAAATCCTATACCAGTAGCAAACAAATATTGAGGGGAATAACCAAAAGCAAACAGTTCTTTGCCTTTAAACAGCAGATTGTTGGACACTGTCTTCTGACCAGTAGCTTTGCATTCATTGAAACAGATTAAAATATGCACCCATTATCACATTTCCCAAATGCAAAGTCACACGGCTGATTTCCATTTTAGGAGAACTTGTTAAGTTTTAGTGAATGCGGTACTGGCTGAGAGCCGTGAGAGCTTTGATTTCCTGTTTTCCTTTCCTGTGAAGTTGCTGGTTTCATGGTTTCCAGTGTTCGGAAATGCTGAGGCTTCGCCTACATATGGAGTGTTGGTGATGGCAGAGAGAAAGAGAAGGGGCAGTGCATTTTTGCACTGACTCAGTCCCTGTGTCCTGTGATACTGTTTCTGCAAACAGAACAGCTGCTCTGAGCAAAGCCCTGCTGCACATGTGTGGGTGGACTATCTTCCCCCATCTCATTACAGCTCATATGGTTCTGAGCAATCCCCCCCCCCCTTTCTTTTTTATTTTTTTGGGTCTCTTGATTCATCTTTACTTGGGCACTTAACCCCACCAACTCAGTTGTGTCAGCTATTCCAATTCTGCTCTGACTAAAAGGGTTAAATACCCAACAAGGTTGAATCAAAGTCACATAAAAAGAATGAAACCTTCCCATTTTTGGAGAATATTTAACTCTACTGTTAGTGTTTGACAATGCACTGTAAAGCTAATCTACTATTGATTTACAGTCCGGTTGTGCTTAAAGGGTCAGGAAACCAAGGAATTAAAAGGTTGCCTTATGAAATAAGAGCTTTGTAAAGCAAATTAACAGTTGTTGCAGAGAAAAAATTATTAATAAATGAATGCATCTATGCTATATTCCTGTTTTGGTGTTACTGGCCACCTCAAGGTGGGCATATAGGGGAGAGGTGTGTTCGTTTGGCGAGGTCGACAAATGAGCATACCTCTACATGTATGGGCACCTTAAACCTCCTTATCATTTTCTCTCTTATTGTTAAGTGTGCCATTGTAAACTGCATCGTAGTAAATGTTTATGAGCCGTTCAGGTAAAAGGTATTTGATTCTAGCAGTATGGCTGAATTTACTGCCATTAGGGCCCTGTCAGAGGACATTTTGTCATCCATCTTTTATAACTTTTCTCCATCTGTTAGACCACCCTAACAGTGCTTTCTTCAGCTTAGTTTCCTGGGAATTGAACTTATTCCCAGGTATTATTGCGTCCACCATATTGCCTTTTCTCGATGACTGAAAGATGGCCGTCAGACTCAGTTTGCATATGCTATAATATCTCCCCTGCATGCAAATTGCTCACCCTAGATGTCGCAATGTGTCATGGGATGTATTGCACACAACCAAAAATAAAATGAAGGGGGCTCTCTCTGCCTGCACCATTATATGCATTTGCTATTCCTGGGTAATAAGTTATTTGCAGAATTGTCATCTTGGTGTGTGAGTGCAAGCAAGAAATTATGGGACCCCAAACTTGTACTACATGGCGATATATGGAAATGTATGGTATTGTTAGGGAAATACTGCTAATTTTTTAAGATACAGTTTTTTTGGGTATTGCCTTTTCCTTTAATCTAGTGGACAACAAAACATCTGATGTTTTGAATACATTGTGTAGTAGCCTGAAACTACCTTCAATGCACATGTTACACCACCACTGATTTACAGTAATCCCCATGCGTATCAAATTTTGCCATCCATGCTAAAGGAGTTTAAAGGGCATGTAAAGGCAAAAAAATCAAATCCCATTTTTACTTTTTTTAATGAAAAAGAAATCTATCTCCAATATACTTTAATTAAAAAATGTCATGGGAAAACATGTTTTTTTTTTTTAAATGCATCAGTTAATAGTGCTGCTCCAGTAGACTTCTGCACTGAAATCCATTTCTCAAAAGAGCAAACAAATTTTTTTATATTCAGTTTTGAAATCTGACATGGGGCTAGCCATTTTGTCAATTTCCCAGCTGCCCCGGTCATGTGACTTCTGCCAGCACTTTAGGAGGGAACTGCTTTATGGCAGGCTGCTGTTTTTTCTTCTCAATGTAACGGAATAGTACGCAGTGGGACACAGGTTTAACTATTGAGGGCTGTTCTTAGATCTACCAGGCAGCTGTTATCTTGTATTAGGGAGCTGTTATCTGATTACCTTCCCATTGTTCTTTTGTTAGGCTGCTGGGTGGGGGAAAGGGAGGGGGTGATATCACTCCAACTTGCAGTACAGCAGTAAAGAGTGATTGAAGTTTATCAGAGCACAAGTCACATGACATGGGGCAGCTGGGAAAGTGACAAAATGTTTAGCCCCATGTCAGATTTCAAAATGAAATAAAAAAAATCTGTTTGTTCTTTTGAGAAATGGATTTCAGTGCAGAATTCTTCTGGAACAGCACTATTAACTGATAGATTTTGGGAAAAAAAATTTCCCATGACAGGATCCCTTTAAGTACCTAACTTTGGACTATGGTCTGGCATGCCTGTTTTTTTGAGTAGCACTCCACTACCAGATTCTAGCATTTCCCAAGGATTCCTATAAGCAGTCCTGGAATGTCTGCACGTGCAATACAGTTCCATTTCCTATATCATTATACTGTGCATGTGCTGGAAAATATACTTACTGTACTGTGTATGTGAACAGTCCAGTGAATCCGTGGGAAAAGCAAGAAGATTTTGAAGCACTAGTAGTTAGATGCCCCCCATATATGTTGTATACTATAGTATACTATATCATTATCAACTGTATTTACAGGGGGGGTGCCTAACAAATTGCCCCCCCCCCCCACCCAATTGAAGAGCACTTAACTTCTCCTTTAATATTGGCTGGTCAGCATTACCGAGTTGGGTGCCTACCAGTGCATATTTGCTGCTACCATGAGGATTTGCTGTATAGTGAAATTACACTATAGGATCAGAAAGTTGTGTAGTAGTAGTGCTCTTTGGGGCAAAGGTCAGCTGCTGCAAACAATAGAAAGTCACTGGCCTTTGTTATGGGAATAACATGTACAACAGGAACACCAATCATATATAACTAGCATTTCTTTTTTAAAAGTCCTTATACCCCCTTCTTACTTCATAGAACCAGTTGGCTATGTTGGTGGCAAGGACACAACCACAACATGTATTTCCCTTTTTCTTTTCAGTCTACTCCTGTGTTTAAAATAATGAAAGGAAAAACAATGTTTTAGCAGCATATTGTGAAATAGTAAATTAACCATCACTGTCTGCTTTGGCGGATGTTACTGAACGGGCTTCAGCTTGTCCCTTCATCTTCAACATGTCCGATTAGGAAAAAAAACTGTGTTATCATACATGCAGTTACTGGAAGATTTCGGCTTCCATTCATCTACATGAACAAAAGCTTTGCAGTTAAATAAATCTCCCTTTGACATGTGGGGTTCTGTTGATGAAGATCAATTGATCTTCTCCAACCTCTTGGTTAGGAAAAATTTATACAAATTGCACTGAACCCCACCTATACAAATCTTCATGCTGTCTGAAGCTAGAGCTTCATATTATTTTGGGTTAAACATGCTGGAAGCTGTAGCCCTGCAACATCAGGATTATTATTACTATTACAGTGGAACCCCCATTTTACATCCCCTGATTTTAAGTTTTCCCTCATTTTACATTGTTGTTTTGTGGTCCCACCTATATATTATGCATAATACATTTCCCTGATTTTAAGTTTTCCCTGATTTTACACCATTTTTTTCTGGTCCCCTGAAAAACGTAAAATGGGGGTTCTACTGTATTTATTTATATAGCACCAACAGACATTTTTCAACATTCAAATTTACAAGCCTCAACCCCAGTGAAGCTTGCAATCTAAGGTCCCAGTCACATTCACAATAGGTTCAGTTCCATTAGATTCCTGGCTACTTCATGACCACACATAAAACATCAGGAGGAAATAAGCGCTAGGTGCACCATAATTTTGTGACACACTATGGTCCTCACACTTCATTATACATTGTGCCCCCTGCACTTTATTGGCACAGTCTGACCCCCCCCCCAGCATTATTTGACACCATGTGTCCCCCATGCATTTAATTACAGACACACTTTACCCCACACATTTTATGGCACAGTCTGGACCCCCCTGCAATTTCATGACACCATGTGGCATCCAATATTTAATGACGCCAGGTCATAAGCTGCCAACATCGTGCAATACATTGTATTCTTTTGGGAGATTCATAAGTTCCATGTGTTCTTATGCAATTTATCTATGTAAATCTGTGTTTAGGAGAGAACAGCTCTACTGCAATTTCTTGACAATAACAAGAGTACTGTATAGTTATGGGACCTGTTATCCAGAATGCTCGGGACATGATGCTTTCCGGATAACGGATCTTTCTGTAGTTTGGCTATTCATACCTTAAGTCTGCTAGAAAATGATATAAACATTAAATAAACCCAATAGGCTGGTTTTGCTTCCAATAAGGACTGATTATATCTTAGTTGGGATCAGGTACAAGGTACTGTTTTATTATTAGCGAGAAAAAGGAAATCGTTCTTTAAAATTTGGATTATTTGGATAAAATGGAGTCTATGGGAGACAGCCTGTATAACAACACTCTAGTTCCTGGGCCATGAATGCTGTATGATAGTGCACTAGAGTATGGCATTACACAGATTACAGTAACCTTTCAATGAGCGATGAATCAAGACCAGTTACTAATAAACTTACAAAACATGGTAAAAGCTGTTTTAATTTTATTTCCCACCTCCAACCATGCTTCATTTCTGAATAATCCTTTGTAAAACTTATCTCTTCCGCATAGTCTGCCTCTGTTGAGTTCATGCCACATTTTTTGTGTGAACTTACTCAATTGCTCCCAGTCACCACTTCCCTTCAATGACTTACTTCCTGCTCCCATGATAATCACCATTTATTCATTCTACACTTAAGATGTTTGTATGTGGTAAACAGAGTGTCTGGCATGACAACATGGCCTCCAGCAGCATAAAGTGCTTCCAGCTTTTCCTAAAAGCCCTTTTTTAAGAGACATTTCCTTAAGTTCTCTTGACTTGTTTATCACTGTATATACAAACATAGAACATGTTTTGTCTTATTCATATAGAGCCAAACTCGCTCTGTCTGTCTCAGTTTGCCTTTAAAATCAATATTTCTTAAGGAGCTTATGTTTTAAAAACAAAAACTACTACTTTCAAAAGTAGTACTTTTTAGGTTTACTGTTGAGTCATTGTTCCAAAAATGTTTTCAACGCTGTGGATAGTATATTGTTTCAACCTGAACTATGTCATTGTAATTTTGCCTTTCATCCTACTAAGACTAAGAAAAGATAGGATTGACCCATGCATTGACTAGAATGGTAATTGCCCTGACCCTGCTAGCACACTCCCACTTAACAAGGACATAATTTTTGGAAGACTGGAAAACTATAATATCTGATAAGTTAAAGGGACATTATACTGATGACTTGTACGGGCAAGGCATCAATTATCATGAAAATTCTTGGGACCTGGGATTTTCCGGAATGGGTCTTTATGGAGAACTGTTCCATTAGGCTACTTAAAACATTTAAAGGAATCAATGCCTTTAGAGTGAATAGATAACCAGTAGTTAATTTATATTATAATAAGTAAGCTATTAAAGAATATTACAAAATTGCCAAATATATTAGTACATATTAATTTTTTTTATCTTTTCACATGAGGCACCATTTTATGATGCTCTGGGTGTCACTCACTAATCATGTGACAGGAAATAATGACAGGAATTGGTGTAGTAGTTAAAGTCACAGCAGTGTCCACTCAGTGGTTGATGTAACCTATTTTCTATGCATACACTTGGTTTGTTTGAGAGCACATAACCCCATGCAAGACAGAATGCTGTCATTAGTATTTAAAGCAGCATTTTTTTCTATGGGATTTTCCAATGTGTTGGGGGGGATGTTGACGGGATGTGGGGGCAGGGTTATGACATCATGGGTTGGGAAGATATGGAGGTAGTGTGGGGAAATGGATGGATGGGGTGGGGGAATGGGTCAGGCAGTGTGGGGAAATGGGCAGTGAGGGTGGGCCTAGTTTTATAAGGGTATTTGGGCACGGTAAAGGACTGGAGGGAATTCATATGGTACAGGTATTACAAGTTTATTGGCAAGTATATTGTCAGCAATTTTGTAATACCGTCCCTGGCCTTATGCCAACTAGTCAAATACAAGCCGGGTGGCAACCCTATATAAAACTGTTTAACATACTGTATGTGCTGTTTTATGTGATGTATATTTAAAGGGGACATACAGTGTATGTCTTTTTGTATACTTTGTTTTGGAGCTTTGTGGATAACTTGCTTCTAGCGGACAGGTACATAATTAGGATACATAAAGGGCCACTTCACCTTTACAAAACATATTTTTAACATGGACACAAGTGATACATGCAATACATCACCATGTATCACAGCTTTTACTGAGTCATTCGGCAGACCCCTATTGAGTGTAGAATATTAATGATGTTCTCTGGGCTCAGTCTGTTTGTGATCTTAAAAAAATGTTCCACTTATTTGCCATCATTGTGACTCACACCTCCCACTTGCGCTCACCGCAGTGGATTTCCCATGTCTTTCCCACTCTGCTCAGTCTTCCTGTTTTCCAGCCCAATTACTAAAATAAAATGAGGACATTCTAAGTCTTGGGAGTTCATAAGGATGTGTCATATAAGTAAGCCACATTGCTGCTATCCCCTTGTGTATTACATAAACATTTTCATTACTTTCATAGAAGTGATACCTATTCATCCTGCAGCTTTTTATATACACAGGAGCTGGACTCTGGGAGATTATAGTTACCACCACAAGGGTGATATTCATAGAAATATGCATTTTATTTCAACTGTAGCTACTAGCTACTATGAAAACTGGGGGCGTTTTATTGCCCTGCTGGAAATCTTCCTAACTGGAGTGTGGCCTCTATCAACTTTTTTGTTGCCCTTTAAAGGGATCCTGTCATGGGAAAAAATTTTTTTTCAAAATGCATCCGTTAATAGTGCTGTTCCAGAAGAATTCTGCATTGAAATCCATTTCTCAAAAGAACAAAAAGATTTTTTTATATTTCATTTTGAAATCGGACATGGGGATAGACATATTGTCAATTTCCCAGCTGCCCCTGGTCATGTGACTTGTGCTCTGATAAACTTTAATCACTCTTTACTGCTGTACTGCAAGTTGGAGTGATATCACCCCATCCCTTTCCCCCACCCAGCAGCCTAATAAAAGAACAATGGGAAGGTAACCAGATAACAAGTCACATGACTGGGGAAGCTGGGAAATTGACAAAATGGCTAGCCCCATGTCAGATTTCAAAACTGAATATAAAAAAATCTGTTTGCTCTTTTGAGAAATGGATTTCAATGCAGAAGTTTACTGGAGCAGCCCTATTAACCGATGCATTAAAAAAAAAACATGTTTTCCCATGACAGTTTCCCTTTAATAACCTTCATGATTGTCCCATTGATTCACCCACCTGGGTCAGAACTTTGGTGGGGCATGTAGTTGGTGGAACAGCCCATAGTAACCAACCATACGTCTGCTTTGCTTAGTATTACTGCAAATGACCTGTCATGGCTGATTTAAATTAGTTTACTATCTAGTTTACTATTTGTAGCTGTTTCTGAGATATTAGCATAGACAGCTTATACTGATAGGCAGGCTTCAGCTCAACAACCCTATTTGAAGACCAAGAGTGTCAGTGGCTATAGCTGTCTATTCACTTTCTGCATTCAGTTAACCCTAGCATGTTTCTCACTTAAGCCAACAGCCTTAATTTTGTTATGGGTCCTCAGTTAGGGTAGCATTACACGGATGATTCCCATGCGTTTCTGGCGCATCCAATTTTGATGCAACGAAAAAAAAAAACTAAGAGATAGAAATGATAGAAAACAATAAAAGCTGCGTCTGTATCTGACAGTTGTGCTGAATGGACGCTGCAACACCATCTGACATTACTATTACTTTGTTTTCCGTCGCATCTGACTTGACGCATGCATTTTGTCACCGAGCATCGGATGCGCGGGAAACGCATTGAAATCATCTGTGTCGTTCTACCCTTAAAGGGATGACTTGGTCAGCCTGCTGTAAATGGTTGGTCCTGTACAAGTGGACACATATAAAATCGCACAACCCTCATCATCAATCATCCATGTCTTTAGATATTTATTACAAGGCTGCACAAAACCCTCTATTATGAAATCACTCAGTCTGCAACTGATTTAATTACTGATTAGCCATACTGGATGTGGATTTTCTATGTGCCTGGATTTAGGGCTCCTACACACGGTCGTTTTTGACCTGCGCTCCCCTGCGTTGCGTTTGGCTGCGTTCAGCCGCAGGGGAGCGCAGGTCTAGACGCACCTCATTTTGTTCAATGAGGTTGTACCCACGAGACGCGTGTAAGCGCTGAACGCAGATTCAGACGCAACATGCTGCATTTTTCCTGCGTTCGGCGCTTACATGCGTTCGTGTGAGTACAGCCCCATTGAAAATAATTGAGTGCGTCTATACCTGCGCTCCCCTGCGTTTGAACGCAGCAAAACGCAACGCAGGGGAGCGCAGGTAAAAACGCCCGTGTGTAGGAGCCCTTAAAAGGGCAAAGTAGCCAATGCTTACTTTTTTTTTTACTACTGGTGTTTTCCTAATTTCTAATGTATGTATGCATGTATAACTTCATTTGTAAAGCGCTGTTAAGGAGCCGCAGCGCTGTACAGTGCATAAAAGTACAATATATATATAAAAGTATACACGGGGGAGACCAGTCACATAATAAATATATACAGAATCATAGGACAAAGAAGTTAAGTGCTATGTGGTAAGAGACATAGTGGGAAGGAGGTCCCTGCCCCTTAGAGCTTACAGTCTAAGTGCTAATGATAGAGTTTCTCCCGCCGGAGACCTTTGGATGGTTGCTCCCACACACCTCCACTGAAACTCTGCTTCCTAACTTGGCTGGGCCCTAGTGCACATTTTATTGGCTTGATAAGAGCCTGTAAGAAGAGATGAATGATTAACTAGTGGACAGAGGGAGCTGCCTGGAAAGGAAATGACTGATAAGCAAGTTCATTGAGAACTCAGAGCAGCTTAACCCACGCAGCACCGGAGGAAGCGGGCTAAAAGCAGAAGCAACAGTCATTCATATATAATTTTATTATGGCCCTCTCGGTTCCTTTTCTGCAGGGCAGAATCATCTTTCACTACCAAGTCTCAGAGGGTGCTTAGCATTGAAGTTGTACAACATCTGAATTGATCAATACCAACAGACTTTGCTGTTTGGGTGGAAAAACAAACCCATAGTTATTGAGGACCTAACTTTCACTTGGCAGGCGACTGAAGTTAAGACATGGCAGGAAGTTGAAAATCCAAGTTACTTTGCTTGTGCCCCGGAGAAGAGTACACACATTTGTCAATAAGTCAGAATCTCTTTGTTGGAGTTACCATCTCACTCCTTTTAAAACAAACACGTATAGAATCCATTGCCTGCATGGCTAATTAGCAATTCATTTAGACTGCAGACTGAACTGATTTAGGGTAGAACTACACGGACGATTTGGACATGTTTTCAGCGGATCAGATGCACTGCGCCGAAATGCAGCATGCAGCGTCTGCATCCGACAGTCGTGTCTGATGAATGCTGCAACACCACCCGGCATTTGTATTTCTTATCTTGTTTTCAGTCGCATCGGATTTCACGTCGGATCCGCCAAAAACACATCCAAATTGTCCATGTAGTTCTACCCTTATGTGCAGCCATGCATCTAAGGGCCCTTACACACAGGCGTTTTTACCGCAGGGGAGCGCAGGTAAAAACGCCCGTGTGTGAGGGCCCTTAATGAATTGCTAAGTAGCCGTGCAGGCTGTGGATTCCACATGTGTTTGGTTTTAAAGGAGTGACGTGACAAAGTTATATTCTTGTGCTAATTTAGTAATTGTGTTCTGCAAATTGTGAAACAGTGTGTATAGTAAAACACAGCACAGGGGATGCTCCAAGTTGTAGTTCAGTAGCAGCTGCAAGGTTGCATGCTGGATTGATATATGCCTATGTTTTTAAGGTGTTGCACATTGTTTGGAGCGTTGGAGCATTAGGTCTATTGTGTGCTGTCTGTACCCACTACATGCACAGTACAACAAGCCTGTCAGCAGAATTGATATCCTAATAAGATGTGATAATGGATATTGTCTTTCAAAGCTGGTGGCAGACAAATTTTGGCCTGAATGCAGTTGTACTCACATATGCATTTCTATGCCAGCAGTTGAACGCTGAAAGCAGTCTATTGCACCACCACGCTTCCCACAGATTTTGTGTGGTACACAGGTATAAGTTGGGTATAGTCATGAGTTACTTACGTAATGTTAATTCCACATTGAGCAGAATATAAGACTAATGGATGAGCCCCCACAGAATGCTCTGCAGACAGCAAGAGAAATAGATTGACTCATGCACCACACAGCATATGCATGAGACACAAATAGCTATAGATACACTGCAGCAGACACTATGTGATACAGCTGGTTGGATGTACAGCACAGGCTGCGGACACTGTGATATAAAGATAAGATAGTGTACAGCTCATTTGGCAGGCATTCTAAAAAATACTAAATAACCCAGACAGACACATCCTCGATTATGGAACAGCGCAGGGCAGATAGTAGACAGTGTGTAAGCAGAGAACACGAAAAACAGCCTGTTGCTTGCACGACACACACACACACACAGCAGACAAAATGAGATATAAAATAGCACATGAGCCTTGGATGAGATAGAGAGGCACGTGCATAACCCTCTCCAACAAAGCTGTACAGTATGTATAGTTATCAGATAGCATGATATATGAATAGATGCACTGCAAGATACAGAACAACCGTGACAAAAGGAGACATGCAAGGAACAAACGGCACAGTATCAAAGAAATAGTATTTTCTATCAGTATCATAGAAACATTGTTTTATATCTAATAAATGTTGCAACACAGGGTGATCCGTCAAAAATGCCGGATCGACTAATGTCTAGCTGCATTTAGTTTCAATGCCAGTTAGTATAATGACATCTGTGCCGAGCTTTTAATAAGCCTAAAAACGGGGCTCCTGGGTCGATGAGTAAAATACAAGCAAATGGAGTGCATTGGCGCTACGTGTTTGAAATGTTTCCTTATCCTTTATCCTGTAAACTCTTGTGAGCATGAGCCTCCTTTTATTTTGTAACCCCTGTTTGTTATAAATTAATGTAAATCACTCTATATGTATAAATAAATAAATGATGATCATAATTATGGGCTAGTAAAACATGTTGCGCCCAAAGCACCCACTGTGCTGTATTGTGAGGTATGGGTTGTATGCAGTACCTTTTTTTTTCCATGATATTCTTGGAAGCCTATCTTAAATGGTAACTGAGGTGAATGTGTTTTCTGTGCTAAATAGTGTTTTTAAGGCTCTATATCTGTAACTTTGGTGTGAGCTAAGGTGGGCCCTCGACCAACTGTTGGCCCACAATCATGATAAAATATATCCTTATATATTTATGCCATTTAAGTCACATAACTCACTGAAACGTAGGTATTATCATAAATTAAGTGCCTCCTTCTGTAAAATATGAGGATATTAGAAGTCACCTTGGAGTTCCATGCCCTGTATAAAATCACTTTTCAAATCCTTATATGTTACAATAGGGGTACTTTATTCACTATATAATACTGCACTTGTGAGGTCATCATATTGGGTGCTTAGCGATGTAATGCTCTGCCTCATGATTAACAGCAATGTGTGTACAGTATTTAAAAAAGAATGCACTCCCTAAAATATGAAGATATTAGAAGACCCCTATAAGTCCATGATTTTTTTTTATAAAAGAA
This sequence comes from Xenopus borealis, assembly GCA_024363595.1. Classification (NCBI taxonomy): domain Eukaryota; kingdom Metazoa; phylum Chordata; class Amphibia; order Anura; family Pipidae; genus Xenopus; species Xenopus borealis. Next base: position 96,046,300 of record CM044445.1, on the reverse strand, counting down.
CTGCATATGGTATCCTCATATCCTTCTTATATCCTTATATTTTACATTAGTTGGTTAATTATTTCATATATAATCTGACTGACTCCGAACAGAGTCACAGCTAACCTGCAGATGTGCAGGAAGCCTATACAGATAGTATAGGCTCTAAAATATAGAAAGCCTGTCTCCCATACACTCCATTATAATCAAATAATCCAAATTATTAAACAGGATTTCCTTTTTCACTGTAATAATAAAATAGAACCTTGTACATGATCCCAACTAATATATAATGAATCCTTATTGGAAGCAAAACCAATTTATTGGGTTTATTTAAAGTTTACATGATTTTCTAGTAGACTGAAGATCCAAATTACAGAAAGATCCGTTATCCAGAAAACCCCAGATCACAAGCATTCTGGATAACAGGTCCCATACCTGTATTAGAAATTCGGCGAAAGCTAGAGAGTAGCAGTTTGGCTAAGCCTAGTAACATGGGCCCTGGGATCTGTTTTAATAATCTCCTGTTTCTCTTTGTGTGTGGATCAGTATCTCATGGGGTGAAGTCTGTTCAGAGAAAGACTTGACTGTAGTGGAAGGGGTTGTTTACAGGCGTGTACTAAAAGGAAAAAATTTTGTCTGTTTTACTCAGTGTTTGTTCATCCCGGATGTGTCTCCTGAATGTTGCACAATTTTATTTCATGTTCATATTTCACATTTCTTTGATGTGTGCAATTCCTCAAGGTTTATATTATGTGTCTTCTTGTTGCTCACACGTCTTTGGTATGAAAGAAAATCCACTGCTGTAATCTGTATATATATGTATTTATATAGAGCTTCTTGTATACGTAGTGCTTTACACTGAAGACAACACTGCTTTACTGGGGGATGCCAATCCCTTATTCACCCAGAGTTTTCAAAAGAATTTATGAAATTGGTGTTTTTTGGCATATTAATGCTGGTGTTAATTGGTGCAAATACTTCTTTTACATTAGAACTATGATAGAAGGGGTTGTCCACCCTTAAAGTAAATTGTATGACGTAGCGAGTGATATTCTGAGACAATTTGCAGTTGGATCTCACTTTTTATTATTTGCGGTTTTTGACTTATTTAGCTTTGTATTCAGCAGCTCTCCAGTTTGCAGTTTTGGCAATCTGGTTGCTAGGGTTCAAATTACCTTAGCAAGATTTGATTTGAATGAGAGAATGGAATATGAATAAGAGAGGGCCTGAATAAAAAGATGAGTAATACAAATAAGCAATAACAATACATTTGTTTTTAGACTGGGTCAGTGACCCCCCCATATGACAATGGAAAGAATCAGAAGAAAACTGAATATAATAAAAAAAACTATAAATAATGAAGACCAACTGAAAAGTTGCTTAGAATTGACTATAACATATTAAAAGTTAACTTAAGGTGAACCACCCCTTTTACGCTTAATGGGGTCCTTGACATGGCAATGCATTTGGGGCACCTACCTTATCACATCACCTTTCCGAAGTGCGCTCCACATTGGGTGGCACTAAATTGGTGAGTCTTGCTTAGGGGGCCTGTGGTTGTTCCAGAGAATTCAGCACTGAGTGAGTGTTACATATAATGCAGGAAGGCTGCCCGTATATCTCTGCTTTGGGGATTGGGGTTACTGTGGGTATTGAGGGAGACTTACATGCGGCGATCCCCATTCTTCTCAATTAAACAGTAAAAGGAGAATTCAACCCTTTAGCAAAAAAAAAAAACCCTTACCCCCACCCCATGTAGACCCTCCTCCCCCCAAGCTTAACAGCCTCCCCAGGGAAATGCCCCTAACTTTTTACTTACCCCTCGGCACAGATTCAAGCATCGGTTTTCCATGCAGCCATCTTCCAGGTCTTCGGTAAGCGAGACAGATTATGCGCAGTTGGATCAATTTACTGGTAACTGCACATGTGTGAAAAAGGGCGGAAATTGCCAGAGCGCCAGAAGAAGACCCGGAAGATAGAGGCGTCAAACTCCGATGCCTGAATCTGCACCAAGGGTAGGGTTGCCACCTTTCCCTGCGGCTCAAGCCGGACAGGTGGGTGGTCCCGTGACGTCACAGGGCGGTCCCGTGACGTCAGTGGGCGGTCCCGTGACGTCAGTGGGCGGTCCCATGACGTCACGGGCGGAGCTATGACGCCGCGATCGCCGATTGGCCGATCGCGGCGTCAATCAAGCTAATCCCGTCCGGTTTTCCTTATATGGAAAACCGGGCAGGAAGCATTGAACCGGGCAGCCCTTCAAAATACCGGGCTGTCCGGTTCAAAACCGGACAGGTGGCAACCCTAACCAAGGGTTAAGTAAAAAGTTAGGGGCATTTCCCCCATGGGGGGCAGTTATGCTGGGGGGCAGGAGGTAGGTGGGTCTACATGGGGTGGGGGTAGGTTTTTTTCTGGCTAAACGGTTGAATTTTTCTTTAAAGGAACAATAACATAAAAAAAATGAATAAACCATGAGAAAAAAAAACACCAAGACAAATGAAACTAAAATTGCTCTCCATCGTGTGGCGCTCGATTTATACTCCCTGCCTTCCTTATAGGAAATAGCCAGGGAGGAGAAATTGAGCGCAGATGGAATGATCATCTCCTTGTTGCGCAGTTTCGTTAAGTTATTTCTTAATAAAGACTTTGCGGTTTTAAAGTTTCATTTGTCATGGTATACTAACAAATTTTTTTTAAAATAATGTTGATGTTATTGGTCCTTCGAGTGGGTGAGGTGATCTACCCGCCCCCAGACAACAAAGTGCTACTTGTGTCAGTAGAACATCCACTTCATCACTTGTGGGTCAAGGAACTTAATCTATCTCTCCAATGGAAAAAGTATATACCCTACCACTTCTCAGAGCCATCGGGTAATCTTTTTAGGTGCCAAATATTTACGGAACAGACAATATATAGATATATATCGGATAGTTTGATCTGTTTCCAGCTTTATGATACTTACATCCTCAACATGGGAAAACTGGTTCTGTTACTTCCTTGCTCAAGCCTTGACCCTCAGTGTATGGCTAATGTATTCTGCACGCATGACATGCGATGCCTTTTGGGGTTTCACTTAAGACTAGGCCTCATTTTTCATTAGATTTATGGATCCCAAATAATGAGGCATATTATTTTATAGGCCAAGGAGTTAGTGAGGCTTTAACAGATGTAAGAGAGAAAACAGCAGGATAGCTGTAGCTGTACAGCGCTGTCTGGGCTGGTTCGTGGGCTTTGTATAACCAACATATACAGCAGAGTTTTGGTCTTTTGGAAGGTTCAGGGCAATCATGGCCTTTTGAGTGCACTTGCAATGTAGCCATGATGCAGCAAATCATTTTACCCCAGATTTGAGGGATGGATTTCCCAATAGGGCCCTTTTAATGCTAGTAAAGTTATGGCATCCATTATCTGGAAACCCATTATCCAGAAAGCTCCAAATTATGGAATGGACCCAATTTTATCCAAAAAATCCAAATAAAAAAAGATTTATTTTTTCTCTGGGATAATGAAACATTTTTACTTGATCCAAACAAAGATATAATTAACCCTTATTGGGTTTATTTAATGTTTACACCATTTTCTTTTAAGACTTAAGGTATGAAGATCCAAGCTGCGGAAAGATGCGTTATATGGAAAACTCCAGGCCCCGAGCATTCTGGATAACAGGTCTCGTACCTGTAATGGCCTTTTGGGTTTAAGGCAGTGCCTAAAGTTATATATCAGAAAGGGCATGAGTTATGCAATGTTGCCTTCTTAGAACTCTTGAGAAACATAATGAAGAATCTACGAATAATCTACAACATTGTTTAAAAATATGCAGATATTAGTTGTGAGCTTGGCATTTCATGACCCGTTTTGTGCCTTTATATGGTCATGGAAAACCCTTTCCAACTATATTTAAAATATAGGTAATAATGAACCATAGAGTTTGCTAAGTTCTTATCTATTCACTATTCCTATTCAGAATTCCTCACAGCCTACATTTGGTGTGTTTCATTTGCTTTTCTCTTTTAAAATAAAAAGGTTTGGGCAAAACCTGGCATAGTACATTTTAATCAAGTGCCCTGATTTTAAGGGGAATATTGGAGGCTAACATTCTTATTGAACTCTCTATTTGTGTCACCTTCCAAACATTTTTTCAGTTCATTTATTTTCTCCAGAAATAAAGAATTTTTTCAATTGCTTTCCATTTTTTAAGCTTTACTATTTCCCCAAAATCTAAGTCTAATGTCCCTGTCTGTCTGGCTGTAATGAAATCCAGGGATTCTGCTCAGCAGGGACAAAGATAAGAAATGTATCAACTAAATGTATCAATTTAGAACAGTTTAGAGGGTCGGCGACCCATCCTTCCCATAGCAGCTTTAGGACTCTTACACATGGGCTCTATTACCTGCGCTCCCCTGCATTCTTTTTTGTTCCGTTGAGCTGCAGAGGAGCGCAGGAGTAGACGCACTTAAAGGGGTGGTTCACCTTTACGGTAACTTTTATTATGTTATAGAATGGCCAATTCTAAGCAACTTTCCAATTGGTTTTTATTATTTATTTGTTATAGTTTTATAGTTATTTGTCTTTTCATCTGATTCTTTGCAACTTTCAAATGGGCATCGCCGTCCCCTTCTAAAAAAACAAATCCTCTGTAAGGCTACAAATGTATTGTTATTGCTACTTTTTATTGTTGATCCTTCTATTCAGACTCTCTCCTATTCACATTCCAGTCTCTTATTAAAATCAATGCATGGTTGCTAGAGTAATTTGGGACCTAGTTACAAGACTGCTTAAAATGCAAATTGAAGAGCTGCTGAATAAAAAGTGAAATAACTCAAAAACCGTAAATAATAAAAAATGAAAACAAATTGCAAATTATCTCAGAATGTCGCTCTGTACATCATACTAAAAGTTATCTCAAAGGTGAACAACCCCTTTAATTCTTTTGAATGGGACTGTACTCACACAGACGCGTGTAGGCGCAGAACGCAGGCTTAGACGCAACATGCTGCATTTTGCCTGCGTTCGTTGCTTGCACACGTCTGTGTGAGTACAGTCCAATTCAAAAGAATCAAGTGTGTCTACTCCTGTGCTGTTGAACAGAACGCAGGAGAGCGTAGGTAAAAGCGCCCATGTGTAAGGTGAAAATATAGATTTACACTTCAATATTATAAAAAAACATAGAAAGTCATTGGAAAAAGTATTTATTTCAGGAGAATCAACTGAACTGAAAAAAGTTTTAGAAGGTGAACAACCCCTTTAAAGGATGTTTGTAGTACTTATGGTATTGACTCATTGACTGAGTGGATTACTGCACTTTTGGAATGGAGATTGTATGTTTCAGTGTACAAAGTACAGGAGGGGCTCCATGCAAACTTGTTCTGAAACTGTCCTGTTATCTGGATATTGATTCTTACTAATAAGGTAAACATTTCCTTCCTGCCCTAGCAGTTTTATGCTGGACTTGATGTTGGACTTTAACCTGACAGGTTTTATAACCTTAGTCTTTAGAGACACCCAGCATTTCATGTTTTAAGACTATCCTCAACCCCAGGTCACAATGACTCACCCCTGATGAATCCACCTATGCACATACAAGGAATTTCTGTAAACCGGCACTGCTGGACCTCACCAACCACTACTGTTTTTCTGATGCTGCTCTAGGGAACACTTTGGCACTGCAGTTTATTGTAGCTTGTTTGGGCAGAAGCACATGTTTTAGTGCTAATTGCTTTATCATATGATGAAAGCATGGTTGCATGAAACTGTCACCTATAAATCCTCTTTATTGTTTACATAACCCCTCAAGTGTCAGCCAGGTCCCTGGTGCTTCAGCAGCAGGCACACTAAAGGTGGCCATAGACACGGAGATCTATCGCCAAATGATCAGATCTCTCCCCGATATTCCCACATTGAGGTGGGTGATATCAGGCTGATCCGATCGTGGGTCCTAGGGCCCAACGATCGGATCATAATGGAGGCTATACGAGCAGTCGGATCGTGGGACCGCAATCTGACTGAGTATTTTAACCTGCCTGATCAAGATCTGGCCGACTTTCAAATAATCCATAACCAGTCTGTCTGTTTTGTTTTTAATGTTTAAATGATTTTCTAGTAGACTTGAGGTATGAAGATCCAAATTACAGAAAGATCTGTTATCTGGAAAATCCCAGGTCCCCAGCATTCTGGATAAAGGGTCCCATACCTGTACAATAAATTAGGGTTCTATAGTATGCCGTTTTAAGGCATTCTAAATTCTAAATAATAGTTTTTAGTTGACTCCAACAACCAGATAGCATATAAAACTGCATACTGGAATGATTCAGAATAGAAAGGCAAATAATTCACAAACAATATTTATAAAAAATTTTGTAGAACTTTCCATGACAGTGCTAATTTAGATCCTATGATAACAGACACCACGATGGCAGACTGACTTCTCTATTGATGACACTTTTGAATACATTTATAAGGCAACATGACTTTCATGGTCATCAATAGAGAAGTCAGTGTGCCGTCATGGTGTCTGTTATCTAAATTAGCACTGAATAGTCATGGAAAGTTCTACAAAATGTTTATAAATATTGTTTGTGAATTATTTGCCTTTCTATTCTGAATCATTCCAGAATGCAGTTTTATATTCTATCTGGTTGTTGGAGTCATTGCCCCAATAAACTAAAAACTATTATTTAGAATTTATAGTCATGTTTGTTATTGCCATAGCACCATTGACCATAGCAACCAGCTAGCTGTTGAAATTCCAAAATGGAGAGTCACTGAACAAAAAGTCTCATATTGCGAAAACTATTGAAATTGTAAAATGAAGACCAATAACAAACTGACATAGAGTAGCGTTGTCTACATCATATATGGATGCAATCATGGCAAATGTCTGGCATAAAAGTATTGTGATGGTGCTAATGTGTTCCACACCTTTCACAACAGCAGGGAGCCTAACTATTTGGTTTTTCCAGCTGCTATAGAATTACAGTACCCTCCATCACTGTTAGGTGTTGCTATACTTGATAGAAAAAAAGGACACTTTATTGAGGGACCCTTTATTATTACGTCCAAACCAGAACTTAAGCTGGCCATAGACGCTAGACGCACAGATCCACTCTTTTGGCGACATATTGTGGGTAATCCAAACAGCCCTATAACTGAACGATCGTATTACGACGAGGGCAATGGGCTCCGATGGGTCGGTTGGGAGTTAATCAAACCTTCTGGATCAATATCATGGCCAGATATCAATCAGGAAGACCCGTTGGAAGCCCCCTAACAGGGGCAGATAAGCTGTCAAATTGGTCTAAATGACGGATATTGGCATGTACGACCAGCTTTAGATGCCCAAGTGAATATTTCTTCTCACAGCCTAATGGAAAAGTCGATATTTAGGTGGTTATTTATCAAAGGTTGAATTTTAGTGGTTTGTGAGCATTTTTCAACCTCAAATGAACTTGAATGAACTCACAACTGGAATGGTTTATAATTTAAAGGAGAATTCAACCCCTTTTATTAAATACCCCTACCCTCCCTTCTCTCCCCCAGCCAGGCAAATGCCCCTAAATTTTTACTTACCTGTCCATGCTGTTTCTGTCTTCGGGAGTTCACAGGAACTTTTCTTTTCTTCGGTCTTCTTTGAAATCAGAGCAGCATTTTAACGCATTCGCAGTTGAAGCAGTCTTCCGATCCCAAACAACTGCTCATGCGCCCAAAGTCACAAAAGTTTGTGAAAGTTTTTAACTGAAACTTTTGTGACTTTCGGTGCATGCGCAGTTGTTTGGGATCGGAAGACTGCTTCAACTGTGCATGCACCAAAGCTCCACTTCACGAAGAATACCGAAGAAAAGAAGTTTAGTGGGCGGAGCTTTGCCGCATGCGCAGTTGTAGCAGTCTTCTGATCTCGAACTATGAATGCGCAGAGTTGTGAAAGTTTCTGAAAAAAATTTCAGAAACTTTTGTAGCATGCACAGCTTTGTTCAAGATCAGAAGACTTCTCCAACTGCGCATGCACCGAAACACCACTCTAGTTCCAAAGAAGACCGAAGAAAAGAACTCCCATGGACAGAATCTGCACGGAGGGGTAAGTACAAAATTAGGGGCATTTGCCCGGGGTACCAGGTAGGCTTGGGGGGGAGGGAGGGGGTTTATTTAGGGTAGGGGGTATTTAATAAAAGGGGTTGAATTCTCCTTCAAGAACAAACTTGAATGCAAAAAACTTGAATCAGTGTAGTCGTGGTGAAAAACTCGAACTGATTGAAGGTTCGGTGGAAAAAAAACTTGAACATTGTGAAGGCTTTTAACATCTTCAAATGGTTGAATGGATCCCTGCCATTGACTACTACATCACATCATTGACAGGTTTTAGATGGTTTATTTTCGGATTCAAGCTACAGGTATAACATATAAATTAGAGTCCTCCACGGGTCCAAAGTACTTGAAATCTTTAATTTTTCATGAAAAACTCAACCTGTGATACATAAACCTTTTAGTATTATAAGCATGTTGCATTCTCTGCATCTGTTAAATTACTATAATGGATGAGTGTAAACAGTCCAGACAGCAGATACAAATTAGTAGAAAATACATGTAGCTACATTTTTTAAATCCTGCAGTCCTATGTTTATTTTATAACATTCAGGAAACAAGACATCCGTGTCATGAGATTAAACTCTCTCAGACCCTCTACAGTAAAGGTGGCCATACACGTAGAGATCCACTCCTTTGGCAACATCGAGATGGCATGGTGGGCGAAATTGGGATGATCCAATCGTAGGCCCTAGGGCCCAAAGATTGGATCATAATGGAGTCCATACAGGCAGTCGGATCGCGGGACCACATCAACAAACAGATGCGGCTGTGATCCGACGGGATTTTTAGTCCAGCCCGATTGACATCTGGCCGACTTTCGGCCAGATATCGATCTGTGAAGCCCGTCGGAGGGCCCCATAAATGGGCCAATAAGCTGCCGACTTGGTCTGTCGGCAGCTTTTTTCGGCCCGTGTATGGTCACCTTTATGCAATCTAGTATCTGGAATGCTTGGTGAAATAGGACTCAATAGGAATTTGTGTAGCTTTCTGGAAATGTGGTTGTTGAATTATAGATCATACGACTGTAAAGACGGTCCGCACACACAGTTTTTAGCAGTCGGGGAGTGTACCCCTTTTATTCATGCCACCATAATATCAACGTTTCGGGGGGTAATACCTCCCTTCTTCATGGTATCCTGAAGAAGGGAGGTATTACCCCCTGAAACGTTGATATTATGGTGGCATGAATAAAAGGGGTACACTCCCCGACTGCTAAAAACTGTGTGCGGACCGTCTTTACATTCGTACGGTTGCTAAGGGACCCGGCCGGGTCGACGGTGGACCAGCACCACTACTGCAAGTCAATGGAAGGAAGGTGTGCAGTAGAGACAATACAATTGTTGAATTATAGATCCCATTTCCTGATTGCTGCAACTGTCATAATTTGTTGATATTACTGACCAAGAGGATCAGACCAGTAATCAGCACCTTCACCGGATTCCTTATATAGATATTGGACCTGCTGATGCATGCTGATGTCTTGAGTTGTCTTCTGAGCACTTATCTACAAAAAGTCTGTATGTTCTCCCTGTGTCTGCATGGGTTTCTTCTACAAACTCCGAGCCTGGAAAGTTTGATCAGATTATGTGGGCCTATCTGACATAATTGTGTTGTGCACAATATTTTGTGGCATGCTACAAAATGTAATCCCTATGCTGTAATGTAAAATGTGATCAGATAAAGTCAGATGTTGTATTGTCTGCAGGCATCTACATCCAACAGTCAATATTTCAATGAGAGAAAAAGTCTGTCAGATTTTATCTTATTGGATGAAAAGCAACACGCAGCGGTTCCTTCCAACTGTCTTGTTGCGTCAGATGGCTTATCTTTCATGCAGTTTACACTTCAGATTTTACTTTATTTTTATTAATTTGCTGGAAATACATCCTGCTTGTAGGATGAGTTCTGTATATTTAAACCCATCTTATTAAAATGCCCATGTGGTTTAGTCCATAGGTTTGTTAAAGCCCTGGCATTCATAACAAACTCTTAAGCCAACATCCTGGCATTAACAGTCTAAAACTGTATAAATATAAAATAAACCACAAAAAATGAATTTAAAGTCAGTGGTTGTACCAACAGACATATTGGTAGTGGCGTATATACTAAAATATTGCTTGCTGAGAGCCAAGTTTTTAACCTCCTGCTAAATGTAGGTTAAAGGGAAACTGTCATGGGAAAACATCTTTATTTTTAAATGCATCAGTTAATAGTGCTGCTCCAATAGACTTCTGCACTGAAATCCATTTCTCAAAAGAGCAAACAGATTTTTTTTATATTCAGTTTTGAAATCTGACAGGGGGCTAGCCATTTTGTCAATTTCCCAGCTGCCCCAGTCATGTGACTTGTGCCAGCACTTCAGGAGGGAACTGCTTTCTGGCAGGCTGTTGTTTTTCCTTCTCAATGTAACTGAATAGAACGCAGTGGGACATGGGTTTTACTATTGAGTGCTGTTCTTAGATGTTCCAGGCAGCTGTTATCTTGTGTTAGGGAGCTGTTATCTGGTTACCTTCCCATTGTTCTGTTGTTAGGCTGCTGGGTGGGGGAAAGGGAGGGGGTGAAAGCACTCCAACTTGCAGTACAGCAGTAAAGACTAATTGAAGTTTATCAGAGCACAAGTCACATGACTTGGGGCAGCTGGGAAATTGACAATATGTCTAGCCCCATGTCAGATTTCAAAATGAAATATAAAAAAATCTGAGAAATGGATTTCAATGCAGAATTCTTCTGGAACAGCACTATTTACCATGACAGGATCCCTTTAATAACGGCCTTCTTTTACAGGGAAGGAAACATTACTGTATAATTTTACAGAAAAATTCAAAGCTTCCTCTTTAGAAATAGAACTAACCATATTTGGATCCTGTTTCACATGAATGCATTTCCTTTTTTATTGTTATCCCTTATCAGTCAGATCTTAGTATAGGAGTTGTAATGGAAAGATATATTAGATTGTAATCTTCATAGCATATGGGCATACACAGCCAGTCACCTAGCCATATCTCAGAATGTGTGTTATCTTTATGGCCACCCAGGGCACAGATATGTGTTAGCCTCGTGACTAATCTCCCCCAACAGCTTCCCCCTGCCTTCCAGCTGCTTCAATGAAGAATCGTCTGCGCCTATTCCCACGCGGCGCTGCACTTTCCCGAAATCCCTTGAAATTGCCTAGGCAACTACAGGCAACTTTGGAAAACGCGGCGCCGCGTGTGAATTGGCACATTGCGTTTCTTCATTGAAGCAGGGGGAAGTAGTTTGGGGAGATTAGTCGCCCCTAAAGAAGAGGCGATTAGTCACCAGGCGAGAAATCTCCCCGTATCTTCCCGTGTGGACTAATGGATCCCATACCTGTATAAGAGAAAAAAACTGTTAAAGTTCACAAAGTGCATAAAGAGGTCTTTCCACCAAGGTGATAAGTTATAGATGCCTGTAGATGTCACTCTATTGCTTCAGAGATATCCAAGAATTTTAAAAGGCAACAACCTCAGAATTTCACCTTCACTGGCCTTTAGGCTTCCCTCTTTCCAGGCCCTGAGCTTTCTGGGAGAGGTCACTTATCTTCTCACACTACTGGCACCAGCGAATAAAGAAGATACAAGCATCTTGGATTACTTAGAATACAATACATTGTGATGCATTTCCCGCTTAATCTGAATGGCTGGACATGGGGATTGGCCCTCTTGTTAGTGTGGTTTGTTTAGTTGGTTTCTTAAAGGGGAACTTTTGTGAAAATGAAAATTTAATACAAGCTTTATCATACTGAAATAAGAAACTTTCTAAATACAATCAATTAAATATTCTGTATCATTTCTGAAATAATCAAGTTTATCTTCAATTTCCCTCTCTCAGCATCTGTTTCTCTTCATTCTCTCTTCATGCAGCAGTTGGGCCTCAGATGAATGAACCAATATCATACCCCCCAACTGTCCCTTTTTCAGAGGGAAAGTCCCTCTTTTCACTGCACTGAACAGCCAGAAAAAGAAACAAAGTTTCTAACGTAATTGGCTTTTTGGCAGAGAGCCCGAACAGGTAACAGGTGCAAATAAGATACTGTGTGACAATTTTGAGATAAGAAAGTCATTGAAATAGTTTAGATAAGGAGAAATATTTTAAAACTTTCATAACCTGGCAAATTTCGTAAAATGAACATGGTAATTAGGGGGTGGGGTCACAAAAGTGGGCGTGGTCAAAAATGTTGCCATGCTACATGCGCCAAAAATTTTTGTCCCTCTTTTACTTCCAAAATGTTGGGAGGTATGCAATATATCTTATAGGGGAGTCCTTTTGCCTAGCAGATATATTAGAGCTCACTCAAATAACTGATTCCAGTACAAACAAAATCTAATAAAATAACTTCCTTTTGCACAAATCCTGCATGTAGAGAGACATGACGTCTTGTGATTTTAATAGAGTGAGCTCTAATACATCTTCTAGAGGAGCCCCCATAAGATATATTGGGGTATATTTATCAAAGAGTGGAGTTAAGAGTGAAGTCCCGCCACTAGAGGGAAATTCCGCAGCTCTCAATTCATTTCTATGGGATTTTTGAGGGCGTATTTATCAAAGTGATATTTCATCCATTGATAAATACGCCTTTCAAAATCCCTTAGAAATGAATTGAGAGCTGCGGAATTTCCCTCTAGTGGCGGAACTTCACTCTTAACTCCACTCTTTGATAAATATACCCCCATTGGATCTAACCGTCAATGGATATCTGACACCCAACTCCTGAATGAAGACTTGATTTGAATTGAAAAAATTGCCATTGTAGCCTATGGGGAACTTCCTGGAAGCTTTCCTGTAAAAGTCCTGTTAAAAAAAAAAAAAAAAAAAAACGATCATTTGATAGTCGGATTTTACATTTTTTTTAATTCGAAATTCGACCAATAGTAAATCTGCCCCTAAGATGTTCATGCTACATTGTTTGTAATACATAGAAGCGGTTACACTGAGATAGTTTTATGATATCTCTTTTAAAATCTGAGGAAATTTGGGAGGGGGGGGCAGAGATATCCTGCTGTGACTATTCTTTTCATGGGCACTTTCAATTGGCCACCCCCTTTGCCACCACACTACACCTCTAATTCAACATGCAGTTTAACATTTCTATTAGACAAACCAGAGCAGATAAAAGAAATCAAGTCTCCTGAACTCTCCTTTGGTTCATTTCTGCACAACGTTCTTGGGGCCCAGTGTGATCTTGTTAAAATTTAAATCTGAAATTTCCATAATTTCAGTGGAACTTCTTCCAAAATCTCCAGAAAATGTGTCAAAACAGTAACTTTGAGCATGATCTGTTGTCTGTTTCAGTACTTCTATTGTACTGGAAACCTGTAAGAGCATAAAAGTAAAGATCATAGGCTCCCTTATCTCAAGAGCTTGCAATCTAGAACAGTTGCATATATTCTGCATTCTCTACATGTTTAATTTGTTATTATCAATGTCATTTATGGATGTTATGAAATGGTGTTGCCGTGAAGCAGTTAAAGCTGGCATTTCCAACAAGTCACACTCTAGTTATTGCTGACATTCAACTCCCAGCATCCCTCTAATAGCCAGTGTGCCACATGCTACCCATCCCTGGATTGAAACATTCACCTTGGAGCCTGACAAAACAAAACTTTTTACTTAGTGTGTCCTTGGCATGAGTGGCGAATATGAACTGTCTTTGTTGTAAGGATATTTCATTTGTCTGAAAGCGCAGTCTCACTCACTACACTGGATTGTCTTGTTTCTTTTTAGGGCAAGTCTCTGCTGAAAGAGTGGTGTCTCATTTCTCTGAAACACAGTCTCGCTTTTTTACAATGGCTTCTTGTTTCTCCTGTTGATGGTCTCGCTTATTAGCATGTGTCGTTCCTTAGGGAAACAGTCCTATTCAGTGCAGGGTTGTCTCGCTATCTCTGAGGGGTAGTCACAAAATAACATTTTCGTGTCTATTTTGGAAGGTATTTTCAGCTAGAAATAAACCTAGCCTCAAGGGTGTCTCCCCTATCTAAGTTAGGTTAGCTGTAAAGAGGATTTTCTAGCAGGGTGCTTCTCTACATATAATCCCCAAATTCTTTCAAAGTGAAATCCTGTAAGTGCAGTCTCAGGTCATATGTGCTCTATATAGAAAGTGAAGCCAAATCCAAGGGGTCATCTTTCCTACAGAGCCAATAAATCTCAGTTTTCAGGCCCCCGAAACTGGAATCACCAGCGCCTAACTAGAAATTTTGTGTTTCATTTGTGTATTTGACATGTTTCTAATTTTATATTACAAAGCAGAATAAGTAGCCCCCCCCACCACCAGAGTTCCAATACCCAGTTATAATCATGAAAATCACTAGTTATATCATTCTGATTAATTGCGCAAAAATCATCTGACGTGCCCAAAATGGTGATGGGTTCTCTCAATTATGAGAGGCATACAGAATGTTCTGTGTGCTCCACAGTTTGTTGTGTAAACTGTTATTTTACATCAGGTGCATTTATGCTTTTTGGGCATTACTCTGTTGTATCTGTTCTCATTTTAAAAGGCAAATTATAAGTAAGATAAAAGCATCTCCTATATAAAAATACATTATAATATATATATATATATATATATATATATATATATATACAGTATATATATCAACTCAA
>CM044445.1:95978506-96030291 GCA_024363595.1 Xenopus borealis | reverse complement strand
CTCACTTCTGGCATCACTGTGCTGATGTGGGTGAATACTAAGAACAGGGCCAGTGGGTGGCATTTAGCATTGCTGGGAAGGAAGGGAGTTGAGACAGATGGTGTAGGCAATGGCTGTATGGAAGGGCAAAATTTCCCCTATTATTGTTTTTTTTAAGGAGTTCTATACCTCCCCAATCCATGGCCAGATACTGTAAAATAGAGTACTTTTTGTTTCAGGGTTAGTCCACACCAGGCGATTCTGGGAGATTAGTCGCCTGGCGCCTTGTTTTGGGCCCTGAATTGCTAACCCTTTTCTTGCGCTGGCTAAAATGAAAAGTCATTTCGGGGCGTAACCCGTCACATGACAAATGATGTACGCCCCGATACGTTGCATCTGCAAATAAACGAGGAAGGCTACACCTGCTAGTATCACCCATGCTGCGGCATCGTTCCTTTCTTCTAACCCTTATAACAGGGGCCCCCAACCTTTTTTTTACCCGTGCGCCACATTCAAATTCAAAGAGTTGAGGAGCAACGCAAGCATGAAAAAATCCCTTGGGGTGCCAATTAAAGGCTGTAATTGGTTATCTGGTTGCCCCTATGTAGACTTGCAGCCTACAGAGGCTCTAATTGGCACTATACTTAGTTTTTATGCAATTAAAACTAGCTTATAATTCAAAAATAAGCACCTGTCTTGAGTACACTGAGAGCAACATCCAAGGGGTTGGAGAGCAGCATGTTGCTCACAAGCTACAGGTTGGGGATTACTGCATTATAAAAACCACATATCTGGGGATATGCTTACTCACACACATACATGGAGCCCATAAGGAATAGAGCCTTAAGCTCAGTTCCCTTTTGGGGAGTTGTGGTGGTCATATCACCTGTGTGCCAGATAGCTGTGTTCAATTATAGCAGCAGAGAATTTGACAGAGATGCATCCAGGTATTTCTGGCACTTCCACTGACTGTCAGCACTGTGGATATGTGGTTGCAGCAGTGGCAAAACACAAAGCATGTGTTGCCGCTGACATCATAATACACTGTTTATAAAGTGTAGAATGCCCGTACTGCAGATTATATAGTGAATAAAGTACCCCTTATTGTAAAATATTTTAAGTCACCGAGGAGTTCTATGACCATATAAAAACACGAGGCCGAAGTCTGAGTCCTTTTATACAGGTCATGGAACTCTGAGTTGACTTCTAATATCTTCATATTTTCCAACAAGGGGTACTTTATTTATTATAATACACAAGTTTTAGTGAGCCATGTGACAAAAATGACATCACTACGCACTGTTTAAAACCGATGACATCACTAACCATTTATAAGAATATCATTTACAAGATATTCATGGCTTTTGTGTATTATACAGCGAATTATACACCCCCTATTACCTATTACAGGATATTGAAGGCTCTTGTGTATTATGCCATTAATAAATGGCTGTGTTTCTAAATAAAAGATCATCAGAATAATTGTGCTATGCTGGTTTATACCAAATAAATTGGATCATCTGAGGTAAAAAAAAATCCCCCTCTGTTGATTCCTATTCTTTACGTATTGCACAGTTTTAGGTATCTGTTTATTATGTTATTATGGTAATACATTATATCCAAGTGCAGAACACAAACTCAAAAAAATTAGGGTATTTGAGCTCTACACCTTTCAGCCACTGGCAGGGATTTTTAGATCCACATCATAACTATACTTGCCAGTTATGAGCACCAGGTTTTCGTGCTGAGATTAATTAAGAATAGCATGTTTAAATTGCAATGATATGCTTCCCCGTGGGACTTTTCCCTGTTGCACAGAGTGGCAGGATTAACGAAGCTTTATAATAATATTAACTATGAAAAAAAGCCGACAAATTACTCGGCTATTGTGTAAAATCCTCTTTACTGAGCCCCATTACTTAAAGGGGAAATATCGTGAAAATTTAAATTGAATGTAAGCTTCATCATACTGAAATAAGAAACTTTCCAAATATAATCAATTAAACATTCTGTACCGTTTCTTAAATAATCAAGTTGCAGGGTGTCAGATATTCATTGAACGTTAGATCCAATATATCTTATAGGGGGGCTCCTGTTGCCTATAAGATGTATTAGAGCTCACTCTATTAAAATCACCAGACGTCATGTCTCTCTACACGCAGGATTTTTGCAAAAGGCAGTTATTTTATTTATATTTGGTTTGTACTGGAATCAGTTATTTGAGTGAGCTCTAATTCATCTGCTAGGAAAGGAACCCCCCTATAAAATATATTAGATCTATCTATCAATGAATATCTGACACCTAACTGCTGAATGAAGACAGAATGAAGAGAAACAGATGCTGAGAGAGGAATAGTGAACACAGAATTTTTAATTGATTGTATTTAGAAAGTTTCTTATTTCAGTGTGGTGAAGCTTATATAAAATTTACATTTTCGAGGTAGTTCCTCTTTAAAGTGCTGCAGTCTTCAGGAGTATGGGCAGTATTCAGCAGTGCTGAATTGTACTACAGCATATTGATTAAGAAAGAGAGGCATAAACTGTCTTTTTTTATGAGTTACGGGAGGGGTGACCGCTTTACTGGCTAAAGTCTGATGAGGATTTCACATGAGTAAACGGATTGCTCCAGTTAATGTAAGAAGCAGGTTTCCTCTCCAAAGGTCCCGTCTGCTGGTTCCATTTTCTCTCTTCCTCCCCAGACAGCACTCTGAGTGCTTAAAAGCCAGCCTGAGCATCCCTGGAAACTCCTGTCATTGATTTATTTGCTGCTAAGTTGTTGGTGCCTCTGGAAGCAAAGAGGTTAATTAAGCTTTGTTCCTATTACACCATATGTCTGGGAAGGAGAAAGAAGTCCAAAGGAGACTTTTCAGCAGTGAGAATCGAAGCCTTTATGCACCATTATCAAAAAGTAACTTAGAACACCAGAAACAGATTAATTTTTGGTACCTTTCCATGAGGAACTGGCATTTCAAATAAACAGAGGCCCAAGAAGCCTCCCACAAACCCAATGAATAGTGACTGTCCATGGCATCGTACAGACAATCCTCAGGCATTTGCCAGAATCTACAAATCACAGATAATTCACCCCAGTGCACCCTCACTTTTGGATGTCAGGATCCATTTGAAATACCTATTTTAGGTTTTTCAGAGCACCAGAAAAAATGGTTATTATTATTTGTTTGTGGGACCACAAAATGAGGGAAAGCTTAAAATCAGTGTATGTAATATTAAGGTTTTTAGTTTCCTAGGGAGCACGTAAATCATTTCAGTTCTCCCCAAACCTCAACCATAAATAAAAGACTTGCTTATGTAGCAAAGTTAACTTACTAGCAGCTCTTAGCCAAATTTCAGGACCGGAACTTGGGGTAAGAGTGGCAACTTGAAGGGGGCATGACTTTTTTGTGGGTAGGGGTTGCACAGTTTCCAATGCTCCCTTTGTGGGGGAACTGGCAGTGAATGTTGGGTGGTGGCAGCTAATAAGCTGCTGATGGGGGGGGGGGGGAATTGGCTTGGGCGCCTGTATTTCTTGGCTCGAAAATGGGCAGTTGTGAACATTTTTCTCATAGGCCAGTAATACATTTACTGGAGGGCTTAGGTAGAGAATAAGTGGAGGATCACACCTGTATACTGATGCAGTTTTTAATCAGCTGTGGTTTTTTGCCATGCTGAATCTTTACTCAGCAAGCCTTAGTCAGGGACAGGATGATAGGGGCAATTACGTCTCTGTAAAGGTGGCCATACACGGGCAGATAAAGCTGCCAATATCCCTCGTTTAGACCAGTTCGACGACTTATCTGCCCATGTATGGGGGCTTCCAACGGGTCTTCCAGATAATAATCTGGCCACGATATCGATCAGGAAGGTTTGATATTTCCCCGACCAACCCATCAGAGCCCGTTGTCCTCGTTATAATCCGATCGTTCGGCCATGGGGCTGGACTTTCGGATTACCCCCGATATAGCCCTGACGTTAGTGGCATATCGGGAAAAGATCCGCTTGTTTGGCGATGTCGCCAAACGAGTGGATCTTATAGTCTATGGCCAGCTTCAGTCAAATGATACCAAACAAATGTTCAGTTGTGCTCTAGTGCAAATAACACATTGCAACCACCCAGCATTTGCTTTCATTATCCGAGGGCTGTGTACATAAATGTGTGCATAAATCCTTTGATTCCGACTCAGTTTATGGTACCTCTGACTCCTATACTAATGTATTTTCCATTTTATCACTGCCAAAGCTCTGCAATATTAAAGCTATATGAAGAACAAACTAAAGAACTACTGGTTAGGAAGCTGACACACTACCCTATTGGGCATCCAAGCCTGTCACTCACTGCCAACATGAATGAGGGTACTGTCCAAGTTTGATTCTTAAGCTTTAATCCTAAATCATGATGGCTTTTTATTTCATTTGTTATAGAAACTGCAGACATTCCTTATACCTAAAGGTTAGACAAAAGAAAATGAAAACAATACAGGCTATAAAGTTTAAGACAATAGCAATAGAATATATAGAAATCTGAAACAACTTTAACAGTTCAAAAATATAAACCATGCCCTTTGGTAATTCTAAAAGAAAATCAAAGTTAAACCGTATAAACAATTGGAAAATCTCAGACATGTTCAATGTTAATTGACCCTGACATATAGTAGTTGAGTAGCTGTTAAATACAATCCAAAATTAACTAAAGTATTGTTCTTATAACAGAAGGACTTCTGCCAGATCCTTCTTCATAGAAGCACTTAAATCTGATTTGATTATTTTCAGTGCTTGTAAACTCCAGATTAAAATGATGTATGAATGACATGTTGCATTTCACACTGGCTACGCCGGGCTTTGTTCTTACAGCAGAGAAGTATTTTATTATGACTATTTGTGACCTGCAATGTTAAGTTATTTGGAGTGGGTACAATTTTGCCAACTCTGACTCCAGATCCCCAAGATGACTTCCAACTCCACAACTCTGACTCTACAGCTCTGCATTTTATTCTAATTGCACTTGTCCAAACAAAAAAAATAAAGCAATAGGTGCTGAACTGATGGGTTATTGAATTACGAATTATTGTTCCAGTTTCCCCTTTGATCTGAAAATGAAGTAAAGTTGTCCATGTTATGAAGAGAGTGCCATTCCTAACAAGAAGGAGAGAGGTTGTGCTAGCAGGGGCAGTAGGAACCCAGAAGAGCATGAGCAAACAGTGTGCAGCAGACTCTAGTATTTGTTGAGGCTGGAAGACAGGAATGAATCTTCAGGAGAGTAGAAGGTGATGAAGGGGACTGTCTCCTGGAGGTTATTCTTTTTCTGCTCTGTGGCTATGCCGAAGTCTGAAGGAGAGAGGAATGTGACCTCTGGAGGCAGCAGCAGTATAGATTTTTAAAGAGAAGCAAAGAGGCCTCCTCCTGGGAGCAGCAAGCATATCAGTGAGGGACGGTGTCAGGTCAAACCTCATGTTAGCTCTTCACATCCTGCCTTATTGCTGTCACCTTCCTGCTCTGGGCTCCAGCCAGTCTGCAGGAAGCAATAGCCATGTTTCATGTGAGCTCACTGTCACTTAAGAATTAATCCGCTCACTTTACAGTCAGACGAGAGCATGCGCTTACTGAGTACTACAAAGGGACATGGACTGGCTCTGTGTTTCCCACTATGGGGGAAATTCACTAAGCGGCGAAATTTCGCTAGTGTTGCCTTCGCTAACGTTTCCCGCACTTCGCCAGGTGAATTTTCGCCAGCACTACGCAGATTCACTAAGATGCGAATTTGCGCTCAGGGCAGCGAACATTAGCGAAGTATCGCTACCATTAGTTTGCCAGGCAAAGCGCATTTACGCTAGCGATGCGTAATTTGCATACGGCACGAACTTAAGCGTATAATGAAAGTATATGTTACAGCCACTACATTCCACTACACAAGCCCAGGAAACCTTTAATAAATTTAATAAAGTTGGCCTATTGCCCTACATGTGCCCCCTGTATAGTTGTGTTGCCGTATGTTAGGAAATGTAGGGGGGAAGGAGGGTAACCCCTCAAAAAAAAATCGATCTTTTTCAGACTATCACCCTACAATGGTAAAACACGCCAGCGTTTTTTTGGGACTTTTCAAACTTCTATCTATTGTATTGAACTTCGTCAGGTCTGACCTGGCAAAGTAAAGTCTAGCGTAAGTGGTAACGTTCAGGAAAATGGTCATCTTAGTGAATTTGTGCAACTTCGACTGGCGTAAGGGTGCAAAGTTGCGCTAGTCTATCTACTTCGCTAGCGAGAATTCGCCAGAGTCAGTATTGGTAAATTTGCGAAGTTACGAATTGACGTCACGCTGGCGAATTAGCGCTAGCGTTAGATGCTTCGCGCTTTAGTGAATTGCCCCCTATGTATCTAATATGTATTGGGAAATCATATTTAATTAGGTCAGGGGACGACCCAAATTATAGGGCTGACTTCATTATCATTATTGGGAGTTTTGCCTTGAAAGTAGCGAGTAAGTTGCAGGTAAAACTTAGTCCCTTTGTAAAAGTATAATGAAGCGATTTAATTCTTAATGAATCAGATGCAATTTGAGAGTAGGACTGGCCATATCGGGGATGACTTTGATGTAGTTGGCCAGCTTAAATATATTGCAATATATGGACAAACAATCCCTGTTTTGTTTAAAGGGGAAGGCATTTTTTTGTAATTTAAGGCACAAAGGGGCAGATTTACAAAATTTGTGTGAAGGATTCGAATAGTCGCAGAATCGAATAGAGACTATATATACTATATTTAAATATTTATTCGATTGTTCGACTATTCGCCAGTCGAAGAACTTGCCCTTAAATTTTTTTATTTGACTGCCTACTGCGACAGATTGAACCTACCGAATTGCAATAGAAGCCTATGGGAATCCCCCATAGGCTTTTTTTTCTAAGTCTTTTGCCGAATTTCAATCGTAGGATCAAACACTTCGAACGTTCGATGCGTACAATTTTGGCGAATATTCAAACATTTTTCTTCGACTTTTTTGCAGAATTGTACGATTGTACGATTCTGGCAAATTTCGAAAACACTCTCAAAACAGGCAAATATTTAATTCTATTTTGGCGAATATTTATTCGTCAAATATTCGCCAGTCGAATTTGAGGGCTAAAATCCCTCGACAATTTGACCGTTAGTAAATCTGCCCCAAAATGTCTTAATGTCCTTAATATATTGATAATGGGTTGAGTTCAGAGGACCTCTTGTATTTGTATTTATATAGCACTGACTCATTTACACAGACTTTGGGAGAACACACAGGGGGTCATTTATAAACTTCGCGCAGGGCAGAGTTCGCAGAGTGAATATATTTGCCCTGCGTCTGGTTATATTTATAAAGCTGAATAAGAGTGTGCAAACAGATTTGCGAATTTGTTTTTCTCATTGCAAATATCTATTGGAGCTTTTTAAATATGGCAAAGATCACAAATTGCGAACACTCTGCGCCACAACTTTGGTGGCGGAGAAAGTATTCGCAAAATTGCGAATTTAAGTTACTGTTAACGCTATTTTCGCGCAAAACAACCTCGCAAAGTGCCTGCACTCGCCAGTCTTGTTTGCGAAAATTAATTCAAATTGCGAATTCGCAAAAACCGGAAAGACGGGCACAGCAGTGCAATATTGTAGCTTTCAGGAAAAAGCATGGGCAAAACTACCATTTGCGAACAATTATGCGCTGCGCGAACATAGAGGACATAGTTTGTCATAGCAACCAATTATAATAATATGATAATTATAATAATTAGTTGTGATCAGTCTATTGCCAGTTAAGTGAAAGCAAAGAGCTTATGGTTGGTATGAGAAACTGGACTGGTGCAATGTAGCACGTTTGTTTGTAAATCAGCCCCTAAATCTCACAATCAGCTTCATGGCTAGGGTTGCCTAACCTAGCAGGATTTCCTTTAATTGTCCCTAATGTCACAGCCTCATCCACATCACAACCCCGACCCCGGATTCCACGGGGGCGAAAAGGTGGCAACCCTATTTATGGCCAAATATTAGTTTAGAATGAATTATTATTTACAGCAGAAGGAAAATATTTCAGTGTATTAGAGGAGATTATGGATTCTCACCATAAACAGTGATTTGGTAATGAAATCAGTGTATCAGAATTTGCTGATGACACAAAATCATCCAGTGTAATAGGATCTGTACAGGATGCTCCTACGGACACATATTGGGGCAAATTCACTAAAGCACGAAAATGCGCTAGCGTTGCCTTCGCTGACATTCGAATGACAGCGAATGTTAGTGAAGTTGTGCTACCGTTACTTTGCCAGGCAAAGAGCATTTACGCTAGCGATGCCTAATTTGCATAGGGCGCAAACTTAAGCGTATAATAGAGGTGTATGTTACAGCCACTACATTACACTACACAAGCCCAGGAAACCTTTAATAAATTATATAAAGTTGTCTTATTGCCCTAAACATGTGCCCACTGTATAGTTGTGTTGCCATATGTTAAGAAATGTAGGGGGGTAATGAGGGTAACCCAAAAAAAAATGTCGCTCTTTTTCAGAATATCATCCTACGAAAGGTAAAAGACGCTGGCGTTTTTTGGGAAACGTTCTCAAAAATTTTCATCTTAGTGAATTAGCATAGTTATGTCCCTTCAATTGCAAATTGACGTCACACTGGTGAATTAGCACTAGCGGTACACGCTTCGCGTTTTTGCACCATAGAGTCTTGGACTGTGTGCACTGTTGTCTTTATGATGGGTAATCTTATTAATCTGCTAATCCGCCCACTTTAAACACCTTTAGGGCAAGGCCAGACAGGGAGATTCGGGGGAGATCTGTCGCCTTGCGACTTATCGCCGCCACGAATCTCCACCGAATAGCTAGTTAGCGCTGCGCACCCGCTAGGCTTAAAGTCGCCTGCGCTTGCCTGGCGAGGCAATTTTGAGCGACTTTTAAAATCGTGCTGCTGCGTGTGAACAAGCGCAGGCGACTTTACGCCTAGCGGGTGCACAGCGCTAACTAGCTATTCGGGGGCGATTCGTCGCGGCGATAGTCGCCAGGCGACAGATCTCCCCCGAATCTCCCCGTCTGGCCTTAGCCTTAAATTCAGTTTTAGCAAGATGTAGACATTCATGTTATATTACTATTTGCAATTTTATTTAGGTCTTTATTCAGCAGCTCTCTAGTTTAGTATTTTAGCAATTAGCTGGTTTCTAAGCTCCAATATACCCTAGCAACCAGGCAGTGGTTTAAATGAGAGAATGGAATATGAATAGGAGAGGGACTGAATCTGAAGATAAGTAATAAAAAGTAACAATAAAATTATAATTTCGTATAGCAGTAGCTTTTTTTGGCTGCTGGGGTTAATGACCCCCATCCAACAGCTGGAAATGTTCAAATTTTCAACTTTGAATAACATTTTTTCCTTTTCCTGAAGTTCATATTTTTTCCAATTTCCCAGTGTTTTCTCATGCTAAAATGTTTAGTATTAATAGTAAGTCATGTTAGTACAGGTTTGGGATCCATTATCCGTTACCTGTTTTTTTTTTCTTTTTTTCAAAGCTCAAAATAATAGGAAGACCATCTCCCATAGACTCCATTTCAATCAAATAATTTACATTTTTCTTAGACTCTGAGCACAGAATGTATACCATTTGCAGCATGCAGTGTATTATTAGTCAGACATCCATAATGTCAATAGTGCACGTGCATCTTGTGGGACAGCAACCACAAAACATGCCTTATTGTGTGGCCAATTGGGTGGGCCCTCTTGATATCACAAGATGCTCAATGTGCATAATCACAGCGCCTTCCACATCATCACAGCGCTATATGTTATTAATAATAATAATAATAATTGTGCATGTGTACATCTAACTCATGGTGGAAAAAAAACAAACATAAAACGGGGGAGTGGCACATAGAGACGTAAGTCTATGGAGCCAAAACCTTGTTGACAAGTATGTGGTTGCTGAGGACTGTATAGGCAAATATCAATACTATTAATAACAAGGCCATTTGCTCTTCTTGTGGCACGTGAGAATAAATTACCCCAAAACTCATCTGCATGTACTATAAATATTGACAAAAATGTTTTAGTTTGTACAAAAAAACTACAGAGGTCAGCAAGGAAATGAACAAAGGGACTTATCAGAAATGGTATTCTAATGTAGCCCAACTCTTCATATCTACCAAGAGCCCACCCCAGACTACATGTACTCTGTCTGTCTGTAGTTTGGGCCCTGAACCAAGAAGGCAATACAGAATGCAGAGCTTTGCCAAATGAGTGGACATCACTGTGTATAGCCGTCTTTATTCACACCTGTAGCTGTCCCGGTATAGTTGCTGGTATCGTGTTGTGTGCTGGTATCAAAGTGCTTTTGTTGTGCAAATTGTATAATTAAATGTATGTGCTCCTCTGATTGCTTTGTTACAGGTCTGTTGTCTGTAAATTCTTAATGCATGTACCATTGCACATTTTAGGAATTTGTCTGTTTCCTCTGTTCCCTCCTGAGACCCAATGAGTGTGATGTGTATTTCATGTGGCCCACACTGCACAGACACACATTCCGCCATATTGAACCTTGTGTTCTGCATTCTTTCTCCAGCTGCTCGCATCTGGTCTTTTTCCAAGCAAACTTCCTATGGGAAATGTAATCATAGCAATACACGAGGCCTGGATAGAAACTGGGCTTGAATTCCAGGGGTGCAGAATACTGTACAGGGAAGTGTTTTGTTCTGTTCCATGCTTGTACCACAAGCAGTGTATTGTACAGTTGGGCAGGGTTGTTATTATATGTTGCAGCACATATATATATAAAGGCAATTCTAGTTAAGCAGGCATGAAAAATTCTAAAACACTCTCAGTTAGGAGGACATTTATTTTAGATCTCTTTAGACAAGCATGACGGACAAATACAGAGTTTCGCCATATATTACCTGCATCTGCTACTTATTGTATGGAGGATGATAATGTGACCTGTGTAGTTAAGAGCCACATTATTTATGGCACAGTATATGGTGCTGTCTGCATGCATACAGAAAAACTCACGTGCACACTCAGGCCCTTCTTTTCCAATACCGCTTGGTGCTAAGATGCTTTTAGGGAGACGGCCCTCCCCAGAGACCGTAGATACAACAAGTAAAGCCAGCGCACAAGGCAGATGCAAACCGGGGTCAGACCCCTGGTGTGTTTATTGCGTCACAACGTTTCGGGGGCGGTCCCCCTTCCTCAGGTGATGGGGGACCGCCCCCGAAACGTTGTGACGCAATAAACACACCAGGGGTCTGACCCCGGTTTGCATCTGCCTTGTGCGCTGGCTTTACTTGTTGTATCTGCTGTCTGCATGCATCACATTTTAAAGGGTATCTTCACCTTTGAGATAACTTTTAGTATGATATAGAGATATTTCGAGATAATTTGCAGTTTATTTTCATTTTTTATTATTTGTGTTTTTTTAGTTACAGATACAGGTTGACAAAACAGCCAGGTTTAGAAACTTAAACTAACAATTACATATAAAAATAAACCTTTGTGTTGTACTCCTTAATAATGAGATTCTGGATTTTGCAACAGCAGCTTATTAAAATACAGTTTTAGGGGCAGATTTACTAAGGGTCAAATTCGAGGGATAAAAAAACCTCGAATTCGACCATCGAATTTTAAGGGAATTAAAATCCTTTGAAATCGAATTAGAAGGATTTTACCACAATTTGATCGATCGAACAATCGAATAGTACATATTCGATCGAACGGTCATTTTCAAAATTCGACGGTCGAAGTGGTCTTCAAAAATATTCGAGAATTCTAGTCTTTTTGAAAATTCGATTGAATTTCGAATCATTCGTGTGAATTTGATAAATCTGCCCCTTAAGGCGAGTCGGCAGCTTATTGGCCCGTGTGTGGGGCCATCCGACGGGCTTCCCCGATCAATATCTGGCCGAAAGTCGGGCGCATCTGTGCGTGTATGCGGTCCCGCGATCCGACCGCCTTTATCCCCTCCATTCTGAAACGATCGTTGGACCCTAGGGCCCATGATCAGATCAGCCCGATATCGCCCACTTCTATGTGGACATATCGGGGAGAGATACGCTCATTTGGCGATATCACCAAACAAGCGGATCTCCCTGTCTATGGCCACCTTTAGTATCAGTATCACTTTGAGGCCCCATACACCGGCAGATAAAAGCTGCCGACAGACAGGCTTCCCCGATCTATATATGGCCGAAAGTCGTCCAAATGCTGATCGGGCAGGTTAAAAAATCCAGGAGTATTGCAGCCACTTCTGTTCATTGATTTAATCCCACAATCCAACCGCCCATTTCTCCTCCATTCTGATCTGATCGTTGGACCCTAGGGCCCACAATGGGGTCAGCCCGATATCACTCACTTCAATGTGGGCATATCAGGGAGAGATCCGCTCTTTTGCCGACATCACCAAACAAGCAATCTCCCTGTGTATGGTCAGCTTTACTTAGCTTTTTATTCAGCAGCTCTCCAATTTGCATTTTACGCAATCTGGTAGCTAGGGTCCAAATTACCCTAGCAACCATGCACTGATTTGAGTAAGAGACTGGAATATGAATAGGAGAGGGCCTGAATAGAAAGTTGAGCAACAAAAATTAGAAATGCCAATACATTTGTAGTCATTTGCTTTTTAGGCTGGGTCAGCGATGCCCATTTGAAAGCTGCAAAGAAGAAGAAAAAAAGGCAAATGACTATAAAACTATTCAAAATAAATAACGAAGAATGACTGAAAAGTTGCTTAGTATTGGTCAAACTAAAAGTTACCTTAAAGGTGAACCAAGTATTTAAAGAAACATTAACACAGCTAATATATAAAGCTGATTGTCAGGTAACCAGACTTTTCAGCTTTTGACAGTCATTCAGCTCACAGTCAGTTACTGTAATTGCCGCACCCAAGCGTCCTATCAGATTTGAGCATTCTGGCCAGTAAGCCTCTTCGGGGTGGTCATATTGAAATTTTGTGTGGTCCGAACATGTAGGTTATTTGGATTATAAGATCTTTTTCACCTCTTGTATTTTTGCACCTATTGATTGGTTTGTGTTTAGTTCTGTATGTTCTTTGTATATTAAACTATTTATTGTACAGCAAGGCGGCATATGTTTGCGCGTTATAAATACATGTCGATAATAATAATAAAACCCTCATTGAGGTTTATTTTGTTGTCACTATTTTGTGCATTTGTTTGCTAATAAGTTTTGCAGAATATTGCTGCTCCTCTGTTGTTAATGTGTTCCAGGAATGCCCAACCTGCGGCAATGCCCAGTATTTCTTAGTTGCATAGTATAAATTTTGCATTGCCCCCAGACTACACAAGTACAACTGGGAATGTATAATATTTTCTTTTTCTCTGTAATAATAAAACAGTAGCTTGTACTTGATCCTATTAATCCTTGTTGGAGGCAAAACACGCCTACTGGGTTTATTAAAGGTTTATATTATTTTTAGTATAGTATGGAGAGACAGGTTAATGAAAGATGCCTTATCTGGAAAGCCCAAGGTCCCAGGTATTCTGGATAACAGATCCCACACACCTATATTCCAAAATTAAGAATCCTGCTGGGATTTGTCTGTTTGTATGGTCCCATAAGAAGTGTTGAAGTCTGTTGTATAGTGTTTTCAGTTCTGTATAATAGATTCTGCTAAGTTATGTATGGTGAGTTGTGTGATCAGTCGCCCACTGCAGTAGGGTTGAGAAGAGTAGGGTTGCCACCTTTTCTGGAAAAAAAATACTTCCTATATTTTTTATCTTTTTTCCCTATTAATCACATAGGGATCAGCCATCATTTTTACCGGCCAGGCCGGTAAAATACTGGCCATGTGGCAACTCTATGTGTGACATGGCAGCTGGGATTTGGTTTTTCCTTCAATTATTTTATTCATTTAGTTCAAAGAAGGAACTGTAAGAACATTCCAGATGTTCCTGGGCTGTGAGCACAGTTATTATTGGGTCTGTGCAGGTTTGTTAACACAAGTCAGATGTTTTTGTGTTGATTACAAGTCTGTGACATCTCTTCTTTCCACAGGTGGTCTTGGAATGTGTGCTCAAGAGGGATCTTGTCTACAACAAAGTTACTCCTACATTCCATCACTGGAAAATCGGAGACAAGAAGTTCGGTCTTACTTTCCAAAGTCCAGCGGATGCCCGAGCTTTTGATAGAGGAATACGTCGTGCCATTGAAGACCTGTCTCAAGGTATTTTATCAGTGGACTCCAGAGGTTAAATAACCCTAAAGGTGGCCGTACACGGGACGATAAAAGCTGCCGACAGACCAAGTCTTATTGGCCCGTGTATGGGGCCCTCCGACGGGCTTCACCTATCGATATCTGGCCGAATGTCGACCAGATGTTGATCGGGCGGGACTAAACATTCCATCGGATCGCGGCCGCATCTGTTCGTTGATGTGGTCCCGCGATCCGACCGCCCGTATGGCGTCAATTATGATCCGATCGTTGGGCCCTAGGGCCCATGATCACATCATCCCGATAACGCTCACCTCAAGGTGGGCATATCGGGGAGGGATCTCTGCGTTTATGGCCACCTTTAGACCTAGGCTAAATTGAGAGACATCATATTAGGAATTTCTGGTGATAACAAGTTGTACTTAGAGTTTATGATCTATTTGCCGACACTAAAATGTAAAAAGTACATCTTTGGACGGGACTAAAAATCCCATGGGATTGCGGCCGCATCTGTTCGTTGATGCGGTCCTGCAATCCGATCGCACATATCTCCTCTGTTCTGATCCGGACCCACAATTGGGTCAGTACGATATCGCCCACCTCAAGGTGGGCATATTGAGGAGAGATCTGCTCTTTTGGCAACAGCGCCAAACAAGTGGATCTCCCTGTGTATGGCCAATTGAGGAGAGATCTGCTCTTTTGGCAACAGCGCCAAACAAGTGGATCTCCCTGTGTATGGCCATCTTAAGAGTCCATTGAGGGCCCAGATTTTACCATAGTTTTCTCTAGCTGGACAGCTCTGAAATTAAATGTATTGCTCTTCTAATTTAATCTGCTTCATCTTTGCTTTAGTACATGGTTTAAGTGGGTCACCTGTAGAGCTATAGAGCAGTTCATGCATATATGGAACTTCGCATAATGTCAGTCAGTCCTTTTGCTCAGTATATGTCACATTTGGTGAGTGTTCCTCAGTATATAATAAGGAAAGGGCTACTGGCCATGTACATCTTGACTTCTTAGTGCAGCATGGTGGGACACAAAATGCTTCCCCTTCAGAACAATTCATTTGGCATAAATATCAGCTCCATTAGAGAGCAAATGTGGCTTTTTGTTACTGGGCTTTGTAGCTGCAATAAATCTTCCCTTCACCCTCCTTAGGACATTAACAATGAGCATTACTCTTTGTGCCAGTTTCCCCCAATTTTCTCCCTTCCTCGAACATATTTTGAGGTTAATGCAGCGTGGCCTTGTTTCCCTGCCAGTCCCGAACCTGCTGCTGGAATAACAATGAGGTCTGTAAAGACTTCTAACACTGACTGTGCCCTCCAAAGCTGTTTCTAACATAACTTATTTCTTTTCTGTTATCTGAACTGTCTCAAATTAAGTAATGTGTATTCCCTTCCCATGATAAGAACATTGATATACAGTCTGTAAAGGTGCCCTGCAACAAATCTCCCCTACTTTGGGCAACTAATCTCCCCAAATGCTTTCCCACCAGCAAGAATATGTGGGGTGGCATACATTTCCAAAGTTGCCTCATGAGGAAACTTTGGGCAACTTCGGAAATCCGAAGCGATTCGTATGCCATCCCGCTAATGATTTGTTTTCTTGACAGGGGGGAGGTATTTCAGAAGATTAGTCACCCGAAGTAGAGAAGATTTGTCACTGGGTGACTAATATTCCCATCTGCCACTACCCTGAAGCTGGCCATACTCATGGAGATCAGATCAGCCAGATATCTCCCATCTCAAGGTTGTCATACATATGGAGATCCGCTTGTTTGTCACAAAATGAGTGGATCTCCAAATGTATGGCTAGCGTTTGCTGAGTAATCTTGAAAACCTCAGTTCTGGTGCTCTGTGAATTTTCTACTTATGAAAATCTCATATAAGCAGCATTGTCCTAACAATGTTTTGTGTGTTACTTGCAGGCTTACCCGCATCTTGCCATGGAGAGTCAGAAGCTTCTGAGGATGGACCACAGGTATGTGCTGTGTTTCTAACCTTAAACAAGCAATCTGACATGAACTCAGTCAGTATATATTTACACAGGACAAACATCCATAACATGACACAGGGGCCATTTTAATTTTAATGCTCCTTCTATATACAGGGGTGTATAGGTTTATAAGTATGCTACTTAGATTGTAAGCTCTGCAGGTCCTCTTCTGATGTCACTTAACACGTGGCCCTTAATCTTTGTATCTCTATATATTTTTATTTCTTTCAGTGTTCGCCCCCCCCCCAAGTGTACAATTACTGTGTTCTACATAGAGAAGTGGTGTTATGTAAATAAAGATATACATGCATAGATCAGTCACTGGCAGACAAGGGCATTTCAACCATGGCTATTTTTCACCTGATATCCAGTGTACCAAACTACATACCAAATAAATCCCTCATTATGCCACAGGATGGAGATAAAGGTGTTTACATATGTAATGAGAGTCCTGTCTCGATATTTTGGTTTCCTCATATATTTTGAATGCCATCCATTGGTTGCACTTTGTTATTGTTTATATAGCATCAACCAATCTCACAGCTCATTATCACTAATACATACATGCACACCATGGTCAGTTTAATCAGGAGCCAATTAACCTGCCTGCATGTTTTTATGTTTTTGAGTGTGGAAGTAAACTGGAACAATTGGAGGAAACCCAATAGGAACAGTTAAAGTTCTTGTAGATTGTGCCCTGGCTGGAGTTGAACCTAAGTCCAAGGGGCAGATTTATTAAGGGTCAAAATGAAAATTCTAATTCCAATTTTAAATTTTTTTTATGGTCAAAAACTCTCAAATTGAAATTGTGAAATATCCAAACTCAATTCAAGTTTTAACTCGAATTTTGGGATTTATTAAACTCTGACCCTTTAAGAATTAGAATTTGACTGTTTAGTCAATGGGAGAGGTCCAGGGACCAATTTGGACATTTTATTAGTAGGGATGCACTGAATCCACTTTCTAGGAGTCGGCCAAATCCTTTGTGAAAGATTCGCTGAATACCAAACCGAATCCTGATTTACATATGCAAATTATGGGCGGTAAGGAAAAGGTGGGGAAAAATGTTTTTTTACTTCCTTGTTTTGTGACAAAAAGTTAAACCATTTCCCTTCCCACAACTAATTTACATATGCAAATTAGGATTCTGATTCATTTCGGCCATGTGCAAGGATTTGGCCGAATCCTGGCCAAAACCTGAACCGAATCCTGTATGCGCTGCATCTTTAGTTACTAGCCTTAGTCAAATTTGATTCGTGTTTTCAAGCTGCTAAAATTGGTGCATGTTTTAGATATCCGATTACCCCCCAATCAAATTTCAAGAATATTCAAATTTATTAGAGTTAAAAAAAACTCAAATGAGTTTGAAATTCGACTTTTGATACGTGCCTCTAAGTGTCTGTCATATTCCTGTGTTTCTACCCTGTGATATCATCTGATCTCTGCTTTGACACTTAAAACTCTGCATCCCTTGCCCCACGCTAACATATCATTTTGTAACTCTGTTCCTTCTTAGTATTTGCCTTTTCGTAATGGCACATTTGTGCGTCCCTGTCTCTTCAATATCATTGTTTCTGCTGTCCGTTAAAAGGGTCTCTGTCCTTCGGTTACATTGGAAGTTTTCTAAAAATGATTAATTATAAGTGGATGAACATTCTGAGTGCTGCGATAGGGTTGGGAGGGAACGATTTAATTCCCGTTCCCCCTCTGACTCCATTCTCATCTGGCTGCAATTTCTGCAGCTGGAGACATTTTTATAGCTTTTTCTTAGACTTGCCTGCCCCTGCACAGAACTGTGGCTTCAGGTGGGGGCTGGGGAGAAATCAGACCCATCTCATAGCAACCACAGTACCATAATTGTTCTACCAGCAGCTGGGAGAAAGCAGATTTCCGAAGTGCATTAAAAGCTGGCAGCGAGCAAGGTGCAGATGATGCCAGACTCTCCTATAACTCTGAACTATTCCAGACTGCGGTTACAGGACCTCAGAGTGATTTTAAGATGTTTGGAAGCCTAAAGGGAACACTGGTAGAGGGAGTGAGGGGATATCTGGGGTGCAGGAGGATAGTAGTTTATCTAAAGTAAGTGTGTTCATGTGTGACATGGAGAAGGGATAAGGTAAGTTTCCAGACAATAGTGAGTGTAAATGTTACCTCGGGCCCATCCTTTGCTGGTAAATCTGCAGAAAAAGAGGAGCTGCAGTTGTCTTTCTCCTCTTTTCAGATCTACTTGTTCAGGATCTCATTTCAGACAAAAAGAGTACTGTTTGACCACCTGCAGGGATTGCTAAATTTGTAAAATTGACTGTTTGGCCGTCGTTGGTTTGATCACATAACCTTAGGTTGATCCCATTTATGGCAACCTACTGGAGGTTGTGCATATTTCATTTATTGCATGCATAAAGTACTGAAAACCTTGTAAAGTCTGTCCTTTACACAGAGTTTAGTGATGCCACCGGTCATAAATGGTGGTAAGTAATGTCACTTGTTTACTCAAGGTGGTAAAATTGTTAACATTTGCTGCCTTGCAGCACTGGGGTCCAAGGTCAGAATAATTGATTCCAGACAAAGCATGACCTGCAAGGAGCCTATATGTTCTCCCTGTACTTGTGTGGGTTTCTTCAGGGTACTCAGGTTTCCTCCCACACTCCAAAAAATACAGGTTCCTGATAAAATTGACCATTGTGTGTTCAAATGTGATTGATTGCTATATACTTTAAAGCAGAGAATGATGTATAAGTGCAGTCGGACTGGGATGCCAGGGGCCCACCAGAAAACCTTAGACCAGGGGCTCAACTTTCCAAACTATTATTACTTCTCTCCTCACTTAACCTCTTTATTCTATTATTCTATTAGATCTACTAACTATACTCTATTCTTCCATTATTAAGCCTCTTTTTCCACATAAAGAAATAGGTTATGAACATGAAATAGACCAAATGTTAGCAGAAAGAGGGTACACCGGGAGTATCCTTGTGGGCCAGTCCAACACTGCTAAAGTGCTACCAGCATGCGCCTTGCTACTGTTTAAATAATGAATAATAAAATAAAACACCCCTGGTAGACATCACACATGCTTGTATGTACACAACAGATAGCACAGTAAAATAAGTCTGACTTATCAGCAGAACGTTTTGGAACTCTGAATATTTTATAAAAAGTATTGATTTTGCCTGAATGAATTACTGCTCAGCAGTGAGAGAATTGCTACAATGTGGAGAAATACAGCATAGTATACAGCAGCTAACCAATAAAGAAATCAGTCTATAACAATCAGTCCAGTATGAAGAGAGATTAATAAGGTTGCATACCCATGGGTGATCACTTAAATGGCTGCCATGCACTACATTCCAATTTGGTCAGTGTCTCAATCCCAGTGGGTGCAGCATTGTTATCATAAATTGGACCCTTAAAAACACATTTCTTTACGTTGGGAAATACCCTACCCATTAATAGCACTGGGCACACTTGGTGCAGTGCAGTAACTCGTAGCATGCAATCAGAGATTTGCTTTCATTTTAGTAAAACTAGTAAAAAATCTAAGCTAATTGCTTGCTAAAGGTTGTTGCATGGGGTAAATGTGCCTAGTGTTACAATAACTGAATATAGATCACTGAAAGTAATGTAGAGCTGCTTGTAAATATTAGCGCATTAAGATGACCAGAAAGAGCAAGATTATCTGGCAGTTTTTGTCCAATTTGGCCACCTAAGACGATGGATCATTCTGCACTTGGACCAATGGTCAGGTCCTATGGAGGGGGCCATGAATTCCCTTCCAGAGAGGACACCATCCATGGCAGAGTATGAGGTGAATAGTCTGTAATAGTCAGAGCAATTAAAATAATTAATAATTATTATTATAATAGAAATAATAAAGATCATGTGCTGTTTCCCTGCATTGGTAAAAGTAAGGTGTTTGATTTAGAAACACTGCTATAGTTCACAGCCATTCAAGCTGGAAATGGAGAAAAGGCACTGGCTTCTTAGCAGATAACAGATAAGTGTGGTAGTAGAACACAATGGGATTCTACAGAGTTCATTGATCTACTATGTAACCTGTGCTTTTAATAGCTGCCCATGGCAACACAGCAGCTTGTTTATATAAACTATAATAGTATTTCCAAAGCAAACACACCAGTTGTAGTAGTGCAAGGAAACAGTGCATTATACTTTAATTACTTTAAACAGACATTCATTTTGTTGTTATTACTGTTCCTTTAAAGTGGACCCGTCATCCAGACACAAAAATCTGTATAGTAAAAGTCCTTTTCAAATTAAACATGACATCCAATTTCAAATTTTTATTAAAGCATTCATAGCTGTTTTAAGCTCATTTAAAAATCTCAGCTGTCAATCAAATATTGTCTGCCACTCCTCTATGCCTTAGGCAGGGCAGATAATTACTTTCACTTTCCATTCAGCACTTCCTAGATGTCACTGCTCTCCCCACATTCCCCCAGTTCTCTTAACCATTTAATTGTGTAGCCAGGACATGGGGATAGATATAGGGTCCCCCATTCTGGTGCACAAACAAGATTCTGAGATGATGCAAGGCTTGCCTTAATAACAGTGTCCACAAAATGGCTCCTGCCTGCTTGTTATAATTATGAATTCCCAGACTGAAGAAAACAAGATTAAAATAATTTATATAGTGTAATTAACGTTCATTTTGCTTGACTAATGTGATAAAATAGGATTTTGAATATTTTTGTTGGGGTGACGGGTCCACTTTAATGTAACAATCAGGCAGTGTGGGATATAGAGCAGCAGGACCTCTCCATTATTTATGGATATGTAATGGTAAAGGGTGTTTAGCCCTTTAACTTGCTCAAGCTTGTTAGAGTTCTTCATAAGAGTTGTACATTTCTGTCTCCTGTTCAGGTGAACAAAGAAGATCATTACAGCACTCATAACAACGATCACTTTTTCCGAAGCGACTCTATACCAATTGAAGAACTGTATCGCACCTCTGTCATCAGACCTTCCCCATTTGATCCGAACCCAAGGAGAGCCTACTTCCCTAACCAGGTGAAAACAGCTAGAGAGGCATTCCCAAGTCTCAGTGTGTTATTCACCAGTAGCCGCATTTCATATATATATATAATCACCCCTCTCAAATGTGGATACTAGCTACTACCTCTGTCTGTTATATATATATATCACCTTCCATCACATTTTCCCAGTGTAGGAAGAATTAAAATACTTTTGGTTCCAAGCATAGTTGCACGTGTTAGAATGTTACCATTGTGTAGAGCAGGGGTGTCCAACCTTTTGGCTTCCCTGGGCCACATTGGAAAAAGAAAAATTGTCTGGGGCCACCCATGAAATACACAAACACTTTTGATGTAAAATTAAAGAAAATACACAGAAAAGACCAGATTGAGCTAAACACTGGAATATGGGACACCTGGATATTAAATAGACTTATTATTAAATTATTATTACTACTAAGAGGGCAATGGGCAGAGTCCCCCCTCCTGCCTACTGCTATATCCATTGCAACATGAAGCTTCCTCAGGAACCAAGGGTTTCAAGCTGGGCCGCATTTATATCCGTCCTGGGCTGCAGGTTGGACGCCTGATGTACAGCAATGCATATAATCACACTTCTAGATAAGGAAATAATATTTTGACATGAACCCCTAATTACTAACTGCCCCTGTGAAAAGTAGAGGTTGGGACAGATACTTTAAAGGAGAAGGAAAGTTACCAAAGCAGTATATTGCCAATAGAATAACCACAATAGTGCAAGCTATAACACTATATTTATTCTGCAGAATGCTTTACTATACCTGAGTAAACAGCTGTAGAAACTCTTTGTTTAGGATAGCAGCTGCCATATTTGCTTTGTGTGACATCACTTCCTGTCCTGTTCTCCCCGCTCACTTGTTGCTCTAAGCTCAAATTACAGCAGGGAGAGAGGCGCAAACTGAGCATGCTCAAGCCCTAGCATGCTGAGAACAAAAAGTCTGATACAGAAGTCCATGTGTACACAATAAAAGGAAATAAATGCAGTGTTTCTTTTGACAGAGGACTCAGAGCAGCATTACTTTGAGGGTTTACTGGTATATTTATATAGACCTTTCAGATAAACCTTACTTAATTTTAGCCTTTCCTTCTCCTTTAAATAGGCTTGATGTATCTGTAGTAAGGATGCACCGAATCCAGGATTCAGTTCGGGAATCAGCCAGTATTCGGCCTTTTTCAGCAGGATTCCTTCTTCCTGACCAATCCAAATCCTAATTTGCATATGCAAATTAGGGGCGGGGAGGGAAATTGCATGACTTTTTGTTACAAAACAAGAAAGTAAAAAATGTTTTCCCCTTTCCATGCCTAATTTGCATATGCAAATTAGGATTCAATTCGGTATTCGGACAAATCTTTTGCAGAGGATTCAGGGGTTCGGCCGAATCCAAAATAGTGGATTCGGTGCATCCCTAATCTGTAGTTTAAGTTTACCCTACAGAACTACTTTTCTCAATGAAAATTGCCAAAGGTTTTTATTTATATTATATTATATTGATGGTATTCATGCACCACAAATCTCCATGCAGTTAAAATGCCCAAGAGCTGCTTTTTTTCAGATGTAGGGGTAAAATTGCTATTGTGACTATAATGTAGTTACATGTGGCCATAACCAGTGCCATTTCTTTTGCCTAGGTTCCTCTCAAGCCACTCAGACATGTCAGCTTCCAGGACGAAGATGAGATAGTGCGCATTAACCCTCGTGACATGATTATTCGTCGCTATGCGGATTACCGGCACCCAGACATCTTTCGGAATGATGCTGATCGGGAGGAACCAGACGATATTACGCTCTTTACCAAGACTGACAGTAAAAAGCCCAGCTATCTGTACTCCCCAGCCAACGGCAGAGACTCTAGTAAGGAGCCAAAAACAGCTGATGTTTGTAAGATTCAGCCAACGTCCGCTCTAAAAAAGTTCAAAAGAAAAAAAGAGGATGGAGAACGGTCAAGATGTGTATACTGCCAGGAGCGATTTAACCACGAGGAGAATGGAAGGGGGAAGTGCCAGGATGCACCAGACCCCATCCAGAGGTGCATTTACCAGTTCAGCTGCATGCTGTGTGCTGAGAGCATGCTCTACCACTGCATGTCAGACTCTGAAGGAGATTATTCCGACCCATGCTCTTGTGACGCCTCTGATGAAAACCTGTGTCTGCGCTGGCTGGCTCTAATCACGTTATCTTTTATAGCCCCTTGTATGTGCTGCTACCTCCCACTGCGCACCTGTCACCATTGCGGTGAGATGTGTGGCTGCTGCGGTGGCAAGCATAAAGCAGCTGGATGACACAGTTACTATTATCCTGTACTGTCAGGAGGAATTTCTACATTTACAAGATGGCTGCTGGTCCTTGCGTCAGCAGTTTTAAGTGGAGCTGTAACTGTCTCATGGGAGGAGAACTTCAAAAGTGGTGCCGTCTGGGTTCAGATAGGACCAAAAAGAATATGTAACAGTGCCAGTCGCTCGATAGATATATAAATATATATATATATTATTTTTTTTCTTTTTGTAATTAATATTATTTTATTTTTTATTTGCCATTCCTGTTCAAAAGCAGAGAATTTGTTATTTTTCAGATTGGCCGCCTTATAGTGGGATAATAAACTGCGAGGAAATCCATAAGGCAGAATGATACAATGAATGGATATCTATCCATTATGCCGTAGACTTAAGAAAGTGAGAAAACAATAATAGAACTATTATATATATATATTTTTCCCCCCCGTATTACATCTCCTCTCCAGAAAGCAGTATAATATGAGAAAGCTGTTGATCCTGGGGATGACTAACATTGTATACAAAAGAAACGTGACATGGAGGAAACGGACAAGCAACAGACATGCGGTTACCTAAAATGAGTTTTTAGTGGAACTAAATCATTTCTAGTTTTATTCAAGTGATTTTATGTATATATAACAAATGTCTATATTTAACTAAATATACGGTACGCAGAATTTTATGACTTTTGGGAAGGTGTCTCTTATGCTCCTTATTCAGCTTCCACCACTGTTTTCCTAATGAAAATTGGCACATTCCATTATAGGGCTGAGTCCTGCTGCTATAGAGGGGGTAATCTTTCTGGCAGCAGAATGGTTAAAAAGCTGTTTTTTTTTCCTTCAGTGTTTTGTTTTTTCAGAAGATTTACTGTTAATCCGGATTTTCTGTCTCTCGGATCTACCTGTGTTATGTCACATTATTTATACACTCTGGTACATAGAATATAACACAACTGTCAGATATATGTGTGTGTGCGTCTGTCTTTATTTTTATGCATTTTCTGCAGGGCTTGAAAAATAACAGGATTTTGGTTTCAGTTGTATGACCTGCAGATTTTAGTTAGACGCTGGGTGGCAGATTTATTAAGGGTCGAATTGAAAAAATCGAATTTTCTAATTTTTTCTATCGTCAAAATTCTCAAATTCAAATGTAAATAATCCAAAATGTATCGAATTTCATCAATCATACTCCGGCCATTTAAGAACTCAAATTCAAATATTCACCACCTAAAACCTGGCGAGTTCATGTATAAGTCAATGGGAGAGGTCCAGGGACCAATTTGGACATTCGACTTTTCGAGTCAGTTAAAATCATCCGATTTTTATATATTCGATTTTTTTCATAAACACAGTAAAATTTCGAGTATATTCAAATTTAATAGAGTTTTAAAAAAACTCAAATACCTTTCCAAATCAATGTAGACTCAAAGGCACATGGGTCAATTATTCCTGCAGGTGGAGCCTCAAATCAGAAGCTTCCCTTCATATGCCGCTCCTTCTATTGGCTTGGCTTGAACAAGCTGCTTCTTTCTTCCACCCTTGATTGGTGTCTGAGGGTTCAGAGATTAAGAGTTGTCCTTAGGAGAGCACTTTGTTCATACTTAGGGGCAGATTTACTAAGGGTTGAAGTTTTTGGGCTACTTCGAATAGCCCAAAATTCGATTTGTAATGAAAAAATTTGAATATTCAGAAATTCGAATTTCAAAGTACTGGCCCTTTGAATTCAACCATTCCCCCCTTAAACCTGCCAAATTGCCATTTTAGCCTATGGGGGACCTCATAGAACCTGTCCTGAAATATTTTCTAAGTACCAAGAAATCAAAGAATTTTGCGCAAAAGATTTTTATTCGATCGAAAATGGACCTATAATGATCGAATTAGGTACATTTTTTTAAAAAAAACTTTGAGGGTTGTATTTCGAAGTTTTTTCACTTCGAAAAATTCGGCCCTTAGTAAATCTGCCCCGAAGTGTTCACTCCAAGCTGTTATGGCTGGTAAATCCCTAAGTGCAAAGTGCAATGCTCTTCAGTAGAATTAACTAATGTGCACTATACACTAAACTATAGTACTGGTGGCCTCCTTAAATAAGGAGAATCTGGAGTTTTTGTGGATAACAAGATGCGTAACTCTAGGCAGTGTCACTCAGTGGTCACTAAAGGAAATAAAGTACCGTTTTGCATAAGAAAGGGCATTAACTTGTGGGATGAAAACATAATTATACCTCTTTATAGATCCCTAGTTAGACCTCATCTGGAGCATGCAGTGCAGTTTTGGGCACTGGACCTTAAGGGCTAGGCCAGACGGGGAGATTCGGGGGCATTTTGTCGCCAGGCGACTTCTCGCCGCGACTTGCGCTTTTTGAAATTGCTCCAAATTGCCTCGCGAGGCAATTTGGAGCGATTTCAAAAAGCACGCAGCTCCGTGTGGATACGCGCCGGCGTTCTCAAGCAACGCCGGTGCGCTTGGGTAAGTGGCTATTCGGGGAGGTTACAAGTCGTGGCGAGAAGTCGCCTGGCGACAAAATGCCCCCGAATCTCCCCGTCTGGCCTTAGCCTAAGAAGGATATAAATGAGCTGGATAGAGTGCTGAGATGTGCAACTAAACTGGGAAAGGGGATTGAAGATGTAAACTATGAGGAAAGACTTGTTAGAGGTTATGATTACTCTTTACAAGTACATTGTTAGAAGGGGGATCTTTTCTACATATAAAGAACAAGAGGTCACCCATTTAAACTTGAGGAACTGAACATTCATTAGAAGCAGTAAAAAGTGTTCTTCATAGTGAGGACAAATGTTTGTGGAATGCCCTGCCTGTTGGTGTGATGGCACATTCTAATAATGCCTTTACGAGTGGCTTGGATGACTTCCAATAATATTCAAGGCTGTAGGTCTGAAGGTGTGTGTTTATATATATATAATATATATATATACACACAGTGGGTCATTTGGAGGGTTTGCGCTTGATGGACTTTTGTCTTATTCCAACTCAAATTAACTATGTAACTTAGTTACACAACTAGATAGCTGTTTCTTTCCCCCTCTTTGGGGCTGCAGCAGGAAAAAGCTAAACGTCCTAAAATAGTTTCCTAACAATAGTATTTTGCCATTAAAAATATGACTTGTGAACTATGATGTGTTTCAGTAAGCATGCAGATCACTTCTACAGCAATAGATCAAGCAATTAGAGAACCACAACTTCCATTAAATAAGTATTAGTAATAGGGATATGAGTTTAACATGCTTGTGTGGCTCTTCCTCCAGTATAGCAATAAGCACACATATATAAATGACAGAGCCATATAGATGTCGAGGGTGCTGCATTGGCAGGTGGCAGATTTGATTATGATCCTGTGAAGACTGACATTGAAGCACAGACAAAGCATTTTGCACAGGGTAAGGTGCATAGGTAAATCAGACAAGAGATGCCCAACCTACAATCTTCCAGCATAGTTTTGACTACAATCCCCAGCACTTGACACACAACATATGATATCATGGCACAAATGTCTTTTTATATTGGGGGGGGTACATTTTTAATTTCTGCTAGCAAAAAAGGTTCCCTGAGATAATCTCTGGCTGTCGGACCTGCCACAGTTACAGGTTTTTCAGCTGTGTGGCTGCAGGCTCTTAGTTACCTGTCTTTCAGCAGAACAATGCATTGCTGGTCCCTCACGCAGCCACAACCAATTGCAGCCGAGCCGGTCTGCTCACATTCAAGCAGCACTCTTTGGAACAATGGCTTAATCAGCTGTGTGTGCAAAGGTAAGTAATCTCTGCATTCAAGGTAACATGGAGTGGCACAATTGTGAACTAAAAAAAAAAAAGAGGGTGATCGCTTTGGTGCATGAAGACTTTGAGCTTCCTCCATTAAACCTGTCACCCAAGTGAGAACGATAATTAACCTGCACTATTAAGGCCTATTACACTACTTCCTGGTGCTGTTTCGTTGGATAGAGCAAATGATCTCAGCCCCAGCTTGCACCAAGGCACAATTAAAGTATATTATATAATGCTTATATTAGCGCTGCCAATTATGCACAATGTAGTCACAGACATTTCCTGCTTAGATTGTTGCCTAAAGAACATTGATGGCAACCAATCTCTGTAAAGTGCTCTAAAGAGAAAACAAATGAATGCTATATAAATAGGAAGTAGTGTTAAAAGTTGACTGTGACTTGCCCAAGGCCATGATGACACAGGAGTCATGAATGAAACCAAACATAGTTGTCCATTGTCCAGTAGCTTAGCTACAAAGCCGTGCCCTTTTTCACTATATAATCACATGTCCATAATGGAACTTAACTAGCAAGATATCCAGGCTATACAATCAACCCCCTGCTGACCAACACCTGCCAACTT
Source organism: Xenopus borealis (assembly GCA_024363595.1). NCBI lineage: Eukaryota > Metazoa > Chordata > Amphibia > Anura > Pipidae > Xenopus > Xenopus borealis. Next base: position 96,002,486 of record CM044445.1, on the reverse strand, counting down.
TCCAAAAGGAAAAAAATGTGGATAACTCATAATCTCACCCACTTTCCAGTTATCCCCAATGTTTTCTGCAGCTAGAAAATTGTGGCTGAAGTGTTTACCTTTAAATAAGGTACCCTTTATATATATATATATATATATACTGTATGCACTGATTCCCACTGGCATCAAGTGGCTCCAAGTTACCCACATCATTCTTGGACCTCTCATGCTCCAAGTTCCAGGCATCTGACATAAGTAGTGTGCCACCCTGTAGGGATGTACACTATTGCCCAAAATGGGAGGAGAAAGCCCCCACTGCATGAAATGGGAAGGTAAGTGTAGGTTACACCACAGGCTCAAACCACTTAAACAATGGGACTTTATTATGGACTTTACCTGTCCATCAATAAAAGCATACTTAGCCATGCCCACAACACCTGAATCTATTGTGCAACAGAAAAACTAAACAGCACTATTTAAGTGTGAACACAAACACGGGTCAATGCAAAAAAAGCAAAGAGAAAGTACAACAGCAATGTTCCATTCATCTAGTTGTTCTTTTGGAACCAAGATAGTTAGAAAAATTAGATAATGAACATATTAGTGTGTCTTAAAGCTAAACCTAGGTGCACTCCATTTCTGTTGAGCTACAACCTGTTCCACTTTACAGCCAAAAGAGCTAGAGTTCAAATTCAATGTCATTTACAAATTACATGCAATGGTTTATGAAGCTTATCAGAATAGTTAGAATTTTATGGATGAGGCCCCACACCAGGCAAATCCAATGGGTCTATGTGGGCCCAGTGATCCTCCTGCTGGTCATATATCTACCCACATCCATGGCAACATAGCACTGACTCGATTGAGGGTGCATAAAGCGGGGAGAAATCATGGTTGTCGACCTCCCACATACAAAAATGTGATCATTGCTTAGAGCTAATCATTATCCAGTTGGTTACTCCGAGTGGTCACATAAAAGGTAAGTGAAGTGGTCAGCTCTTATCTCTAACTTTAGCCTCTTACTTTGAAAAAGAATGTCTAGTAAACTCAAATCGGTGATTAAAATGTTTATCCTTTGCAAATATGTGTAAACTCAAAATTGCCTTTCCGGTCACTATAAATAAGCACAGACAAAGAAAGTAAAACTTCACTGGGCTCAATATTGTTAGCTGAACCTGGTGATGGAGTGTCTACAGGAGCAAAGCCTAATGTCTACATGAACCATCACTTGGGTGGCTCCTTATGTCTCTAGTGATATCCTGAGGTCTGGATGTGACGACATTGGAAGGATTAATTTCCATAGTGATACAAACAAATACAGCAGATGTAAACACTGTGTTACACCACTGACACGGGGAGAGACCAATAACCATAGGAAGAGAAAACCCCATAGCACTCATCTCAGCTGAATAAATCTTTCAGTATGTGTTGCTTTTACATTTTAGGATTTCCGGAATCGCCCGAAGTTACTTCGTGAGGAAACTTCGGGCGATTCCGGAAATCGCCGCACCGCGTGTGCACAGAGCCGGCGCTTTTACATTTCAACTAGTGATGAGCGAATCTCCCGCGTTTCTCTTCGCCGAAAAATTCGCGAATTTCCAGAGAAATTCACGAATTGGCGAAAAAATTTGCGAAACGAGTTTTCGACGCGCGGTGCGTCGCTTCCGACGCGTCGCGTCATTTTTGCCGCGTCGCGTCAAAAACGCCGCGCGACTCGTTTTTTTGGCGAATTTTTGGGCGGTGAATTTTTGCTGCTGTTTCGCGAATTTATTCGCCAGCGGCGAATCGCGGGAATTCGCCGCTAATTCGCCCCTGTCGAATAAATTCGCCCATCACTACTAGCGACGGACAGGGAGAAGGACGTTCGGGGAGATTGTCGCCTGCTATTAAACGCCAGGCGACTGAATCTCCCCGAATCTCCCTGTCTGTCCCCAGCCTTAGAATGACAAAGGCATTGGTATATAGAGAAAAGATACAACTGGTCTATATATATATTTTTTTATCTTTGTGGTTTTTGCATTACATCATTCCAGTTTGGAATTTGAGCAGTTTTTATGGTTGAAATTATATTGGTGCAGAGCAGGCCCTCTTAGAGCAATCTTCCAAACGGACATGCAAAATCTAAAAAATAGTTTATTAGGTAAACATGGATGTAGCCTTACGCATTTCGTGTTCTACAAAAACAATTTATCAAGTGTCGAATTCCGAATTCCTGTCAGTTTTCCAAAACTCCCGTCAACTCCCATAAATGTGAAATTCGTCCAATCGAAATTCATTAATTAAATCAAAGTTTCGCAGCTCAGACTAATTGTGAAAACGCAAATCAAATTTGAGTCAGATTAGAAAAACTCGATTCGAATTTAAAAAACTGAAACGTCAGTAAGTCTGCAAACATCGCCAAATTGATCCCTGGACTTCTCCCATTGACTTAAACAGCAAAACAGCAGGTTTTAGGTGGCGAGTAGTCAAATTCGAATACTTAAAGGGCCAGCATAAGATAGATCTAGAAAATGTAATTGATTTTTTTTTTTGTAAAACTCAAATTGAATTTGGATAACTCCATAGTTGAATTTAACAGTTTTGAGCATACATTTTTTTTTTTTCAATTCGACCCTTGATAAAGCTACCCCTTAATCATAGGCTCTGTTTTTATAGTTTGTTTGAATGGCAGACCAGATGTTGGATAGGTGAGACTCTGATAAGATAAGTACAGTTATGGGATCCTTTACCTGGAAAACCGCTATCCAGAAAGGCACCTATACACTCCATTTTATCTAAATAATCCAAATGTTTTAAAATGATTTCCTTTTTCTCTGTAATAATAAAACAGTACATTGTACTTGATCCCAACTAAGATATAATTAATCCTTAGTGGAAGCAAAAGCAGCCTATTGGGTTATTATTATTTTCTAGTAGACTAGTCTTAAGGTATGAAGAATAATATCATGGAAAGATCCGTTATCTAGAAAACCCCAGGCCCCAAGCATTCTGGATAACAGGTCCCGTACCTGTAATAAAATAAATGATGATAATAATATCTAGCTCTTAGTTTAATAAGATAACCTGTCTGACCCTTGCAACCATACAGTCTAATAAAAACAGAAAAATCATCTAAGAATATCACTGTGTATCTTATACTAACTAACAGTTGCTTTAACAACCTTTTATTCTCTCCATTTAATGATTGTCAGGGGGTGCTGGAACATAGTGGACTAGTTGGATCTGACCACTGTACAAGTATTATCAGCATACTGTAAGAAAAGTTTAAATATACTACAATGTCACATGACATACCCCTTAATTAGATTTTATGTTAGTTGGAGAATTTTCCTTTAAAGGAGAACTAAACCCTAAAAATTAATATGGTTAAAAATTCCATATTTTATATACTGAACTTATTGCACCAGCCTACAATTTCAGATTCTGAATAGCAGCAATGATCCAGGACTTCAAACTTGTCACAGGGGGTCACCATCTTACTCAGTGGGCTCTGAGCAGCTGTTGAGAAGCTAAGCTTAGGGGTTGTTGCAAACTACCAAGGTGAAAATGAGGTTGGTCTGTTATATAAGTAGTGATTGGTGAATGTCCGCCGTATCGCTGAACAATTTGCAAATTTCCAGGGAAATGGCAAACAATTTGTGGAACAGTGAATTTTGACGCCGGGGTCAATTTTTGACGCTGGAATCCAAACTTTTGATGCCGGCGAATTTTCACTGGGAATTTGCAAATTTATTTGCTGGTGGCGAAACGCAGAAATTCACTGCAAATTAGCCCCTGGCAAATAAATTTGCCATCGCTAAGTATAAGGAAAGTCTGAAATCGAATAAGACTAGAAATGCTGTATTTAGTATACTAAACATAAACATGAACTTACTGCAGCTCAAAGTCTAATCAAACAAATGATTTATGCTTTCAAAGTTGGTCACAGGGGGCTGTCATCTTGTAACTTTGTTATACATCTTTGTAAGTCCAAGACTGTGCACATGCTCAGTGTGGTCTGGGCTTCTTAGGGCTGGTCATAAATGATCAAAACAGGGAAACAAACAAAGCTGCTGGAGTTCTGCATGGCTGGGAAGTAAGGCGGGGCTCCACCTGCTGTTCATAAGTATTATTGTTTCCCTGCCCAGCATTAAGGGACTGTCTGACGATTCCTATCCACAACAGTAAATGAAGGAAGAATTTCAATGCATACAGTACACTTTTTTTAATTAAAGTATATTGGAGATAGGTTTCTTTTTCATTAAAGTAAAAATGGGATTTTATTTTTTTGCCTTTAAATTCTTATGCTAGTTGCACTGGTTTCTGGGCTACTAATCAGCCTTAAGCTGGCCATAGACGTAAAGATTTTTGAAAGATCCAATGGTTATCTTGAGACCACGATTGTCTCAAAACGATCGTTTAAATGTCCGATGTGTCCATCAACTAAAAAGATCATTTCAGGTGATATTGCCAGCAAAACTGAAGGATCGCAGCCTGCTTGGCCCTGCAAACATAGGTAGATTGCACGGGGACCGATAAAGATTTTCTAACCTGGCTGATCACTCTTCAGACCGATGTCGGACGAAAAATCGTAAGATGTACGATCGTTCGAATCCCATAATTTGACAGATTGGTCGGACTTCCCTAAGACCACTCATTCGGCAGAGAAAGATCTTTGCGTCTATGGGGAGCTTTATATTGTACCATATGTGGTTGAACCGCACCTCTCACCTTTATATTGTGACATTTCTATTCTATGTGTACTGTATATTGTGAGTGGGTCCCTAAGCTCAGTAAGTGACAGCAGCACAGAGCATGTGAATCAGCGAATCAGCAGAAAAGAAGATGGGGAGCTACTGGGGCATCTACTGGGGAGACACAGATCTTTACTGCTAAAGGGCTGTGGTTGCCTTGGGCTGGTACACAAGCACAAAATATAATGTACAACATTTCTAGCTATTTCTTTAGTTAGGCTTTATTTCTCCTTTAAAGAATTTTGATCCATCTAATCACATTAATATGGAGTCGCCTGATTTTCATTCAAATATACTTGAAAACAATTCAGTATGAGGCATAATACCGTAGGAGTTAAACACACCATTCCAGTTTGGAGTATACCTTAATGTTTAATTATTTGAGGAATGTCAGCACTCAGTAACTTCTGTGATACCCAGATTTATATCATTCCTAGAAATCCTTTGCTGGGGCAATGGGCACAGCTAATACAAACTTTCAAGAGTCAGATCTCCCTCTTGTGTTATGAATTCACGGGCTGACCTCTTGTAGGCCGGGGTGAGCAATGTTCCCTTTGAACTCCATTTTCATGTCATGATCAAAAGTAGCGAATGCAATTATGGCAAGAGAACCAATGAGGTGAAGAGGGCAAGGGGTATTAGTTTTCAAACATGCCAAATGCAGCATAATGAACTAGATTGAATTTAACATGAAATATGGCTTGAGGCCCCAGATTTCCTCATCAGTTAAGCTAAAATGATGTGTTTTGTCACTGAATCTAGCCCAGTTAATGTTAAAGGAAACATGCATTCTACTTATTCTTTCTTATATGTTTCATTTGTGCAACACATGAGGGTATAGATAGTTTGTGCCCCCTTAGATGAACATTTATCTGCAATATTTTCCCTTTTATTTGAATGACTGTATTTGTTTGGGTACTTAATTAGGATTTGGAGAGGAGGGTTCCTCTCTTTATATAATACAGGTGTGAGATCCATTATCTGGAAACTATGCAAAGGCCATCTCCCGTGGCTAAAACAATACCTTGTACTTAATCCAAACTATGATATAATTATTTAAAGGGATACTGTCATGGAAAACCTTTTTTTTTTTTAAACACATCAGTTACTCCAGTAGACTTCTGCACTGAAATCCATTTCTCAAAAGAGCAAACAGATTTTTTTTTATATTCAATTATGAAATCTGACATGGGGATAGACATTTTGTCAATTTCCCAGCTGTCCCTGGTCATGTGACTTGTGCCAGCACTTTAGGAGGGAACTGCTTTCTGGCAGGCTGTTGTTTTTCCTTCTCAATGTAACTGAAGGAGTCACAGTGGGACATGGGTTTTACTATTGAGTGCTGTTCTTAGATCTACCAGGCAGCTGTTATCTTGTGTTAGGGAGCTGCTATCTAGTTACGTTTCCATTGCTCTGTTGTTAGGCTGCTGGGGGGAAAGAAAGGGAAGGGGTGATATCAATCCAACTTGCAGTACAGCAGTAAAGAGTGATAGAAGTTTATCAGAGCACAAGTCACATGACTTGGGACAGATGGGAAATTGACAATATGTCTAGCCCCATGTCAGATTTCAAAATGAAATATAAACAAATCTGTTTGCTCTTTTGAGAAATGGATTTCAATGCAGAATTCTGCTGGAGTAGCACTATTTACTGATGCATTTTGCAAAAAACATTTTTTCCCATGACAGTATAATTATTTAATGTTTACATGATTTTCTAATAGACTTAACGTATGAAGATCCAAACTACAGAAAGATCTGTTACCCAGGTCCCAAGCATTCTGGATAACAGGTTCCATGACTATATTTTGGAAAGGATTTTATCCAGTAATCCAGAATCTGGGGGTTGCTCTATTAATATATAAGTTTGTATAACATTTAAGGTTAGTGTTTAACTCTATATAAGGTGATTCTGTGTTGTACGGGACAGATGAGCTTTGGTATACTATCATTCTTTTTCAAGATGTTTACATTACTTCTTCCTGTTTGCAGAAATATATCTTCCTGTCTAAATTCCAGCAGAAAGCATGTGGGAGGCTGCAGGTGGAAGAAACCTCACTGCTTGGATACGGAAAGCCTTCACATGGCTGTCATTGCAGGCTTATATATGGTACGTTTATGCTAAACCCAATTTCCTATACAGGTATGGGATCCTAATTATGGGATGACTGTCTCTCATAGGCTCCATTTTATCCAAATAAACCAAAATGATTTCCTTTTTTTCTCTTTATTATTAAACAGTGTCAAACTAAGATATAATTAATCCTTATTGGAGGCAAAAACCAGCCTATTGGGTTTATTTAATGTGTAAAATATTATCTAGTAAACTTAAAGTATGAAAATCCCCAGTCACAAGCATTCTGTATAACAGGTCCCATCCCTGTATCTGAATTTTGTAGCCTTTTGGCAAATTTCCTTTAGTTGCCTGAAGCTGGGACATATACATTGTAGAGAAACTGTCCCAGGTGGAATGGAGGGGAAAATGAAAGAGCCACCTTTTCCTGAAAAAAATACCAGCCTTACTATATATCAGTAATCCCCAACCCGTAGCTCGTGAGCAACATGTTCTCCAACCCCTTGAATGTTGCTCCCAGTGGCCTCAAAGCAGGTGCTTATTTTTGAATTCCAGGCTTGGAAGCAAGTTTTAATTGCATAAAAACGAAGTATAGTACCAAGCAGAGCCTCCTGTAGGCTGCCAATCCACATAGGAGCTACCAAATAGCCAACCACAGTCCTTATTTTGCACCCCAAGGGACCTTTTCATGCTTGTGTTGCTCCCCAACTCTTTTTACATTTGAATGTGGCTCACGGGTAGGAAAGGTTGGGGATCCCTACTATATATTTATCTTTTTTCCCTATTAATAAAATTGGGATCAACCATCAAAAATGCCGCCTGAGGCGTGTGTCTCAACTTGCCTCATTGGCGGAGCGCTCCTGGCTATACTGTATGCTTATGTGATACAGAAATAGATGCACTTCTATATATTGGTGGTCCCACATAAGTTGTCTGTTGTGGACCCCCATCTGCCTAAATGGAGCACTAGTTTAACTAGACACTGTGACCTCCCTGCAGGAAGCTTTTCGATGTTCCCAATTTAAAAGGTAAAGTGTGCCAAAATTATATGTTATATGCCAAACTGTATCTCTTGTCAATTCATTATATTGTGGGGCATATTTACTAAGGGTAGAATTTCGAAGTGAAAAAACTGCGAAATTTTACCATTAGGGCTTTTTTGATTGAAAATGGACCTAATTCGATCGAATAGGTCTGCTTTTGATCGAATAAAAACCGTTCAAATCGTTTGATCACATTGTCCAATTTGCAGGATTTTGTGCAAAATCTTTTGATTTCCTCGGACACCTGAAATTAAACTCTTTATTTACATCTATTATAATATTGGCTTTGAAAGCTACTTCTAACTTTGCCATAAAGTATTTGCATGATGCTTTTACATTACCTGTCTGATCCCCCAAGTTCCTGTATGAGGGGGCTGCCCTATTTGTGCAGCAGGAGTCCGTTAGCATTAGAAACTGTAACTAACAGACTGAGATGGGACAGTCTGGTTGGCAAAGTCAGAGTGTCAGAGAGTCAGGCTTAGGAACTTCAACTAACAATTATATACAAAAACAAACCTCTCAGCAAAAAATGATCAACATGACCTATAGGAAACATTTAATGTACATTCCTATGTTAAAATTCATTTTTTAGTGTCAGTATCACTTTAAGCTGGCCATAGATGCAAAGATCCTCTAGTTTGGCGACATCGCCAAACGAGGGGATCTTTCCACAATATGCCACTAACACAGCAGGGCTATAACGGGTAGTCTGAATATTCGGCCATATGGTGAAACGATCGGATTATGATGACGCCAAGGGGCTCCGACGGGATGGTCGGAAGAAATTCAAACATTCCCGATTGATATTGTGTCTAGATATCAATCAGGAAGACCTGTCAGAAGCCCCCATACACGGGCAGATAAGCTGTCAAATTGGTGTAAACTACCGATATTGGCAGCTTTATCTGCCCATGTATGGCCAGCATTAGAAAAAAACTCAGGACAGGTTCTAGGAGGTCCCCATAGACTAAAATGGCAATTCAGCAGCTTTAAGTTGGTGAAGTGTTGAATTTGAAGGATTTCAAAGGGCCAGTACTTTGAAAATTCGACTTGTCGAATTTTAAATTTTTTTCCATTCAAATTTTTGGCCTATTCGATAGTCAAAGTAGCCTGAAATTACTTTGAAATTCTAATTTTATTTGAATATTCACTTTGACCCTTAGTAAATGTGCCCATTCATGTATTGTTGAAGTGGCCAAATGAGGGGTGTCAAACAGGGACTCTGATTGAAGAGGGGGATCTTAATCATGCAGTAGCTTGATCTTCAACAATTAATTTTAAGCCTCCATAGTTATAAAAAGCACAGAGTGAGGGGATTTGTTAAAGGACCAGTAACATCAAAAAATGAAATTGCTTTAAAGTAATTAAAATATAATCCAGTGTTGCCCTACACCAGTAAAACTGCTGTATTTGCTTCAGAAACACTGCTATTGTTTATATAAATAAGCTGCTGTATAGCAATGGGGGCAGCCATTCAAAGGAGAAAAGGCTCAAGTTACACAGCAGATAGCAGATAAGCTCTGTAGAATATAATGTTATCTGTTATCCATTACTTATCCTGTGCCATGTAGCCTTTTTTCAATTTCGGCCAATGCTATAGCTTGTTTATAGGAACTATAGTAGTGTTTCTGAAGCAAAAAGAACAGTTTTACCAGTGCAGGGCAACATTATATGATATTTTCATTACCTGAAAACACTTTCATTGGTGTTACTGTTCCTTTAATTGCTGAAACTCTGCATGGGAAAAAGCTGTTGGGTGTCTCCGTATGTGATATGACAAGTGATCTAGTGAGTGTATAAGACATACCAATTTATCCTGGAAGTCTGTAAGGAGGTAAAATGTGAATTATTAAAAAGTTAAAGTAATAATTAGTTTGACCACTATGTGGCAGTGAAAGTGGTGGCAGTTGCACTGTGAAAGTTGTTGGTTCAGAAAAGTGAAAAAGCATTCAGGAACAGGAAATATGGTGGCGATTCTGGCAGTGACAGAGGAAGGGACAGCAGTCTTTGTTAGGGATAGGTGAGGAGAACAGTTTGTGCCACTGTCTACCTGCTATGAAGGCGTCACAGCAATAAACTTCAACTGTTTAAGAGAAAGGCTTCCATACCTTGTGTCTTAAGTTTAAAAGTGTGTGAAGTTAAATCTGTGAAATTCAATAAAACTTTATTGACTTTTAGCAACTTTTGAATTGACCTTCATTTTTTTTTTTTATAGTTTTTGAATTATTTGACATCTGAATTTTTCCAGCTTTCAAATGGGGGTCACCCATCCCTTCTAAAAAAAAAAACAAAAACAAATGCTCTGTAAGACTTCTGTTGTTTCTACTTATTCTTACTTTCTTTCTAGTTAGTCCCTCTCCTATGCCTGTCCCTTATTCAAATCAATGCATGGTTGCTGGGGAAATTTGTACCCTGGCAACACGATTGCTGAAATTGCAAACTGGAGAGCCGCAGAATTAAAAGCTAAAAAAGTCAAAAACTTAAAATAATAAAAAAATGAAAACCAGTTGCAAATTGTCTCAGAATATCACTCTCTCCATTGTACTAACAGTTAATTTAAAGGTGAACAATCCCTTCCAAAATTCTCACTGATATGTCTACAGCCAGGTCCGGACTGAGAATCAAAATAGGCCCTGGCATTTTAGATTCATAGAGGCCCAAACAGCCCCTCACCAGCCCACTAAATACTGACTTTCTATGGCACCTTTTAGCAGCCCCTCTGGCATTTGCCCGAACCCACAGATTGCCAGTCCGGGCCTGTCTACAGCACAGACAGCCCTTAACTTTGAGAAACAGGGACAACAACATGTTGTTTGTCAGCCCTTGCAACACTGCAATGTCCAGTCTATTTTAACAGCCAGGAAAGCATGGCTAAAATTAAGATTTGCTATTTTGATCTTGAGATCTTGGGATCTTTAGTTGTGCTGCTGTCTCTGAACACTGCCCTTTTTAATGCAGAGTTGTAGTATGAGAAAGGGTTTATAAAACCAGTGGCGTAACTACCAGGGGAGCAGGGGGTCCAATTGCAATAGGGTCTGCTCACTCTCAGGGTCCACTGGAAAGGCTAGGAGAACTCCAATGTGCAATTCATAGGGGGAGAGCCCGATAAGGGGGCCCGGGTGCCAAACCAGCACCAGGGCCCACCAGTAAGTAGTTACGCCACTGTATAAAACTATTCAATTATTCTCCAGTTGCTGAAATATAAAAACAAAGTCGAGGAGTTTTCTGGGTTTTTTTTTTGTAATTTCTACAAACACTACAAACCAATTCCTTCTTAATCCTGGTTTAGATAAAAGGGTGCCAATCCCCTCTACATTTGGATCATCAGGATGTGCTCATGCAATCTACCTCTAAGCTCTGGGAAACCAGGGGGTGTCTGTTGGGTAGACTTTGGGCCAGATTCAATTCAGTGAGAAAAAAATTACGTCATGGTTTATCACATGCTAAACAATAGTGTTTTCATGTAATAAACAGCGAGATAAGTTTTTCTGAATTGAATTGCATTGCGCTTTGAATGTCGTGATTGAGATTTCATGTGATAAACCTTTTTCTCACTGAATTGAATCAGGCCCATCATGTCAAGAGACTGTGTGCATGTGCGTGACACTTATTTTACATGCATACATACTCACAGACAGTGATTCGTTCCATTGGCTGCTTTCACCAACATTTGTTTAGCCACAAAGAACTTTAAGACAAGGCATGTTTTAATTTGTTTGCACTTTACATCAATCGCGGCATCCCACTCATGTTTAAATAGTTGCACCACACACCAATGTCATTTAGATTTTTTGAGAATGATTTTTGATCAAGATCAAGTTTTTGGTTCTCAAAGAAAACTGTAGCAGAATTACAAGTGTTAAACTTACAAAATGACACAGAAGTGTCAGATGCACCAAGACAGTTAGTCATTCAGCCATCATCATGCTTTAGGTATCATTATTATTTAACTGACCCATCAAAGCTAATCACCGAGTGGCCTCAATGAGTTATTTTATTTTTGCAAAGTTGCATAACAGCAAAACAGACTTCTAATGTTGCATGGACTACTAGTAAAAGTAAATGACCGCATTTCACCCTCTTGTGGCCAAATTCAACACAACACTGTTTTGCAAGACAAAACTGGAGATATTGTGGAGCACTGTGATTCAATCTGGTTAGCGCAGGCAGAGGGTTATTCTTGCATTTGGACTTGTGTTATTTTTTGGAATCTGTCTGGTAAGTTGAACAAGAAACCCTTAGGTTCCTTTATGTCATGTTTTTTTTACCCACAAAGTGTTGTTTACTGGCATTTCCAAGCTTCCATTGCATTAATTTTTACACTTGCACACCATTCATCAAAAGGGGTTAAAGGGTTGCACTGTAAATGCCCCAAGTAGCAAGTATTAGCCCAAATTCCTTTCGAATTTGCTTAATTGCATACATGGTTTTAGCACTTTTTATTTGTAAATTAACCGTTCATCCTGTAGTGTTTAGAAGTATATCTCATCAGTGGTTTTACTTTGGGGGACCTGACCAGGCCACGACAGCCAATCTGTGGGTTCTGGCAAATGCCAGAGGGACTGATGTCAGATGCCATAGAAAGTCACAATCTAGTGGGCTGGTGGGGGGCTGTTTGGGGCTCTGTGTAATTGGAATGCAAGGGCCTATTTTGACTCCCATTCCAGACCCTCATCGAATTTTCAGGGGCCCCCACCTCCAACCAAAATCATGTACAATAACACTTTGAAAATAGAAAGAGGGACAAAAAGTTTTTTTGCTGCAAAAATTTTAACCATGCCCATTTATGGCCACACCCCCTAATTGTCATGTCCATTTTACAAATTTGGCAGGTTGTGGAAAGTTTGAATGCATTTCTGGGGCTTTTAGGGTTCAGGTTTTATGCGTTATAACAGTTTTGTTAATTAAGGTGAACTGCCTGTTATGCTGAAAGTCAGTTTCCCCAAGAGACCTCCTTATCTTAAATAGATACAATTGTTTCTTTAGAGCAGTCCTCAATGCACACTTACAGCTTGCCATCGCTGGATGCAAAAAATGAGTTTGTAAAATAAAAACAAATTGTTTATTGAAAAAATGCAGTCAAAAACATGGCATACACTCGTACGATGCGGGCAGGGGGAGCATGGCTCGACGCGTTTCCTGACTCTGCTGGTCACTTCTTCAAAAAGCCAATGCGCCCTCTGCTGAATACTCATATAAGTAACCAATTAGAACAATTCAGTTGGTTAATAGCTAAAACAAGTAGTTTAAAGGCTAAAGGAAAACACAGACACTACTTCTGCATATATTATCATTAAAATGTCAAACACCATGTACAATATAATATAATAAATCTAATAAACCTAATCAATATACTGTGTCAATTGAGCAGCGAACAGTCAGGAATTCAAACGTGTGTCTTCATTGTTGCATATCAATGAAATTATATAAGACTATGACGCATGCACTCGTGTCCTTGAGAACTAAGGGAAAAGAAAACAAAGCACAGACCTACCAAGAAGAGACAGAACCCAACAAGTGAATCTGAAGTTAATCTAGCTGATTTCCCATTCCCTATTAAGACCTCCCGCGGAGATAGTACCAAAAGTATATATATCCAATAAGCTTCTCTCTTTAATAGGGTATTATCAATGTCACCTTTTCTAATCCCGGGGGTAATAATATCAATGATTTGGAAAGAGAAACATAACTTGTTGTTATGTTTATCTAATAAATGTTTGGCCACAATTGTTTCTTTGCTTATCTTAAATAGGAACAAATGTCTCTAAATGCACCTGCCACATAACGTTTTCTGGGCTCTCTCTCCAAAAGATAACTGCTTCGTATCTTTTTCTAGCATCTGTGTAGGAGATCAAAGAGAAAGTCAGGACATTTCAGTAACAATCCGGGACAGCAGGTTGAGCTATCAAAATCGTGACTGTCCTGTGTAAACCGTGACAGTTGGGAGATATACCTGTGTAGCAAAACAAAAAAATTGAGGGTCACCTGCAACACAAAAAAATTCAGATCTGCTTCATTCATTGTACTTGATGACACTTAAGCTGGCCATAGACGCAAAGATCCGATCGTAAGATGATTCCACGATCGGATCTTTGCATCTCCCGACCTGCTCCCGACCTGTCACTAACCTTCAGATCAACTATAAGTAGTAAAAAGCACAGACAGCTGACGTTCTGCCCCTGACAAGGATCGTACGAAAGTTGTACGATTAAAAACCTAGTGACGGTCTCCCACTGAAAATCGTACGATCTGCAATAGACGCAAAGATATTATCGCCAGCCGACAAAAATTTTCTAACCTGGCCGATCGACCAAACGACCGATCGGCATGGCACGACAAATGTCGGAGCACTCCACACACGATCCGAAAGTCGTACGATAGTCGTACGAATCCTCGATTCGTACGACCAAGTCGTTGCGTCTATGGCCAGCTTTATGAACTTCACTAGGCCCAGCAATTCCTACCCTAATGCTGGCAGATGTAATGGGCTGTGAAAACCTTTTACAAATGTTTGGACTGTTGGCCAAAATTTATCGAGTAATAATGACACTTGATGCCAATGTTGTTAATATTTGTTTCCAGAATAGTTGTATTTAATTTTCTATTTGTACATAGCACCACAAGAGTTGTGAAGAGAATAGATGCACAAGTACTAGATGTTGCAGTATATAGTTAGAAATGAAATCGTTTGTAATAACACGCTCTACTGATGGGGAGGCCTGCCATGTCCAGGGTTCGTCGCCAATCCAAATCTGATGTGCATTCGTGGCACTTCTGAGTTTTTGACGTGCATCCGACGTCATCTTGCGTGAAATTCAAATATTTTAAGGTGTCATGTCCTTTTTCACATTGCCCAATGTAGGTCTATTTCTGTAGTTCCTAAGTGTGGTTCCAAGTCTGATCTTTGTTCATAACCCTTGGCTGGTCCTGACCTTAGAATTATGCCGCCTGTACTGATCTCTGCCTGTTAGTGATTCTGACTCTGTACCGCATTACTGTTTGGTTCTTGACCCCAGCCTGTGACTATACTTTTGTACTTCTGATTCCTGCTCTTGTACTGCTTTGTCTGATTGGTGCCGATCCATCCTGGCCATTGACTATGCTTCCAGTTCCCTGTTCTACAAAAACACATACAGTTCCCTAGCCTGCCTCTTTGGAGCAATCAGTAGCGGTGGGCTCCACCCGAAGCCAAAGGCGACTTCGATAGGCAGAAGAGTAAGCTGTGACCAGGTTCTCAGAGTTAGTTCTTAGTATGGGATAGTTTACATTACATCCTTGTTGCAAATAGCTTACAATCTGAGAAAATGGGACAAAAACAAAAAGGCAAGGAGAAGGAATGTCGAGTACATTAGTATATTTTTCATCTTATGAGTCACTAGGGTTGCTACCTGGCTGGGATTTTACCGGCCTGGCCAGTTAAAACGACAGTTCCTCCCAAATGATAAATACATAGGAAGGCAGGTATTTTTTTCCAGAAAAGGTGGCAACTCTAGTCATCACTTTCCTTTCCCCCACCCAGAAAACTTATTTTTAGCTGCTACCAGCCTGTCAAATGTACTGTTCCAGGACCACCTCAAAGAGAACCAGTCATTTATACATGCCTTCCTTGCTATTATCCCCTTATCCATTATGTGTTGTACTATAAATTAAGCTACTAAATATGGAATATTTACACCAGAAGCTACAACGGAACATTGAACTTTTTGTTGTGCTGTACCAGAAGTAACCTTCAAAGATTTCATTGAACTGGATGGAGATCTGGTATACAAAGAGCTGTTTTTGACAACACAAATCAATTCAACACACTTTTAAAAATTCAAACTTACATGGAAGATTCCTTGACCCGGCCTAAAGCGTTTCATGTATACCATACACTTCCTCAGATTCTTAGTAGCCTTAGCACCCTGCCCTAGCATTTATAGGTTAAAAGTCATAGTGGCATACTGGATTGTAAAATCAATGTTTAATCCCTGAGGCACCAGTGTTCCCAGCTGATATTTCCATTTTGTTTTTTCAACTGGGTGAAAAAATGACTGATTCCCAACATATTTATTGTGTACCTTAGCAAAATGTTCAGAGCCGAGCCCCGCTTACGAGCGCAGAAGTCGATCAGACAGTACTAAAAATCAACATGAACAAATGAGGCCCTGCGATCCGAGTGTCCATTCCATTTCATTATGATGCGAACGTTGGGCCCCACGCGTTCTGCGCTAGAAGAGCCGAATTCCCGGGTTTGAAAACCGGAAATTCTGCTCTTATTTACCAGGAGCGGCTTTTTTTGCTGCCCCTGGTAACCAGAGGGGCGCTGCTGCCTGAGGCGAGTGCCTCAACTCGCCTCATTGGCGGAGCGCCTAGGGTTGCCACCTGTCCGGTTTTGAACCGGACAGCCCGGTATTTTGAAGGGCTGCCCGGTTCAATTCCTCCTGCCCGGTTTTCCAAATAAGGAAAACCGGGCGGGATTAGCTTGATTGACGCCGCGATCGGCCAATCGGTGATCGCGGCGTCATAGCTCCGCCCACTGACGTCACGGGACCGCCCACTGACATCACGGGACCGCCCCGTGACGTCACAGGACCGCCCCCCTGTCCGGCTGGAGCCACAGGGAAAGGTGGCAACCCTAGGAGCGCCCCATGGCGTATCGGGGAGAGATCCGCTCGTTTGGCGATCTCACCGTGTATGGCTACCTTTAGACATACTATGAATAGGGGAGGGTCTGAAAAGAAAGATGAGTAATAAAAAGTAGCAATAACAGTAAATTGGCAGCGAGTATTTGTTTTTTTAGATCAGGTCAGTGACTAGGGTTGCCACCTGGCCGGTATTTTACTGGCCTGGCCATTATTTTTGATGGTTGATCCCAATGTTATTAATAGGAAAAAAAGAAAAATATATAGGAAGGCCGGTATTTTTTTTAAGAAAAGGTGGCAACCCTATCAGTGACTAAAATGCTGAAAAGAGTAAAAAGAAGGCAAATAACTCAAGAACGCTAAAATATAAAACAAATTAAGGCCAATTAAAAGGATGCTTAGAATTAGCCATGCTGTAACATACTAAAGATTAACTCAAAGGTAGTACAGGGCATTCCAATTCCTGTGCTATCTGGAATGGCTGTGAGAGATTATACGTGAGCATTAGGACCCTGCAGGCAGGGGAAGAAAAGTCACATGGACGGAAGTGAAGCTACGTAGGATGTGGGACACATACACACCAGTGCAATTCTACTTTGTTCTCACTAACAGACTGCATGTTCCACTCACACATAAATGAGGAGAGTCCTGTGGAAACTTTATACATCTAACAAGTAACGTTTATTCATGGGACATTGAGAGGAGCGTTATTTGAAAATGGAAGCAGACCTGCAGGACACATTGGAGGCTCTGGGGTGAGTGAGGTTCTCTGTTTCTGGGGTCAGCATGTGTTTTACAGACTACACACTCGTCTCCCTGCTCTCCGTGTGGGGCATATAAATGCAAGAGGTGGGAGGCGGAGCTGAATCTTTAAAGGCGAACTGTAGAATTGTCCAACAACCATATACTGGATAGTTTTGCTTTTCCAGACATGGTAAAATAACCTGCTCCCTTCCAGCTGCTGTTGATCTGCATCCCAGCAAGAATTAGAGGCTGGCGTGAGTTGTCATTTATTTAACCCACAGCTGGGGGCCTTCTTTGGACTATTATAGAAAGGCCAGTTCTAAGCAACTTTGCAATTGGTCTTCATTATTCCTTTATAGTTTTTTTATTATTATTATTATAGTATTTACCTGTTTCTTCTGACTCTTTCCAGCTTTCAAATCGTAGTCGCTGACCCCATCTAAAAAAACAAATGCGCTGTAAGGCTACAAATGTGTTATTATTTCCACTTTTTATTATTCCTCTTTATATTCAGGCCCCTCTCCTATTTATATCCCAGTCTCTTATTCAAATCAGTACATGGTTACTAGGTTAATTTGGACCCTAGCAACCAGACTGCTGAAATTGCAAACTGGAGAGCTGCTGAATAAAAAGTTAAATAATCACATATAATTAAAGGGGAACTCTGGCTTCCAAACCAAAATTTGATAAAGATGCCCACATAACACAGAAACCCCTAATATACCCATCACTGTTACCTGTTTCTTCAAAAAGTATGAATAAATGCCATTTTCTATGCTGAAATCCAGCTGTTTGACAGATCTTTTCTTTCTGCATCATTTGAAATCCTGGCATGGAAGGAGGGGCTGTGTTACAAATTGTAACAACTTCTCCACAGCTGACAGACAGCATGCTGGAACTACTTAACCCACAATGCATTGCACTATGATGTTCCATTCCTTATTTAAATCACATATGCAGGGAATTGTAATTGTGGGGTTTGGAGGATGCAGGCTGAGGACAGCTCAAGTATAGTAAGCTTTCATAAGCATGTCTGTTCTTTCCAATTTATGTTAATTAAAATATTCTGTATTTATCTCTTCCAGATACCAAGGTCCTTTACTGGAGGAGGCTGTTTTAAACGAGGCATTAGAAACTGGTCTGACGTCCTCTGACTATTTCCAGGTCCTTTGCTGGCTCTGCTCACAGATTAAATTGTTAGGGGTCTTAGAGGAAAGTGTTAGTTCCTCATGTAAGTAGCTCCTACCAATAAAGGGGTAGTGACCCCTCCCCCCCCCCAAAAAAAATGCCTTATGAAGAAACTTTCCTATATCCATTATTTATTTTCTATGATTGCTTGGCAAAGTGGATGTACATGAAAATGCTATTGAAAGCTGTATCTGTTTCTCTCTTGCTATTCTCTGCCCTTCTGTTTCTGACTGTTCAGGTAATCATTCATTCATTCATTATATGCATTGTTCAGTATAAAAACTGAGTAAATAGGCTGTGCAAAATAAACAATGTTTCTATTATAGTTTGTTATCCAAAAATGTAATGTATAAAGGCTGGAGTGACTGAATGTCTTGCATAATAGCCAGAACACTACTTCCTGCTTTTCAGCTCTCTTGGTTTCCACTGATTGGTTACCCTGGTGACCAGGCAGTAACCAGTCAATGACTTGAGGAGGGGCACATGGGTCATAACTGTTTTTGAATCTGAACTGAATGCTGAGGAACAATCGCAAACTCACTAAACCGTTATTTCCCATGTGGCCCCCCTTCAAGTCTCTGACTAACTCAGAATTAGAGAGCTGAAAAGCAGGAAGTTGTGTTCTGTTGTGTTACACATCCAGTCTTTATACATAAAATTTTTGGCTAACTATCTTAGAAACATTTTTTAATTTTGCACAGTTTTTATTTTTACACTGAACTGTTCCTTTAAGTGCTGGGGCAGACAGGGAGATTCGGGAGATTCTGTCGCCTGGCGTTTAATTGCTGGCGACAATCTCCCCGAACTGCCTTCTCCCTGTCCGCCGCCTGTTTAAATCAAAAAGTGCCAGCGCCACTACACGGCGCGGCGATTTCCGGAATCGCCCGAAGTTGCTTCATGAGGAAACTTCAGGCGATTCCGGAAATCGCCACGCCGCTTGTGTATTGGCGCTGGCGCTTTTTGATTTAAACAGGCGGCGGACAGGGAGAAGGAAGTTCGGGGAGATTGTCACCAGCGATTAATCGCCAGGCGACAGAATCTTCCCGAATCTCCCTGTCTGCCCCAGCCCTAATGGTATCTTCAGAAGTATAGTCTTGGCTGGAGGAGAGCTGGCTTGTGCTACATTGTTGCAATAGTCAAGACTAGCAGGCAGGGCAGCAAATAGCATGGGATAGATATATACTGATTTTAATAACCGTTACATTTACACATAACTTGAAAATCTTTGATAAAATGTGGTTGATATGGTTTCTATCATTAGGCAATGTTTTATTTTAGTTGTAATATAAATATTAGTAAATATTTTACTTCTGGCGGCTCTCTTTTCTGATTATGAAAAAGTAGTTCAATGACTGTGGCGTTTTGCTTTTATTTCAAGGTGATGATTTTGAGAGTGTTCAGTTGGAAGTAAGTGGGTTTCTAAAAGAGCTGTCCTGCCCTTATCCAACCCTTGTGACTGGCGATATCAAGGAAAGACTCAAAAGCAGAGGGGATTGCCTTAAGTTGCTATGTGAGTGTGCTTTTTTATTTCATCTCACAATAAGGTCATTCGTTCACAACTCCTACCTCCTCTCACCTACACATAAAAAGCTGTATAACAAAAGCTATTTGCAAATTAAACATGGATATAAAGAAAATGGTCTGTAAGCTTTAGCCCCCATTAAAAGGCATGGGAAAAACTTTTTTCTCTATATATGCCAAAAATGGCTCACCCGATAATGAAAGTGACCCGGGTGTAAACACCCCGTCCCCGACACTGAAATATTCAATTTTCTAGCTACATGCAATTAGCAGTCGTCAGTGGAGAGCCATACACACCAGGTCCGGTCTCTGGATCGGGTGCTGTGCCCCAAGCCTGTAGCTTAAGCATAAATTCCAATTGAAGAAAATGCACACACTCCTGCAACCAGCTGGTAAAAATTGAACTTTATTCCATCAGTTAAAAGTCATATGTCCTATTAAACATGGAACCTAAATAGTTTTTTCTTCCATTAAAGCATCCATACCTTTTATAAAGGTGTTTAAATATATAAGCTGTCAATCAAATATTACCTGCCCCAACTCTATGTCTGAGGCGAGGCATAGAGGTGGGGCAGTGAATTACTTTCTATTCAACACTTCCTAGATGTCACTGCTCTCCCCACATTCCCCCTCCCTCCTCACACTCTATAGTTGTGTATGGGAATAAGGTCCACAAAATGGCTCTTACCTGCATGTGTAATGCCAAGACTGAAGGAAACAAAATTTGAATAAGAAATGGAGTGTAAGTAATTTTTATTTTGCTCAACTAACCTGATATCTAATAACTTGGATTATTTCTTAGGTTGGCAGGTCCCTTTTAAATTCATATGTATGTTATTCACTTATGTCACATGTCTTGTGACCTTCACTCATAAGAAAATTATGGTTTGTTCAACTACTTGGGAATGTTCCTCTCCGTCTGCTGTCCTTCTCATTCCGGAAATATTCCTAATGAAAAGCTTGAAGATGTGGTCAGAATGCTATTGCTTTCTTTTGTTGTCTCTAAGTACCAAAGCAAACTGTGGGGTGGTGGTGATATGGAAGGTACCCCATGCTGTTGTGTTTTTTAGAAGAGTAGCACTTGTACATTGGCCCAGATTAATATTTATATTCAGTCCACCCCTTTTTTTGTCCTAATTTGCGTTCTTTTTTTACAACACAGCTGCTTGTTCAAGAATTTGGTTACTACTATTAGAACTCAATCCCCCCACTAATAAAACCCCTACCCAGTACCTTAAATAGTCCCCTCTCCTTGCACACCCCCCACATAGGTGGTAACACCTATAAGTGCCCCTAATTCTTTACTAGTATGAGAAAGCTCAGTGTAGCCACACTTATTCTACCTTAATGTTTTATTCTTTATGTTAGAGGGTGTTTGGTTGAATCCTGGATTTGGAACTTCTCTATTATTCAGTGTCCTAGGATTCTTATTTAGTGCCTTTATTGCATATTGTACTCTGGTTAAGTGAATTAACACAATTTCCTTTTAAGAATATGTTTCAGCAAAATGATATTCTTGTGGTAATGGTGTATCATTTTATTTCTCAGTGTTCCTAGCCACAGAGCTTCAGGCTTTGCAGATCATTAAAATAAAGAAAAAGAGTGAGGTGGATCCACTTGATGCTGCCTATAAAGAAGTAAAAACCATCTGCAGTGCTCTCCGCTTGCCCGAAAAGCCTTCCTCTGATGTCTTGTCCATGTTAAAAAATGTAGAAGCAAAGGTATAAGGATATCTTCATCACTGCACATAGTTTGCCACTAATATTTGCTGTTTTTTCTTATCTATTGAATGTTAAGGTCTAACGCCAGTCTATTCATATTCTTAAAGGTCACAGAGGTGCTCTCTCAAGGGAATCACAGTGAATTAAAGGGAAAACTGCTCAGTGCAGAGCTGAACATGGAACAGCTGGTAAGAAAACCTAATATGATGGCAATGCAGTGTATCTTGTTGTGGGATAGTGCTGGAGAGTTTTGGAAATAGTGAGACAAATCTTTTATACATTGTTGTTTATTTGGCAGGCGATTCTAACAGTAGCACACGGGGGCATAACGTGACAATTGATATCCTTTTCCCAGTGATCAATGACCGAGAGTGTCCATGGTTAAATTGGGCAGGATACTTTTCAACTGCACATGCTCAAGCCCAGACTGGCAATCTGTGAGTTCTGGCAAATGCCAGAGGGGCTGCTGTAAGATGCCATAGACAGTCACTATTTATTGGGCTGCTGGGGAGCTGTGTGGGCCTAGGTTTGACTGAAATGCCAGGGCCTCTTTTAAATCCCAGTCCGGACCTGCACATGCTACTACCATAAAAGCTGGACAAATTGTCACTTTCATATAGTGTAGAACTTATGACCTCTAGGATGATTCTGATTATTTGTATTTTTTTTTTTAAAGGGGTTGTTCACCTTTGAGTTAACTTTTAGTATCATGCAGAGAGTGATATTCTGAGACAATTTGCAATTGGTTTTAATTTTTTATTATTTGTGGTTTTATAGTTATTTAGCTTTTTATTCAACAGCTCCCTAGTTTGCAGTGTCATCAATTTGGTTTCTAGGGTACAAATTAACCTAGCAACCCTGCATTGATTTGAATAAGAGACTGGAATATGAATAGGAGATGGACTGAATAGAATGATAAGTAATAAAAAGTGGCAATAACAATACATTTGTAGCCTTACAGAGCATTTGTTTTTAGATGGTGTCAGTGACCCCCATTTGAAAGCTGCAAAGAAACAGAAGAAAATTGCAAATCATTAAAAAAACTATGAAAAATAAATAATGAAGACCAATTGAAAAGTTTCTTAGAATTGGCCCTTCTACAATATACTAAAAGTTTACTTGAAGGTGAACCACCCCTTTAAGAAATGCATTAGTTTCATGTGCCTTCTTCTCAAACTATATACAGTTGTGCTCATAAGTTTACATACCCTGGCAGAATGACTGATTTCTTAACCATTTTTCAGAGAATATGAATGATAACACAAAAACTTTTCTTTCACTCATGGTTAGTGGTTGGCTTGAAGCTTTTTCAAGAAAATGCCACAACAGAATTTTTTTTCCATAGGAAAAGTACGCCAGCGAAACTCACATTGTTTCACTTATTTTCAGTGAGGCTAAAACATTTGAATGTTTTAGTTAACTGGGAAAATAAATAAAATTGTTAGATACAATTCCTATTGAACCTTGCCAGCTTTTACTTGCCAAGTTGTTTTCTGATGACTTTACATGGGATGTAGCTTACCAAGCTGAAACTTGAAAATATGAGAGCAGAAAAACAAATCCTATTAAAAAAAATTACAAATAATAGTATTTAAAAAATAGTTGATAATAAGTCATTATTCCCTCTCTACTTTTTGAAAACTATTCTTTTATTTTCAGGTGCACTGTCCCTTTAAAGCTCAAGTGTAGCCTGCTCTGCATGAAATGTAAAAGTAATACATTTAAGCATTTTCTCAGTGTTGCACATAAATAATTCATTGTTCTTTTCTTGTCCTTGCAGAAGGCCCTGGAAGAAATCAATGCTGGTCTCTGTAAGGAGTATGATTGTCGACGTAGGTTGTTAATAAAACGTCTTGATGTAACTGTGCAGTCATTTGGGTGGTCAGACAGAGCCAAGGTAATTATGCAGCGTCTTTGTAATGTGAATGTGCTAGACATCTAAAGCGGGCCATAGACGCAACAATCTGATTTTTTATCTGGCGGAGAGCGGTTGTTCGGACAGGTTAGAAAACTTCTGTCGGCTGCCGATAATATCTCTGCGTGTATTGCCGATCGTACGATTTTTCAGTTGGAAACTGTCGCTAGGTTTTGTCGGACACAACTTTCATACAATCCCTGTAGTGGCAGAACATCAGCTCATCTGTGCTTTTTGCTACTTTATTTGATCTGAAGGTTAATGGCAGGTCGGGAGGTGGGGAAGTCTGATCATTCAAGGATTCGAACAATCAGATCTTTGTTTCTCTGGCCAGTTTAAAGGTCTGCTGGTGGCAGCACTTTTAATCCTAGACTATAATGATTGTTTGACTTGTAAACATGTTATCCATACGATGGCTTGTTTTTTTTTTTTTTTTCAT
>CM044445.1:95926858-95978487 GCA_024363595.1 Xenopus borealis | reverse complement strand
TTTTTTTTTTTTTTTTTTCATTATTATTCTTTACATAGTGTCAGCATTACATTGTACATCATTCACATCAGTCCCTGTGGAGCTTACAATCTAAGGTCCTTATTACATTCACACAAACACACTGGTCAATTTTATCAGGAGTCGGTGAATCTGCCTGTACTGTCCTTGGAATGTAGGGGACAACCAGTGTTCTTGAAGGAAAGCCACACAAGTACGGGAAGAACATGTGAATTCCTTGCAAGTAGTTTCCTGACTGACATCAAAACCCAGCACAGCAGTGCCAAGCATTGTGCCATTTATTTTAGCTTATATTTGTTGTGTTTCCAAAGCCTGGTTAAATATGAAAGATTAGAAAAATCTAGCACATATAGTAGCTATGTGTACATTAGCATTTCTGCTTACAGCTCTTTGTATGACTTAATGAGCTGTGCGCTCTCATTTAGCAAAAACAATATTCCCTATGTCAAAAGAAGTAGGTTTATGAGAACCTCTCCAAGCATGAGCATTTATAAATTGCATGGCCTAGAGGCAGGTTGTGGAGACTTGAAGGTTTCTGCCTCCTGCAATACTGCTAGTCCAAATGGAGCTAACCAATCCCTGCCCTTTCTTGGCAAACCAGGGAACTTTTTTCTTGCTTGTGTGGCTCTGTATAGTTTTTACATTTAGCTGCACCTTCTTTGGGGGGGGGGGGGGTTAATGGTTTGGGACCTCATTTGTTCTTATATACGACTACAATGTAGTTGTATTATCTTAATGCTACTGTTACTATCTGTTAAGATAAAAATTGAAGTTTGGGAGAAAAAAAAAACTTTTGAAGCTTAACCCCTTTTGTGCTGACCATTGAGCAAACAAGAGCCTGAAACCGTGGCGTATATCACCCTTGCACCTCATAAATTCTACAGTCTATGGCACCAAATGAGTTAAGGCAAGTTTCTTATGTCATTGACTTGTGCACACCCACTGGGTGGAACGGATGATGGCTTAGTTACTTTTTAAAGTAGAAGAAAAGTGTTAATTACTAGGGTGTGCTAAATTTTAGGCAAACCCCACTGATTGTGATCCCTCACCTGATACCCCTGGTTGGTGCTCCTGTTAGCAGAAAACTGCTCCAACCACGGGTACTTCTCAAAAATTATAACAATGATAAGTCCTCATCTCCTTTAAGATACATGTTCTCTAAAATATTTTGCTCACAACCATTCATACTTTCTTTCTTGCCATATTTTAAGGATCATGTAAATAAACCCTTAAATTTCTTCAAAGAGATGCTGTTGTCTTTTAACCAACTAACTGTGAAACAGAGAAATATAAGTTCAAAATGCACCCAAATGTGAGTTAGTAATTGCTATGTTTTTTGGAGGCTAACTTCATTCTCTCTTCTTAAAGTCCAAAACAGATGAAATTGCACGTGCATATCAGCCAATTCGCTACTCCCTGTCTGCAAAATCCACCATCTCACTAGCACATCTTATGGCTGCCCGCAAGGATCTCTCCAGAATCATCCGCACAAGCAGCGGGCAGATTCGGGAGAAAACAGCATGTGCAATAAACAAGGTAAAGGATCCCTTCCCAACGTGACATGGTCCAATGAGTATAGGGTAGTTCTCCATACAATTTACGTTTCGTATAATGCAGGTGGTGTTACTTTGTATTAATTTTATTTTGTGCAACTGTCAGGTTTGGAATCTTAGCTTAGCTAGTTGGTTGGAAGGGCATAATTAACATAACAAAGAGGCAGGAGCTATGAAATAAGAAGTACTGTAGCTTGTGAATGCTACAACCACAAGTAAATTTAGAGGCTGGAAAGAGGCAGAAGTTGATGGAAAATAATTAAAAAAACAAATAGACCAAAATTAAAATCTTTAATTTACTAAAAGTTTATTTTAAGGTGAGCTTCCTCTTAAAGGAACAGTTCAGTGTAAAAATAAATACTGGGTTAACAGATCGGCTGTGGTAAAAATAGTCTAACAATAACAAAATAGTCTAACAATATGTCTAACATAATACACTACTTCCTGCTTTGCAGCTCTCTAACTCTGAGTTAGTCCATGACTTTAAGGGGAGGGGCCACATGGGACATAACTGTTCTGTAAGTTTGCAATTGATCCTTAGCATTCAGCTCAGAATTAGAGGGATGAACGCATACAATGTGTCGGATGTTCTGAAGATAACAGGAAGTGCGCTGCAAAGCAGGAAGTAGTGTTCTGGCTATTATGTTAGACATACAGTCACTCCAGCCTTTATACATTACATTTTTGCCTAACTAACTATTTTTCAGTATAAAAAAAAACTGCATACATAGGCTGTTCAAAATAAAACGTTTTCAATATTTGTTAGAAAGGGTGTACCTGAGCTGAACATAGTTATGCAATATTATTGGTTGGTAAAGCCATGCAAACACGTCAACATTTTCCAGTAGCATCTATGGATGAAAGTTCATTTTACTTATGCAGAATTGTGAATGTCAGTGCATTTTTACTTTAAATACTATAATTACTGGAAGATAACGTGAAAGTAAACCCAGCTGTTACAATGGGTACCTGTTTGGGATTTAGTAAGTTCTTATTAATTCAACTGGAAGTGAAGAATTCTAGGGGCTAAAAGTCTATGAGCCGTCTTTATATTTAAAAGGGAATCTAATTCAGCTTCTACTGGTTGCATTGTAATGAGTAATATCCGTATACTTTCAAGTGCCAGAGCTGTTTATATTGTTTTTATCTTTCACAGGGAAGAGTGATGTTTTTGAGTTAAGCAATTTGGTCATGCTTTATGGCAGAGAGTTCCACATGAGAATAGAGTGCTCACCTGTTGCTAATAACCTCTCGGGTATCAGGTGCTGTGCAGTCAAGTGAACTCCCTGCTCAGAGTCACAGTATTTCCATGAAAGTCCAAAAAAGACCGCAGCACTCAGATTCAGTGTTCAAATTCGTGACAACGTGGTTTATTGGCTCAAAAGTAGACAAAAAGTGGCAACGTTTCGGACCCCACTGGGCCCTTTATCAAGCCTAAAGTTTCACACTGTGTGCTGCATTAAATAGTGTTAAAAGGGGGTGGAGCAATAGCAGGAAATGACAAATTGTGAAAGGGTAAAAACACCAATGAAAAAATTGTACCATTCTTCTGACATATATTAAGACATATATAAGATTTATATAAAATTTATATAAAATTTAAAATCACGCGTGCATAGTTATCAGTATGTCAAAACTCTCCATGTCATTTTTAGCAAAGATAAAAATACATTTCTGTGCTCTGAGTGCAAGTGTCTCTTCTGGGATTATGTGTATCCCTATATAATAATTTAGTGATATATATATTTTAGCCTTAAAATTAACATTGTGAGTTGCATTGTTTAATTTGAAGTTACTCTGAGTTGTATAGTCGGTACCTGTACTGCATTCATTTTCTCTCTATTAAGTTTCGAATCGTGCAGATGGGTACCAGCACTCAGTTATATCCTTAAAAAAGAGAGAGAGAAAGGATAAATATTAAATAATCATTGGTTAATAATACCGAGATTACAGAAAACACTTTATCTTTACCCCAAAGCAGAGAGTTGACCTGTCATTAAAAAATACCATTCAGGTCTTAATGGCCCAAGACCCTATCTGAAACCTGTTGTTTACACCACTGTAGGATTTTGAGAACAAATAAAGGACAAGCAAAAGCAAAGAATGCAATGTGTTTCTTATTATGTAGTTTATTACATTTCTGCTGAACTGTACTTGTTGCATGGGAATACCTGTTCAGGCTTTGTTTTCTGGTATGGTTCTGTTGGCTGTTGCTGATATTACAAAAGTTCCAATTTGTCAGTTTTTCATATTATATACAGAGTAGAGTAGAAGAGAAATAATGGAACAAGGCTATCCCAATGTATCTGTATGTTACATTAATTAATCTTATACACAAATATGTTGTGTTGACATTTTTTACAGGTCCTGATGGGTCGTGTGCCTGACAGAGGAGGAAGACCTTCTGAAATTGATCCTCCACCTCCAGAGATGCCCCCATGGCAAAAAAGACAAGAGGGCGGTGGAAGAGGAGGATGGAGAGGAGGTGGTGGATTTGGAAGAGGAGGAGGTGGAAGAGAATTTGGGCGAGGTGGTGGATTTGGAAGAGGAGGAGGTGGAAGAGGAGGAGGTGGAAGAGATTTTGGGCGAGGTGGTGGAGGAGGAGGATACCACAGCAAAGGAGCATATTCCAATCGTAGGGGGTATAGTGAGAATTAAGGTTGGACGTGGTGGCCAAAAGTGGTATTAAGGAACTCTCATGATGATGCTTACTGGAGGAGATTAGGAACTTGTCACTTATCGAGGGATTTGTTTTGTACTGTGAAGGGCATCTCGCCTGTATTTCATATGTGAAATCCCTGTGTAAGGGAGACAGGGTTGGTAAAGCCCACCCTTTTTTACTTTTTTTTTACGCTGCAAAAAAGGACATTGATAAAATAATACATATTATAGACTCTCTTCCAGGGTCTTCATACTCTACTGACATTTGGTTTGTTTCAACGTGTTTGCCAGTTCCATTTCTTGTTTTCCTGTTAACCTCATGGATTCATCTTGTGCAGTTTGAGGCTTTTAGTCCTTCCTCAACATCCACATCATATATAATATATGTGTGCACAAAATAATGGAAATAACAATCAAGTCTGTCACTTATTTAGTATATCCTGCCCATTCAGTCTCTAAGTACACAAATAATTCCTTGTATTCTAATTGTCTAAATTTTTTGTTCACACCACCCCAGCAGCAAGTTCACTAAAAAGCACAATTGTTGTCCCTGTATAATGGCAGCTCAACTGCAAGCCTCTACTGTATGCAGGCTAACATAACCACACAGCTGAAATGTAGTTATATCTTTTTAAAGATACGATATGCTCAAAGATCGTGCGTCTGAAAACAACTAGTAATGCTTGTAGTAAACCAAAGTAGTTTAATGCCATTTCTGCTGTTTCAAGGAGAAGTATCCTCAAATGGGTTACTTTTACTTACCATTTTACACCATTCTTTTAACACCTTTCACACCATTTTGGTCCAAGAGCCAAATCCCCATTTTTTTCACTAGTATTTTGAGATCCACACAGACTCCCGCACACCCTCTTACAGATACAAAAGGTAATTACCTGGTGCACGACGGTAGAGGCTCGGCAACAGCACACAGGATCTGTTACAAGCAACTGCTTTGCGTGTTTATTGCATGTGCAACGTTTCGGGGACACACCCCTTTCTCAAACATGAGAAAGGGTGTGTCCCCGAAACGAGTCCATAACAGGATGTAAAGGAGAAGGAAAGGCTAAAAGTAAGGTTTATCAGAAAAGTCTGTATAAATACACAAGTAAACCCTCAAAGTAATGCTGCTCTGAGTCCTCTGTCAAAAGAAACACAGCATTTCTTTCCTTCTATTGTGTACACATGGGCTTCTGTATAAGACACTTTTCTTAATCCTCCAGGGCTATCGCTTGAGCATGCTCAGTTTACTCCTCTCTCCCTCCCTTTCCGCCTCCCCTCCCTGCTGTAATTTGAGCCCAGAGCTATGATTAAGCAGGGAGAGACTCAGGCAGGATATGATGTCACACCAAACTAATATGGCAGCTGGTATCCTAAACAAACAGAGAGAGCTTCTAGAGCTGTTTACTCCGTATAGTAAAGCATTCTGAAGAATAAATATAGTGTTATTACTTGCTCTATTGTGGCTAATCTATTTGCAATTAACTGTGTTGGTAGCTTTCCTTCTCCTTTAAGGACAAGTAGCACCATAAAATGCTATTCATTAATTTGAATTAATGCTTTGGTGCTGAACTCTTCTTTTTATTGTAATCTGTTTGCTCTGCAGTAAATGGGCTTCCTCTAGCTTTTTCTTCATTTCAGAAGCAATACTTGAGCATTAGGGGCACTAAGAATCTTTCTACTTGCCATCTGCTTCTGCCATTTTTGCAAAGGACAAGGGAAAGCGTTTATCAGGGGTCCCTCCATCATTAGAACTGCTTACTTTAGACACTGGACAATCGAAAAACATGCTGGCGTGGGATATAATTCTACTTTCCAATGTAAGCTTGGCATTAGAATTCTGTGACCCGTACTTCTGCATTGTCTTGCAATGCAATGCATTGTCTTGCGTTTATATGGTAAAAATCACAGCTCATTTCTAATATTATAAATGTAGCCCAAGCTGAAATGTAGAATATTTGTCACTGAGAAAAACCATTGACTTTGATGTCACTGTAAAAAATGAAGCTTTGCTGCTGTTAGAAGGGTTACTGCTGGCCGAATAGAAAGTGCTTTCTTGAACAGTACCTGAAAACCGTATCTGAAAGTGATTGTCAGTATTTGTTCATGCAAATGCACGCGGCGTTCAGCTGGCAGAGTCCTTTCTGGCAAATAACATCAGGACAAGTGGTTGCTCCAGAAGCGAAGCACCATTAAATATCTTGCATTTAACCATGATAAAAAAAAATTTACAATAAAGTGGGATTCTGAAAAAGAGAGCAAGATCCCTTTACATTCATATGTGATCATGCATTTTAGGAAAATTATATTATTGTCTTTATCTCAGACTTGGTGTATATGAGGAGTGTTATCAGTGGCGATACATATTCACAAATACAGTTCTTATGCTAACAACTGTGCATGGATTTTGTGTGTTGTATGTATTTATTCTATTGTGTGGATTAGCATAGATACCTCAGGTCTGGATCAGTATTCCCTTTTCTCTCTTTGTAGACTCTGTGCGGGAACATTGTTTTCCAGTATTGATTTCTACCTTTGCTTGTATTGTTTGCTTGTTATAGCAGCAGTGCCA
This sequence comes from Xenopus borealis, assembly GCA_024363595.1. Lineage (NCBI taxonomy): Eukaryota > Metazoa > Chordata > Amphibia > Anura > Pipidae > Xenopus > Xenopus borealis. The sequence continues at coordinate 95,971,686 of CM044445.1, read as the reverse complement.
ATCATTATAATGTTGTGCCTACAAATATCCTATGGTGTGCTACAATTTCTCACGGCTTGAGTCTATAAATCCGTTTATATTTTAGTATCGGTTTACTTTTGTTTTTTTGTCACTTTGGGCCAGATTCAATTCCATGAGAAAAGAGTTTATCGTGTGGATGTGATTCAATTCAGAAAAACTTTTCACATGAAAGGCTATGGAAAAAATTGGAAATGGATTTGGAGAAAAGTTTTTTTTTTTTTTTTTTCCCTCAAATTGTTTCTCATCCATGAGTTTTCATGTGATAAACTCACTGAATTGAATCTGGCCATTTGTGTCATCAGAATAAGCCTTTTGTTGTAGGGCCTATACATGAGGGAATGCACATGATGTGCTGGTTATATATTGCTGACACTGGTATCCTCTCAGTATTTAGTGATAGCTCCGTTGAAAACAAATATTTGGGTCCAATTGTTGTTCTCATCCCTAAGTAGTCTTTATATCTCTCTGGGACATGGTATGTATAATGCAGAACGTTACCTAGCTGCACTAAGGGACAGTCAGAAATGTGATTTTTTGCCCTAGAGTTAGAATATGGGCTCACGGCTCCAGCTGCTCTCAACCTGTGTATTTGTGCAGGCTGAGACAAGCACATCTGCTCTCTGCTCCATTGATTTGAATCTGATCAGCCTGTGTACACTCACACTCAGTCAAGCAGGCTGATTGGATTCAAATCAATGGATCAATGGCAGGGAGCAGATCTACTTCTCTCAGCCTACAAACATACACAGACTAGTGATGTACGGCTCAAGAAAACCTCAACCCACAAACGCTGACCCACTAGGATATACGGGTCGTGATTTTCCCAACCTGCACCTGCAAGCCCGAGCCTGACTTCCGGGTTCCTTTTGTAGACCTGCGCCTATGACGTGACAAAAGGAGTGGGGCGCTTGTCTATAAAAGTTCAACTTGGAAGCTGGCATTTGTAAGGTCATTTGGGGTGCAAGGCCGGCCCGCACATCACTACGACCCGCACCTGTCTTACCCCCTCCATTTATAGATCTACCCCCACTGATAACATCACAAAATGGGTGGGGCAGGCACAAGCCTATAAAACATGAAGTCAGAAGCCAGCAGTCTAAGCTCATCCTGGCCCCCAAGAGGAGCAGCAAGGTCAGCCACAACCCACCCAAGCGCCAGGTCCTGCTGGCTGGCCCGAACTTCACTAATGCAGACTGAGAACAGCTGGAACCTTCAGCCAGTGTGTCCATAGCCTTAACACAATCATGCTGACGTAAAAACAATAGGCACAATAAGGATAGGCAGTAATCCTTGGATTCACTAGAATCCCATTGTAGCATATTGCACAGGAGAAGGGGCAAACAGACAGTGTAAATCCCCAACTTAATTATTATACAAAAACAGCCCTGGTGATTTAAGGGCTATTATGAGTGACTTATAAATTGGTGTAGAGTTTTAAGGACTGGAATTGGGATGCATGAACATGTGATGACATTGTAAGCCCCTTGAAATGAGTATCTGACATTATACAAGTACAGACTATAGTGGGTGGCTGGGAATGTTAACTGATTGTAAAGACCTTTTTAATGAACTCAATAAAGATAAAAATTTCACAAAAAAATGTTCCCTTGATGTTTGCATATACATATTTGAAATATTTACATATTTTGCTTTTGCAACAAGCTATTTGGGTACTAGGATTTAATTGCTATACAACTGCAGTATTTTATACTGTAGTACCCATCGATAGTAGTAATTTTCAGGCTGGAAAAGAGGACAGGTTTCATTATAAACAACACTGTAACTATACAAAGACCAATTCAAATGGGATTTATAACAGGTCTAGCTAACATTCATTTCAAGGTATGCACTCTCTTTAAAGTTATACTGACGCTTAAAAAAAAAAAAAAAAAACTCTCTATAAGTCGGCTTTTCTAAGTAATTGTTAATTGAACCTGACTGCCCCTTCTCAACCTGTCCGTTTCTAATGCACAAATATGGCAGACCTCTCATAGAGGAACATGGGGAATCCGATGTAATGTAAAATCATCAGGGCAAATAATCTGGTAAAATTATAAAGACAATTATGATTTTAAAATATCTGGTGTCGGTATCTCTAAGAAGTGAAATGTAGAGGAGAAAGAGGGGAATAAGTATAAAAACAGATATGGAGCGGTGCAAAAATAATTGGTGTGTGAACACCACCACCATAATTTGCAAACGGCATTTCCCTGGGGTCTACTGGGCCCACCGTTGCTGCTATTGGAAGGGCCCCCCCCCTTACGACCTCAGGCCCTCCCTCCCATGCAGAGCCTCGCACCTTCTTATACCTACTTCTGATCAACTGCTATTGACGGGTGGCATTAAACAGGAGAATCAGTATCATACAGGTGAGCGGGTCTGGGACAGTTGGGCCCATAAAGACCGGGGCCCACCAGGTTTTTGCCATGCAAATGTCTATATTGGTACTATTTCAGAGCTATGGCACATAAAGACAAGAAGCTCAATCACTACGACAACAGTCACCTGAACATGTAGCCCAACTAGTTCAAGGCATATCCTGCAGGTGGGGACCTCTCACAATTAATCAATTAAGAGAAGTATAATGCTAGATTAGAAATACTCAACTGTTTTTATCCACAAGTCACATTTAAATGTAAATAAAAGTTGGAGAGCAATACAAGTATGCAAAACGTTCCTGGGGTACCACTTATTGACTGTGATTGATTATTGGTAGCCCCTATGTTGACTGGAGGCCTACAGGAGACCAAAACTTGCCTCCAAGCCTGGAATTCAAAAATAAGCACCTGCTTTGAGTCCATTGAGAGCAACATCCAAAAGGTTGTTGAGCAACTCACTGGTCACTGGCTGGGGATCACTGCACTAAATCCTAAGTTATTTGCTCAAGGAGCTAATAATAGACTTACCTTATGAGAAGTTGAAGACCTTTATAGGATTAGAACCCTTACCAGCACATGGGCTCAAGTGTGTAGTGAAGAATACCTTGCAAGGCTTTGTACTGTATGGTAGGTGCCCACTGCAGTTTGTAAATGAGATACTGAAGATATTAATGATAATGAAGAATTGTACCAGCCATGTTTCAGCCAATACACCATAATGAACTTTGCCAAGATCACCTCTTCTACCACAGTACCCATGAGGGTAGTAAAGATCTATTTTACATAGTCCTTCCAATTTAAAAAGGGGAGCCAGTTCACAACATTGTTCCTTTCTCTTAAGGCCCCCATACACGGGCCAATAAAAGCTGCAGACAAACCGAGTTGGCAGCTTATTGGCCCGTGTGTGTGGGGCCATCCTACGGGCTTCACCGATCGATATCTTGCCAAAAGTCATACGAAGATTAAAAAACCTAGTGGGACCTCGGGCGCCTCTCTCCATGTATGCGGTCCTGCGATCCGACCGCCCATATCGCCTCCATTCTGATCCAATCGTTGGGCCCTGGGGCCCATGATCGGATCAGCCCGATATCGCCCACCACAATGTGGGCATATTGGGGAGAGATTCCGCTCTATGGCCACCTGCAGTGGTTCCCAAACTGTGGTGCAGATCCAGCCATAAGGCCATTTTGGGGAAGTTGGTAAAACAAATTTTTTATCCTAGATAATTCTGGAAGCCTATATTGAAAGTCAATAAGAGGAAGGCATGTGGGCCACAATTTTCTGATGGCCTAAATAACCTTCAGACTATGGCTGATCCAATAATGGTTCCCTAAGTTTATACCATTGATATGGGTGATATTGGCTAAGGGGGGGGGCCTAGAAGAATGTTGGGTCTCAAAAGGGGGAGGCTTAAATGAAAAAAGTCCAAACACCACTGCCCTACAGACCACTCTCATAACAATTCATAAAACAAAGCCACATTTGATCAATATTTATTACCTTCTTCCCTCCCCCACAAAAAAATTACACACATTTTCCTGAACATTAACATAGAGGTTGGAGACTGAGTCTCTCCCGGCTCAAGAACATACAGCAATACTGTTTATCCACAGTTCAGTTCATATAAATATCAGACAAGTACTACAGGTTTCACACATATAAAACTGTACACACTCTATCTACATAGCTGAGAGCTCAGCATGCGATTCACTTGATCCTTATACAGACACTGCTTGAGAGTCGTCGTGGGAAATACGGACCCTGTTTCATGTGATAAATGGAAAAAAAGAAAAGTAACATTTTTGACATAGTCTTTCAACACCAAACTTTGCAGTAACTTTTATTAGTGGTGTTTTAGAGGCAGCCAAATCGACCCCTCAAGTGTTTATTATGTAGCACTTGAGGGTAATGATACAAGTCAGACTAAAGCAACATAATGTTTGCTGGGAGTGGCACTATTTAAAGGAGAACTAATGCACAAGAAAATAATTGATGTCCTATAATAATGAATATTCAATCACTGGGTCCAACTGCCTTTCTCTAGACCTGATTTTGGATTATTTACAAGCTACTGAATGGAAATATGAGGCTGAATTTAAGTCAAACTTTTAATGCCAAAAAGTTCATCTTCAAGTGCTTTATTTCACTTGATCCTTTATTCAAGGGTTCACTGTTTGAACCCTGGAATAAAGGGTAAATCAGTAGGATTTTGCTGCAGGTTCACCCTAAAGCCCATTCTCATGACAGGCCATGGATGTCTAGAAGGTGTCCTGCCTAAACATTTTAAAATGGAATTCCCCTCTGCACATCAAAGCTGCAGTATGACCTTGTTCTGATGTTGCCATGTCCTTTTCCCTTGTCCAGCGGCATTGCACATGTACAGTAAAGGATGATTCACTCACTATTCAGGTTTATGCCATTCTCTCTAGCCAGTAAGCAACTTGGAATCCACTGCACATCTGCAAGGTCGCTGGACACGGGAAAAGGTTGTAGAATCAGCATGAGGTGGAGCTTAAAACAAATTGGTCTTTGCTGCCATTGGACAGTTTTGCTGCTGGGCTAATACCAGGGACCCTGTAAATAAGGTACAACCTCTCCAACCCAATTGGTTGTTGCTTTAAAACATTTCTTGCACTAATCCCAAATTTCCATGGACAGTTCCTGGCACATTTTAAGTGATGTACTGGAAGAACCAATGTGTCCCTGGGCTGAATTTTCGAATTTTGTTATTGGTTTAACATGTCATGGTGCAAGGGCAGATAGACGTATGGTAATATAGGACTATGTGCAAAGGGAAATTCATTTTTCTTTTAATGTTTAGGCAGGGCACCTTTTAGACCACCATGGTCTACCAGGAGAATTGGCTTTAGTGTGAATTGATGTTGTATATGGGTTTGAATAAGTGCATGATCTAAAATATCCCTATGTTTCAATTTTCTTTTACATATGCTACATCAGTGACATTCAACATGTAGTGGACTAATAATTTAGTTTTCCATGTACAGTATTTGAGGGACAGAATATGTTAAAATAATGATATCTTAAGCAGTCTGGAAGCCATGAAAATCCCCTGGAGAATGACAACTGGACTGTGGGCCTCCATTTGGACATCTTGGCCACTTCTCTACAAGCAAAGTTTTCATGCCCTCATAAAGTCTGTACATGTTAAATGAGATGACCTTGCTCCTAAAGTTCCACAAACGTTCATATAGAAGGCAATTGCTCCATCATGTACACAGTTCAATCCATATTTCTTGGAGAGAGGGGATCCCAGTCACCTCTGTCCTGGACAGGTATGGACTGGGAGTCCAAATAGGCCTTGGTATTTCAAGGTTAAAGGGGCCCAAACAGCCCCCCACCAGCCCACTAAATAACTGCAGTTATTACAGCAGTCCCTCTGGCATTTGCCAGAACCCACAGATTGCCAGTCTGGGCCTGGTCCTGGATTTATTGATTGGATGTAATGTATGTAACTTACTGTTCCGTTTGCATAGTGAAACAATTTCCTTTAATATTATTGCCCCCTTGACAGTAACAGCAGCCCTCCCGTCTTAAACAAAAATTTAGCTTTTATTGGGTTGAATCATTTGCTGTGAGAGAATTCTTACATCTACCAGCAGCAATGGAAAAACAAGAGTAGGGGGTGATGGGGAAACCCAGCTCTTCTACAAGGGCCCAGATTAGAGTTGACAGTAAAGCTTGACTTCCTGGCAACAGGCAAAAACACTGTCAATATCAACTCATACTTATCTCTGTAACGGAAATACGTCCCCATTAAGCAGTGGCTATGTTCTAAGAAGCATTTAAACACAGTAACGGAATGTTTGGTTAGAGAACTAAGCTCTAATAATTCTGTCCCATGCTGAGAATACACCCAGTGATGATGCGCATAAAAGCCGACTCCTTCTTCTCCTTTCTTGGGCTAACTCTAAAAATCATCCGCAGTACTTTGATAGCACCTTTCTGAGCCTAAAACTTATGAACACATTCTGACAGGGAATCTGACCAAGTGTCCTTTAATATTCATCCACACAGAGAACTTTCAGTATCCTTGTATAAAGCGGGAAGGTTTCCAGTCAGAAGGTGGAACACTGTCTATGTTTTACTGTCCGTTTCACAGTAGAAACATACTGTATGCAGGTGTGCCTTTGATGTACACTCAATGGTGCAAAAGCCCTGCAGTGTGTGCGGTTCCCCCTTTCCATTATCTTGCACTCTTCCACTGAGGTAAGGGGCCACATGTAAGGGGCCACATGTGGTGCACAGCTACACAAGGAAGCATGCTGATGGCCTAAGCACAGGACAATAGAGGAACACACGCCTTGTTAGTTGTTCTCTAACTCAACATCTTCAGTCAGTCTACAGCTTAAGAGAGATGATCTTGTAACATTATTAGTAGCATGACAACGCAGATGCAATATGCAGGCTGGGATATTGTCCAAGTCAAGAAACCCAGCAATTTGTAGAAGGAAGGAAAACTTGACAGGCACCTGCTTCTATTTTGTTTCTGTCTAGTTTTGTTACCTGGTTATTCTACAAATGACATGCTACATAACGAGCAGAGACTTCACCTCTCCCTGGTGGATCTACACACACAAAGCAAGGAAGGAGAGTGAATACTTTGAATCTATCTCTACCAGACTGTGAACAAGATGCACAAACACATCATTAGGTCACACTATGTATGCTTGTTATCCACTCCTCATTGGAAAATGAAAGGCTATTAGGCATCACGTTGATGATCCTTGGCATCAGCTCTGTTAGGCTTTTCCCTTTATGATCCCTTCTGGTGCGTGTCGCTGTCCAGTACATATTTTCTTAGCTCTGCCCGCAGAGTCTCGATACGCCTATGAGCATCCTTCAACTGGATCTTCAGGGATGTGTTCTCCTCCTTCAGCAAGGCCTTATCCTTTAATTGGGGAAACAAGAAGATAATCCATTAGATCACTGTTGTGATTAATAACCAAACTGAATAACTATTGAACTACCTTTGAACTAAGGGAGGGATATAATGGCAGGAGAGATCTCAGTCTGAAGGCCAGTTACAGTGAGATATGAATGGTTGTTTACTCTGCTAGATACATCTGGAAGCCTAACCTGGAGGTCAGTTAGGGCGGGATTTGGGATGAAACCATATTATTGAGCTATGCTGGTTGCATGCTTGGCATGAGCTATGGGGGAGCCCTGACCAAAACTTTGGACCTTTAAGGGACTAAATGACTGCATTAATTCTCCATGAGAAGATCAAGGTGTTCAAAGCACATAATGTTCAATAGCTGTTAAGGAACTTAGGAGCCATTCAGTATAATTGATATTATTACATGAGTCACTTTGGCAGCTATTTTTTGTTTGGTTCAGTGAGCCATGCTGCTAGGCGGTATGAGTCAGTCAGTTGGGCCAGTAAGTAGAAATTGTTAGGATGAGAGAACTCATTTAATAACACTGAGTTATCTGGCAAAGTATGAAAAAAATACAATCCTATGTTTGACTGTGTATCTTTAAAAATACGTCTGCCACAATGATCGGATATTCCTACAACCCAGGTTTACTCTCTTAAATTCTCTATTAAAGCTGACTTGATTACTTCTTATCTGTATCACCCACACAACTGCCACTGTTCATAGTTACACAGTCTCAACTCATACAAGATTGTAAGCAGACAGCATACCTTCTCTAGTTCTTGTATGCCAGCTTTGCCTCCCCTCAATTCTGCCCTTGCCTTGCGGATGGAGTCCTTGTTTTCCCACTTGGCATAAGCCTTCTTTCGTGTAGGAACTGGACTAGGACAGGGGGAAGGCATGGGGCTTACTGGGAGATGGGAGGTTAGGTCTGGGGTTCTGCTGCACTGTGGAGAAGGAACTTGTAGGCACAGGCTTTGTGTCTCATTCTCTGTTTGTGTTGCTCGGTGTTTCACAGCTGGCTGTAGTCGTACGGAGATCTTTTGTGCTGAGCTCCCCATAAGCATAATTGTCCGATCCTTACTGACCTCTGTGTGGATGTCACCATCTCCATTAGGATAGGAGTATGGTCCTTCATCTGCTCCTAAGCAGTCTGCAAGAAAGGACATCCGATGGAAGTGTCAAGAAAGTGGCTAATCCTTCAATTGCAGCAAAAGGAATGAAGCTTAATGGTCATTATTTTTTTCCTGTCAGGGCTCTAGATGGCTTTTGGGTTATTACTCTTCAGAGCAATGTTATTTGTGATTACAATGAAAACGTTGGATCAGTGGGTCATCAGCCCCTTGTGTAATGAGGATCCTCATTCTCATGAGCTAACTCAGAATGCAATTTGAGACAATTCTGGTTTTGTAACTAAAGTTTATCCTGGCACATAGGCTATACTATACCACACCTCTGTCCCTACCCTTTGATATCCCTTCCTTCTAGGCAGGCCTGGACTGGCAATCTGTGGGTTCTGGCAAATGCCAGAGGGGCTGCTATAATGTGCCATAGAAATGCAGTATTTAGTGGCTGGTGCGGGCTGTTTGGGCCTCTTTGTACCTGAAATGGCAGGGCCTATTTTGACTCTCAGTCCAGGCCTGCTTCTAGGTAATGTTTTAAGTGGAGTAAGACAGGGAAAGACTCACCATTTGTTTGCCCTTTGCCTCCTGCTGGAATGACTCCTGAATGTCCAGCGTCAGACAAAGTATTGTTCTCTCCCATGGAGTTTTTGGACCTCTTTTTACATTCAAACACCACCAGTTCTTTACATTGTTTATGGCAATTCATTCCACAGTCTTTAGAACAGAGAGAACAGACTATGTTAACACCTCTTCGCTCCTCTTACTGGGTAACTTCCATACAATATAATGGATGGGCCTATGCAAGTACAGAATCTGTGTTTACAATATATACTGTGTATTTTACAGTTGTTTTTCTGCGCACAGCTTAGATATAACTCTGATTAAGAAAGAATCTAAAAGTCAACATATATTTACAAAGTACCAACATATGCGCAAAGCTGTACAATGGACAGGATGAACTTTTGTATGCAAAGTGATAGGCTATAAACAGTATACATATATACATAATTAGCTAGAAAACACTTACCTTTGCACCTGTATCCTTGCTTGATCACTCCCCACAACTGAAAAAGAAATAAAAGAAGAATCCATATATTGTCCTATTATATCCAAAATCCATACTGCTGCATTAATCTAAAAATAAGCACTTTCTTTGGGAACACTGGCGAGCAACATGTTGATCACGAGCCACTGGTTGGGGAGTACAGGTGTATGGCCAGCTTTAGTCAATGCAGCCTAATGTCCATCTTCAGCTGTATAGTTCACCAACACTACCTAAGCTAATTTATATAATTAGTAGACCTACAGAGCTCATAATGAATAAAACAAGAACAACCAAGGAGAAAGGCGCATGTAGAGCTTGGAATTCAAAGTAGTCACTGCAGAATTTCTCCCTTCACATTGAATTAGTATGGTAATGGAAGACTGTGACCCACTGGAGTTGTAATGTGGCTCAGTAGGTGGCAAGCAGGTTACATATCCTAGGGTTAATGCATGCCCCCTATACCATCTGATCTTTTCACATGCTGTGAAGTGCATACTCACAAATCCAGCACAGTTATCACAGAAAGTTGGGCGCAGATAGGTTGTCTCCTGGAAATTATGGAGGAATCCCAGGCCAAGCTTTGAACAAATAGAGCTGGCTCGCATGAAATAAGCAGTTATCTCTTGCCTGCTGATCAAGCCTTCCCTGTAGAGAGTGGAACAAAACATTAACATGTTAGATGTACTCTACATATTGTACCTCCCTGGTATCATTCCTTTTCACAAAGAACCTTTATACCAACTTTGACCACTATTGCAACACTTATTTTCATGTGCAACACATAATGTTCAGCATCGTTATGAAGCCTCTAACTTATAACTCTGGCGAGGTTTCAAATCCAAGCCCAATAGACTATGAAAACAAAAACTCCTTTTGGCTTTTGTCTCCCAATGAAATTAGAACATGCTTCTAGGACACAAGACAACATTCATTGCTAGATTTATTTGTATAAGCCTTTAAAGGGGTTGTTCACCTTTGATTTAACTTTTTGTATAATGTAGAGAGTGACATTCTGAGACAATTTGCTATTGGTTTTCATTTTTTATTATTTGTGGTTTTATAGTTATTTAGCTTTTTATTCAGCAGCTCTCTAGTTTGCAGTGTCAGCAATTTGGTTTCCAGGGTACAAATTACCCTAGCAACTCTGCATTGATTTGAATTAGAGACTATATGAATAGGAGAGGGATTGAATAGACTGATAAGTAATAAAAGTGGCAATAACAATACATTTGTAGCCTTACAGAGCATTTGTTTTTAGATGGTGTCAGTGACCCCCATTTGAAAGCTGCAAAGAAACAGAAGAAAATTGCAAATCATTAAAAAACTATGAAAGATAAATAATGAAGACCAATTGAAAAGTTTCTTAGAATTGGCCCTTCTACAATATACTAAAAGTTAACTTGAAGGTGAACCACCCCTTTAATTGATGTGATAAGAAAATAGCAGCATAGGCTAAAAGCCCTTTCTGTTTTCACTAATGCTGGCCATACATATAGAGATCAGCTTATTTGGCAAGGTGGTCAAATGAATGGGTCCCTCCTTGAGGTGACCGATATCAGGCCCTAGGCCCCACAATCGGATCATAACAAGGACAAAACAGGCAGTCAGATCAAGGGAAGGATTTTTAAGCCCGGCTGATTGACGTTCCCATTGGAGGGCCCCATACAGTGAGCAATTAGCTGTGTATGGGGCCCTCCGACTGGGATGTTGATTTGTCAGGCTTAAAAATCCCATCGGATTGAGGACCACATTGGTTTGTTGAGGCGGTATTCAATCCTGTCCCCCATTCCTCCTCTTTATGATCCAATCATTCAGCCCTTATGCCCAAACAAGCAGATCTCCATATGTATGGCCAGCATTAGCAAAAACAGAAAGACAAGTCAGTAACAGTTTCATATAAAATGCCTAAACAAATGGTATTCTGGCCCTTTAACAGTTGGCTGCTTCTGTTAAATTGCCTACTAAATGCTGGAAATTAATGAACATATACAGGGGTGCTAAACTTTTGGCCATTCAGATGTTGCTGAACAATTCAAAAAATAGTTAAAGGTTTTTGAAAGTGATTTGAGTTGTAATTAGGGTTGCCACCTGGCCGGTATTTACCAGTCTGGCCAGTATTTTTGATGGTTGTTCCCAATGTTATTAACAGGAAAAAAAGATAAATATATAGGAAGGCCGGTATTTTTTTCAAGAAAAGGTGGCAACCCTAGTTGTAACTAAACTACATTAGGAGAGCCACAGCTTGGTTATCCCTGTTATAATGGTTATTTTGAAAAATGGACATGGGTCAAGGTACCCCTGAACCCCTTAAGGAAGAGCTGATCGTTTTATCTTACCTGTCTTTATCCATGACACAGAAAGAGAAAGGGAAGCTGGCTGCTATCTTCTCAAACTCTTCCTGTGATATGTAGCCATCTTGATCCAGGTCATAATTCTTAAATACAGACTGCAAAAACAAGAAAGCAGTCAGTTTTTACAGGATTCTAAGTGGTAGCTACACAGTGCTCCATCTATACAACAGATGTTAGTTAGATCAACGTGAACTTTGCAACTGTATAAAACACTGTAATAGAAGTTATAGGCAGATGTAGTGCATGGTACTTAAGTAATAACAAAGACAGCCACACTTACATCCACCATCCTCTGCACATGCTTGCTGATGGTTTTAGGATCTGGCTTTGGAGAGACTCCTGATGCCCAGTCTGCAACCACAGGAGGTTTGGAGGGTGTGACGGGCTGTATAAGGGATAATGAGAATTATTTCTACATTTTTTTGCCCATTAGGGAGTTGCATTTATATGTTAACTCAAAAAAACCTATCCATGGATTTGATATGCGTTCCATGTCATTTTCTAGCATCTGGCAACTCATGTAAAGACACCTGGTGCAAACCATTCAGGAACATTATCCTTTGCCACTTTTGTTTTATTATTGTGGTCAAAACCAACCAAAATGTTCCAACCTGCCTGATCGGTGAAACAAACATTATATGAGGATGTGTGTTCTGATAGTTTCATGGATAAAATGCACCAAAACTTGTATGAGAACGTGTCAACCATGCCGAAATAAGAACATATAAGGCTGTATCAGTCTTGGGGACAAATGCAACAGAAGGGGCCTATCTGAGACAGACTAAGATACAAAATGCATCAGACCCATCTATATGCTAAAAACTATAAATATCCTTCAACAGAAGGAAGCTGTCTATGACAAAACTGGTATTTCAGCAGAAGGAGCTGGTGTCAGACAAGGAAGACACCCCAACAGACTGAAAAACAGGCCCATCAGTAGGAACCTATCTGCGACTGACTATGGAATAACCCAACAGACAGGAGCTGCCTATTACAAAGAAGAAAAACAGTAGGAGGTTGTCTGTGTCAGACTATAAAACAAAACGCATGTGTTAAACAAGGAAACAAACCCAGTACTGTGAGGCTGCCGTAAAGAGATTAGGAAACATACCCAACAACATTAAATCCTGGATATCTGAATTTAATAAGCCAAATCTGAATCTTCTTCTGAAGCCAATTAACCAAACTGATGAGCACAGGTCCTGTATAGTGGATTATATGGATATCATGGCTTATATTTCCCTTAAATGTACAGTGCTTCAGAATATACCCGTCTCTTTACAAATAAATCATATTAAAAGCTCTTTGTGTGGCATGATTCCCTTTTCATATATTTTTCCCCATTTACACTCAAATCCTATTTCATTTTCAGCTACTGAACAGCAATTGCCACCCACACACAGGGTAATGTATTAAAGGAAACTGTCATCTACTCTACAATAAAAGGTAATAGTGAAAAGAAGTACTCCGGTGCTTTTGCATTTAGTGACTACTTTAGTTGTTGCATAATGTATGCTCATACAGTCATTAGGGTAGATGCTGTGAGATACAAGTCCAAACATGTGATCTTTCATAAGAAGAACATGGAGGCTGTGTTTAGAAGTGGAACTAATGCCTCTGAAAGAACATAGCTTTATTTGCAAGAAAACATTCATTCAATAAGAGCAATATTCATATTCCCTCCCTGCTTCATAGGCACTAGACTTGACATTCAAGCTGGTTTTCCATTTTTCCAAGTTTTAAACCAAATTAAGAGCGGCACGGGAGCTATTCCTGAAGAGCAACATTCGTATTCCCTCCCTGCTTGACATTCAAGCTGGTTTTCCATTTTTCTAAGTTTTAAACCAAATTAAGAATTGCACAGGAGCTATTCCTGAGTTACAGTATAGATGGGCCACTAATAGACTGTTCTACAGTCACATTGGATTGTGGTTGTTCTGTCCAAAATGATAATCCAGTTACTAAAAGCCTATGTAAAAGGTACGGGGCACTGGCTTGACTAACGTAGAATTGAAGCCATACTCCCATCCAGATTAGCCAAATGAATCAGTCAAAAAGGGAAGCAAGTAGATGAGGACAAAGTGATCAGGCCTAGGAACCCATTGCAACCAGTCAAATGTTTGCTTTCAAACAGGTGATCAATAACTTCTACAGACTTAAATAGGAAACCAGCAGCACACTGTATTCAATTTGCCAAAGTGCACAAAAATTATTTATTTAGGCCATAAACAATAAAAAGTGGCAACGTTTTGGGCCCCCCAGGCCCTTTATCAAGCCATGTGTTACCAGCCACCACCCTTTTAAAATGGAGGAGGGAGGTGTGACTTTACAAGCTCCACCCTCTCCATGTGACATCACAAAGGTGTTGTAATCAAATACAAATTGTTATATCTAATGATGAAAGTCCAAAATAATTTCAGTCCATCACAAAGTCCCAGCAAAGTGTCCTTTTACATCAGTGGAAGCATAAATATCAGTAAATTGAAAAAAGAGATAACTTAAAGTTACTTTGGTACAAAAATAATCCAAAAGAAATTTGAAAAAAGTTTGAAATTTTTTTTAAGTATACTCAGAACTTGATCAACTCAAATAATTTTGGACTTTCTTCATTAGATATAACAATTTGTATTTGATTACAACACCTTTGTGATGTCACATGGAGAGGGTGGAGCTTGTAAAGTCACACCTCCCTCCTCCATTTTAAAAGGGTGGTGAATGGTGTAACACATGGCTTGATAAAGGGCCTGGGGGGCCGGAAACGTTGCCACTTTGTATTGTTTATGGGCTAAATAACCTCTAGTAATCATTTCTTATTTAGACCTGCACAGACTAAGGAGAATCAGCTAGGTCTAAGTATGTATGGTTAATGCAAGAAGGAATAATAGTCTGGGGATGTTTTTTGGGACCCTAGAACTAGAAGTAGGTGGCTGTCTAGGGCACAATGGTATAATGGGTGCCAACCTGGCGGGGAGTGAGCTTGCGACATGAAAAATTGATTTTGTTTCTACTGGAACAAATATCCCTAAGAGATCTTTCTAGTTTCAAAAAAATCTGGTATCTTTAAGGGAGACTTGTTTTCTTGCACTGTCCCCATTTTGTGATGTGATTGTTTTATAGACTGTTCACTTCTACTTTGGAAAGCACAGACCACTGCCTACCTTATTATATTCAAGTCTTTTTCGTTTCATCGCAAATGGCTGATAACTACAGCCATTGCCTACTGGTTACAATTATGGTCATATTATTTAGCAGAGTGCTTCAATATGAAATGAATATATTAATGTAAAAATAACCTCTCCTACCGGTGCCCGGTGATTCCTTGGCTCCCGTGCGTAAGAAAGCTCATACATTTCATCCTCAGAATAATACAAATCGAGGGAGAGCTGCAAAAGAAAAATATATACAGTACATTTAACTGCTGCAATATCATCAGATTCACACTCATTAGACACATGTGATCTACTGCAGGATGTACAGTCGCGAGGTGAGAAAACCAACACTGGATATATGTTTCCCTGAAAAGTTCCCTTAAAGCTATGCTGACATCACAACACTGCTCTTCTACATAATGCTTTAGTGCCCTCCCCAGGCGCCTACATCCAAATAAGTGACAATGAGTTTCAAAGAGCCATATTTTCATGGCACAGCAGTCAGAACCCCACTGTAGAGTCCTGCATCGGGTCGGGTACCCGCGGGTTACCCGCAAAATCCGGCGGTACCCTGCGGGTTGCTCATAGAATTTCTGGGTGCGGGTATAGAAGCGGGCCGGTGGTTCTGCAGGTTGGTGGGTTGAGGGTCGGGTCGCGGATCCTCGCTATAGCAATTTTTACTCATTTTTCTCAGCATTTCTACTTCTGATGATGTCACATCCGGTTTAAATTGACAGCACTTCCTGTTTTACTCCTTTTTTTCTGATCACGGCTACTTCCGATGACGTCACTTCCGGTTTACAATGACAGCACTTCCTGATTCTTGATGGTCAGCGGGTCGCGGGTCTGGGTTGCGGATCTCGGGTTGCGGGTACGGGTCGGCTCGCGGTCCAATCGGGTAAGAATGCGGGTCGCGGGTCCGGGTTGCGGATTGCGGGTACGGGTCGGGTATGGGTCCCAAAAAATGGACCCGCGCAGGACTCTACCCCACCGCCTAACTCAAATTCTCATTTTCATGTGGCACAACTGACTGATAGCAGCATACAATTATGGGCTATCTTAGCTTAATACAGAGCATTGAAAAACAGCTACCCCCTGGATATCGTGTCCTGGCACTAAGCTACTGCTGCATTATTTGTTTTAGAAAATCTGCTGTCAGTATTGTTTATAGGGTTTGCATTCTCTTTATGTGTACATTCAGTCTCTAGGAAGGCATAAAGGCATAGGTTATTCTGCATAGGCATAGTCTTGTTTATTTACATATTAATGTTCATTCTTACAGATCCGAATGATAAAAGCTCATGAAAATACTCTAATGCAGACATGATTTCTCGACAGATACAGCCTTTTCTATGACTCCTCTGACTTTGTATAAATATTTTTTACTATAACCCAGCCCCTTAGTAATCACCATGTGGTTAGGACCTTGGTAACAACTAGCTTATAAGCAGGTTACAGACACATGAAAACATTGTTGTATTGTTCTCTCTGCTGAAGATTCAACAATGACAATGACTAATCTATCAGAAATGTCTTCATCAGTATATACCATTCAACCTATGCCTAGGCCCCATCCACAGCCTCAGGAGGTGAACCATATAGATTAGAAATCTATGAAATAATACATTGTATGTGAGAACATGTATCTATATTAAATCTATACATTCTCTAAACTATTTCCATTCCTTGTAGAGATTTTCAGAGCCTTACTGTGAGTAGATGTACAAGGTCCATGTTTGCTTCCAGTGGAGGAGCAATGTTCTGCAACTGAATGAGCTCATTGATGTGATTATATAGAGAGTGAAGCTTTGGCACATTGATTTTACTGTCTTCCAGAAAGTCTGGCATGGCCTCGTGTAGAGCAATCAGGTCCTTCAGGTGGACTCCCAGGATAGGAATCTTAAAGTTAGTGCACTCGTTGTATGCTCGGCGATAATTGTCATAATTCCTGCAGGAAGACAGTAGTTCTGTCATCTCATTCAGTACCTGAAAGAACAAAAAAAACAAAATAACACATTACAGCCAGAATAACTTTAATCTATTTGGTCAAGTGAGAGATTAAACCCACCAAAGGTAAGTTCTGGAGAATACAGAAGGATTCCAAGTTTCTCATTGGTTTTACATAAGGAGAAAGTTGCATCTCCCACATCTTGTAGTTCAGGGGTGTCCAGCCTGCGGCCAGAGGGCCACATGCTGCCCAGGATGGATATGAATGTGGCCGATTCGAATGATTGGTTCCCGAGGAAACGTCATGTCACATAGGATCTAGGAGGAGGAGGGACTCTGCCCAGTGACCATTAAGTAATAATGATATAATAACAAGTCTATTTAATATCCAGGTGTCCCATATTCCAGTGTATAGCTCCATCTGGCATTGTAGTTATTTTCTTTACTTTTACAAATCAAAAGTGTTTGTGTATTTCACAGACAAATTTTTTCTATCCAATGTGGCCCAGGGAAGCCAAAAGTTTGGACACCCCTGCTGTAGTTCGTTTTAAATGAAATTCTATTTTTCATAATAGACTGAAAATCCCTCAGATAAAAGTCTACTTCCCCTTAAACCAGTTTCTACTCCCAATATTTATAGATGACGTGAAATTCTCTTTCTTGGGGAAGTTTTGTTGTTGAACTTACCTTGGTGACATCATGGGATATGTGTGAACTTGTATCTTTGAGCCTGGAGATGGAGCTGTGGCAAAGGCCCCCAATGACAGCCATTAAGGTGTTGAAATTCTGAAGCTGGTGCAGTTTCTGTATAAAAAGCAAAACAATGCAGAAATCATGTGCTGCACTCTTTCCAGCTGGAGGACCACCATAACATCGCACATCAGCAGTGGGCAAAACTCTGCAGTGTTGTATCAATAACAGCACCTTACCTGAGCTACATGGATGAACTTTGTGAGCACCTCTGCTCGGAGCTGGGGAGTTGGACGGCTCAGAACCATCAGCTGGACCCACTGAGAGATGCCATTGCACAGCGCAATGGAGCGTTCCATGGTTGGATTGTCCTTCACACAGCCATTTACAATGTAGTTCTGGTAATCAGAAAACTGAGGGCAGGAATAACAGTGAAGAATAAAATGTTTTTTTAAATTCTCTGGCAAAACTTGCATTTTATTTCGTAACACACATGACAAAGAAGAGCAATAATAAAGCCATTGTGTTGATTGAATTTTAAGATTCTTGACCATAGTAACAAAATAAATTTGAATGTGGAGAGCTGCTGAATAAAAAGCTAAATAACTAAACAAATACAAATAATGAAAACCAAGTACAAATTGTCTTGGAATATCACTCTACATCATAATAAAAGTTAATTTAAAGATGAAGAAGCCCTTTAGGAAGCTAAAAGCACCCATCATTCTACAAGTGACATTTGCCCCAAAATGACCCATTGCATTGTATTTATATATCAGGTAAGGGGGATTTCATTACACCCACCATGTGCACATGATAAGGAAAAAATTACTTGGAAAGCCATCAGGAATGGTGGTGGGGGTATGATATTACCATTCCCTTTTTGCTATCCCTTTTATAAGATAGTAAGGGCTCCCCAACATCCAGCATGGGCCTGGTCCTTCATCCTCAATCCCTTCCTTTGTTGATGAGGTAGACAACCTGTTAATGTTTTGCCATGGCCTATGTATGTCCTTTACTTTACTAGGGGCAATATAATAATAGGAAATTGTATTTCAGTGTATAATCTGTGCAATACACTGATCCTATTGTGCTCATTGATTGTCATTGACTGCATACAGGTACCACCACAACACCCCTCCCCCCGATGGACTGTTTTACCTGTATATAAATGGACACCAAAAATTAATTGAGAAATAGCAGTAGGCTAAGGTGCCAGCCATATAAGGAGATAATTCATAAATTCTCATAGACTTGACTTATAGAATTATAGATATTATTAATAAAAAAAAAGCTTGTTGGATGAAGAGATAGTGCAAACTCTGCTCCACTACAATTCCTTTTATGGTTATCCAGCCCCCCAAAAACGCTTGCTTTTGAGCAGATCTGGCAGAGAAGGCTGAAGACGAGTGTAATAAGTACATAGATGTGTACAGAAGAAAGCAAGAAAATGAAGAAGAAGTAGGCCTCAGAATACTCACAGATATTCTTCTGAAGGCTTTGAACTCCAGGTAGGTCAAGTGTTCAGCAAGCTCCTGTGGCTCTAAGTGGTCAAAAAGCAGAGACACTTTCCTCTTCTTGCTGCAGTTCGATTTGATTCTTTGTGTCAGTTTCCGGGACCAGTCCCGGGAGTTTCTGAAAGTAAAATAATATTTGTTTTCCATGTATTAGTGCTAAAGAAATCTGTCTGGTTTGGAAACATTTTGGCCACTTACATTTGTGCAGTGTCAATCAAGCGCCAATGTAACTCCTCCCCATGAGATCTCACCAGCTCCTGGAACTCTTCCATTGTCTGAGTGAGTTTTGCATCCATCTTGAACATGACCCAGAGTTCTGTGATCCAGTATCTAAACACAGGAGGAAGAACCAATGCAATAAAAGGGGTAAAGAAACATCTAGCTTATCCAAGTAGCCTTAATCATTGTTAATGTGATACATGGTACAATGTTTGTTGACCAGTAAATGCTACCTGCTTATTGCTAGCTATGGTTTTTTAGTAGGGATGCACCGAATCCACTATTTTGGATTCAGCCAAACCCCCGAATCCTTCCCGAAAGATTAGGCCAAATACCGAACCAAAACCTAATTTGCATATGCAAATTATGGGTGGGAAGGGGAAAACATTTTTTTACTTCCTTGTTTTGTGCCAAAAAGTCACGTGATTTCCCTCCCTGGCCCTTATTTGCATATGCAAATTATGATTTGGTTTGGCCAGGCAGAAGGATTCGGCCAAATCCGAATCCTGCTGAAAAATGACGAATCCTGGCCAAATCCCGAACCGAATCCTGGATTCGGTGCATCAATGTTTTTAGGTCTGTTTCAAATCTATGCACCTTTAGTTAAACTTCACCCTTTACTTATTTTAAAAGGTCCAGACAGAAATAAGAGCAAGAGGCAATGATACAATGGGAAGTTTTACTCACCTTATAAAGTAGCAGATCCTGAGGCAGAAGGAAAAAGATCTGTTCTGCATGGCATCCTGATATGTGGGGACCATTAAGGGAAACATATAACAAAACAGGAAATATTCCACCAAATGTTTGATCAGATTCCTGCCCTCCTTCCCCCAAAAATGAAACAGTTGGGCAGGTCTAAGCACTTGGTTAAGCCCAGTCTGGCAATTTGTAGATTAATGGCAATTGTCAGAGGGACTGTTGAAAGATATCAAAACAACAGACAGGTGCCATAAGTGACCAATGTGGGTAAACTAAAATCACTGGTCCTGGTGCTCCCGTCCCAGACCCTCAGCCTCCCGGCACTCTATTAGATCCACAGGGCCGTAGATATAAAAGTAAAAACTTTAATTGAAAAAAAATTAAATATAGACATCTCCAGATTATTGTGAGATTCGCTCACAATAAACTGCAAGGGGTAACCCTGCATTGAAATTGACTTGAGTGCCAGCATCTTTGAATTATTTACAGTGGACCTGTCATCCAGTCATAAAAAGTTGTCTAATACAAAAATTCTTTGTTTTATTCAAGTATTCATAGCTGTCAATCAAATATTGCCTGCCCCTCCTCTATGCCTTAGGCTCCAAAAGCCATAAAAGATATTATTGTTAGAATCTTCACCTATGACCTGCACCACGAAACCAAATGACATTTCCCTGTTCATCGCAAGCACTTGCACAAATACACGGCACACCGTCTCAGACATGTGCAATGCTCAGTGATGTCACCTAAGTATTCTGAGCCCCACAGACGCTAGAGAAGGGTAGCTTTATTAAAAAGGAGCGTGGGAAGGGCGAAAACATGCTCTGTGTTATTCTATGATGCATCTCATAAACACGATGAGCTTTAAGGACCCCATACAACAGGATTATTGAATAAAAAATGACTGAATATAATTCGCTTGTTGCTAGGTTGCATGCGGCACGTGAGAAAACTCATTGTCTCTTCCCAGCAGCCTCAGCAGCATAAGCCTGCCATTGGCTAGACATAAGTTGAGATTTTGATGTCTAGGGTCCTTGAGGCAGCACTCCCTGCGTGTTCCAGTGAAGTGAACTGGTTGTTGATGTGCCTTTGTCTCTCTTGTATAAGTAGCAGCCTGCAGTGTGAGTGTTTAGAGTCTGATCATAGAGATTCACACAAAAAAGCTGATGGGATTCGAGCCCCAGCAATAAGAGCACAGGTGCGAGCATTCAGTTTGAAAAATGCCCTTATAATATTTTACTAAACCAGTGTTTAGTTAGGATTGAGCCCTGAAAAAAGGTTATGCGACTAGTAAACTAGTGCTTCACATATATAATGTGCATGTGTGCCTCAATGCCGTGTTATGCCCACCATGTTATACATTGAATACAAATCAATCCTGGTTTAAACACTCTGCTACTTCATAGATGTATCCCTTCTTTTCATATTCCCATAGTCCCATATTCCCATAGCCCTCCAATTGGAAGCCTTCTATTGGTGTCCTCTCCAAACCAGCATTGCACTCGTCAACCCATAGATTTGAGTGAGGGTCTCACCTAGATTGCAAGCCTCTCCAGAATACCAGTTAGGAGTAATTGTGAGGTCAAAATCGTGATGCTGTCCTGGATAGTCATTGAATGATTGATATGACATTATTATACATCTGTAACCTTGTTATAATTTAAACACAGTTTGGACCACAAAGGGCATCTCAGATCCAAAAAGTTTGAAGACCTCTAAACGTTCTTAACTTTCACAATGCTGGCTCTTTAAAAGGCAGCAGTTCAATATAGGGCCATGAGGCTAAAACAATACAGTTGGAGGCTGAAAATAAAACAGTACGCCATCATATTGTATTGAGAATGTTATGAAAGACCTTGTATGTGAGTAGGGTTGCCACCTGGCCGGTATTTTACCGGCCTGGCCAGTAAAAATGATGCTTGGTGCCAATGTTATTAATAGGAAAAAATGGCAAGAATATAGGAAGGCTGGTATTTTTTTCCAGAAAGGGTGGCAACCCTATATGTAAGTTGACCTAAAACCCACAGTGATCACAGGTTGGGGAGGTTTGGGTTGAAAATTGGCCAACCATTGCGAGTTAGGAATGAATGTGGATCAGACTGGGGAAGTAGTATAAAGCGCACAATGATCCAGGTATAGGTTGGGTGTGGGAGCTACAATGGCAAAATTTATGGGTTAGGGTGAGAAGCGAGTTAAGGTTTTACGAGTTAGGGCCAAGTGCTGGTTATGTTTTTCCTGGCCCACACATCCCTACTCTGTCTCCCTGCTCTAGATATCCACTGCAGAACACCCTTCCTAACTATACTATGAACAAATGATAACCAATGTACTTCAAAGCTGGAGAATTCTCCACAATGGAACAATGAAGCAAGCCAATTCCTAAGCAAATTAATAATAAGGCCAGCTGTGATCTGTCCAAAATTATGGCTTGGCATATTGCACTACTGCAATTGACTGACCACAGGCTGCAACATCTACAGCCTTTTGGTAGCTGACATACCTCCCACATGGGGTAATCAGATGGTATTATTTTCCATCTAAAGCAAGTGGCCTTGTGCAGGTTACGCAGAATGGTTAGCCAATGGCCACACACATAGTGAAGACTAGCCAAGCAGAAAACAGAACTGGTTGACTATCATGTGTTGACAGCCTATTGCTGGCTCTTCTCTTTGGGCCTTTGCAGGGTAACTCCTGGTTAACGCTAGATCACCCAGTGATGCATTTTAGCCAAACGAACACAAGAGTTTGTGACCAATGCAGTCTTATTAGGTAGAACAGCAGCAAGTAAAACATTTTCCAACAGTCACTTTCCTCTCTCATTCAAAACACAAGGCTACTGTTGCTAGTTCATAGTGGACAAACATGAGGCCAAACTAGTTTTGCGATCTTAATTAACTGTAACATTATCCTGAGAGCAGCCAGGTCTAACATTTATTTACTGTTGATCAACAGTGACTTTCCAGTTGATTTAACAAAGGATATAGTGTCCTGAGCTTGATGAGCAATTCTGTGGAGGGGATGAGGAAGCCATGCATAGTCAGCATAATCTGCAGCAGCTCATTGTTCTGACCCATATTGCCATCTAAATCTGGAAAGAAATGGATACAAAGTTACAGATGTCGCATGAAGCAGAAGTGAAACGGATACTAATTTACAGTCTTGGAAAGTATACTTTTCAAAGTTTCAATTGTCCATCATTATTCTTTTTTTTTTTCGTTTTTAAACTATCTGTCTTCTCCTTCTGACTCTTGACCACTTTCAAATGGGGTTAATGACCCCAGCTTTAAAAAAACAAAAAAAAAAAACAAATGCTCTGTAAGGTTACAACTGTATTGTTGTTACTACTGTTTAAAGGGGTGGTTCACCTTCAAGGTAGCTTTTAATATATTGTAGAAGGGCAAATTCTAAGAAACTTTTCAATTGGTCTTCATTATTTATTTTTCATAGTTTTTTAATTGGCAATTTTCTTCAGTTTCTTTGCAGTTTTCAAATGGGGGTCACTGACACCATCTAAAAACAAATGCTCTGTAAGGCTACAAATGTATTGTTATTGCCACTTTTTATTATTTATCGTACTATTCAGTCCATTTCCTATTCATATTCCAGTCTCTTATTCAAATCAATGCTGGGTTGCTAGGGTAATTTGTACCCTAGAAACCAAATTGCTGACACTGCAAACTAGAGAGCTGCTGAATAAAAAGCTAAATAACTATAAAACCACAAATAATAAAAAATGAAAACCAATTGCAAATTGTCTCAGAATAGCCTTCTCTACATTATACTAAAAGTTAACTCAAAGGTGAACAACCTCTTTAATACTAATCTTTCTGTTCAGGCCCTCTCCTATTCATATTCCATTCTCTTATGCAGTGCATGGCCGCAAAGGTACTTTGGAACCTAGCCAGGCTCAGACTGGGCCGGTGGGACACCGTGAAAAAACCTGGTGGGCCCCCGGCTCTTGTGGGCCCCGCTGGCCCAGATCCGGACACACATCTGCAATACAAAAGCTTCTTACAGATAATAAAAACATTGTGCACATTCGCAGCATGCCGATGCAGTGGGGGCAGAGAGGGGCCCAAGGGCATCAGCCCAAGTGGGCCCCCCAGTCCGGCCCTGAACCTAGCAACCAGATTGCTGAAAGGCAAACTGAAGAGCTACTGAATAAAAAGCTAAATTACTCAAAAACCATAAATAATAAAAATGGAATTCCAATTGCAATTCATCCAAGAATATCGCTCCCTACATCATACTAAAATATAACTCAAAGGTGAACAACCCCTTTAATAATACTGTTTAGAAACCTGTAAAACAATGCAGGAATCAAACAAATAGATAACAGTTTATGTACTTTTAGGAACAATTATGAGTGGAGTGGTATGTAAAAGCTATTCACTGGCTTCAATAACGCTAGTGGAAGTTTAGGGCTAGTGATGGGCAAATTTATTCGCCTGGAGTGAATTTGCAACTGGTGAATAAATTTGCAAAACGCCTGAAAAAATTTGCCAAAATCCAAAAATAGACGCCTGTGTCCATAACGAGACGCCGGCAGTGTTTTGAGAATTTTTTGCGTTTTGAGAATTCGGCAAAGCCAAACGCACCAGATTCGCCCATCACTAATTAGGACCATTTGATACAGAAAATAAAGGGGTTCCCTGCGCTGCACACTCCAATAATTGAGTCCTTTTATTTTTAAGGGCAAAGCCCAGAATCATTCGCACAAGTGGTTTCAGCTGCATCTATAGTTGAGATTTCCTCCTGCTGCAAATATTGCTGCAATGCACTTCCTGTTGGTCTCTATGGAGACAGGGCAAATCTATCAATCATTGTCCAGAGAATGTGCAAATTGCAGCCTTGCAGATGTTGCTGGGCTACAAGTACCAGAACCTTTATCTGCCTTTCCCAGGTTTAAGATAACAATAAGAATACACCCTGTGTGCAGTAAGCCCAAGCTGTGTCTTCCTCCCTCTGCAAAATATACAGGAAGCCACTAATCTCACATCCAACTTCTGGCACCCTCTGCACCTTTCTCACTTCAGCAGATGTGGTTTCAGGAGAGGCATTTCACATCATGAAAAACAAAGGGAGGAGGATAAAGGTGGAGGAAGTGGGGAGAGCAAATGTTCATTCTCATAATTCAGCAGATGAAAAAAGAGGGCAAGGAGGGGGGCAAAACTCATTTGTGTCATGTTGATGTGCAGAAAGGGTTAATCCTGCACTCGCAGGTGGCGGTTTGCTTGCTGCACATTAGACTGTCACTTTGTTCTGTTCCCACATAGATTTCTATGCCGAGGCACAGAGAATGATTTTGCCAGCATGGCACGTTCTTTTTTCTGGGGGGTTAAAAATCATAAAACAGCACTTTAGCACATAATCTGTCACTTACTCAGAGGATCACGTCATGGAAAAGAAAAGTAAATGAACGAGGCTGTTTCTCCATTTCACTTCTTGTGTTCTCGGAGGTTGGCAGCACATTGCCTGCTGCGTTTCCATTCAGGGAAAGTTGTTGTATTAATGCTAATTTGATTGCAGTTTCCTTTAGATTTCCTCCAGAGTGGCAGACAATGGAGAGTTGCCTTTGTCAATGTTCCTCCCACATTTTCCAGCACACAACCAGTCCCTGGGGGTTTCCATCATTTTCCAATCCTCTTAGATGTGCCCCCCTGATATCAGATTAGAGTCAAATGCATTCTTGCTTTTACCAATTACAGGGCTGGCAGTGCCAGTCCCTCACATGTCCCAATACATAGCGGTATCAGAATACCCACAAAGCTGCCATTGAAGAGAATGGCAAAGGCTCGTCTTATGTACATGTGATCAATCCCAGTCCCCAAAAGCCAAAAAAAGAAACCACAGTTTAAAGGGAAATAACAAGAGGTTCTGTGATCTGCCACTTCTGCTGGCACCAAGGTTACAGACCTTTTTTGGACTCCCACTGACAACTCCTTGCATCTCTGAACAAGGAAGGCAGCTTTAAGGCAGTGCTCAATTGAAGGGCCATATATATGTGTACTAAGGTACAGCAGGGCTGACCAAAACAAATAGCCAAGCCATCAAATTTTGAAACAATGCCAAAAGCACAGTGAGGAATTCAGTACCTAAAGAAATGAGAGGGGGCACCTGAAGATTTTTAGTAGGTACCACATCATTCCTTATTTATATAAGAACAATTTTAATGTGAATCATCTTCTCTCCCTTCTTCTCTTTTGTTATTTCTACTCTTCTGCTGTCACCTTCTGGAGTTCCTTCTCACATGGTTGTCTCTCTTATGATTCTCTTCTCATTACATAGTCTTTTCCCTCATTCTGTTCCTTCTTTCTGTACTCCAGTTTTGTTCTGCTCTTCCCAAGGACTACCTTTTAATGTCCCATAATCATCTTTCCACTTTGCTACTCAAACCCTACTTACTGCCTCTCTTCTCACACATCATCCATATCCTGTATGTTCTGAGCCCATCTCTTAGGTTCTTCCACCATTTATCATCATACCTTTCTTTTCTTGGGTGTTGTCCCTTCAAAAACAAATACTTCCCCACGGCAGCATACACTCCTTATCCTTGCTGAAATAAAAACCAGGTCTTCTTCAAAGAAAAGGTTTTCACATGTACAAGATAGAAATATACAGTTAAGTGCTTTCTTTTTTTTTGGGGGGGGGGGTGTTATTGTCCTTGCCATCTGAAATTGGTGATCAAAGTGCAAATCAATAGAGAGAGAGAGGTCCAAAACCAGAGGAACGCACTGCTCTATAACATATATCTCTCTGTGTTTGGAAAGAACGGGCTGGATGACGCTAGTTTATTTGCCTTTGTGGAGTACTGGCATCACTATTTGATAAAGAAACTAACAGTACATGTATGGGATCTATCATCCAGAAACCTATTACCCAGAAAGCTCTGAATTGCAAGAAGTCCATCCCCCATTTTTATCAAATACTTTTCTCTGTAATAAAACAGTACTTTGTACTTGATCTCAACTAAGATATAATTAATCCTTATTGGAGGCAAATTAGTCCTATTGGGTTTAATTAATTCGCAAATGTTTTTTGTTTTTTTTAGGGTTAGGGTTAGGTCCCAAGCATTCTGGATAAAAGGTCCCATAGTTGTATTTATTTAGACTACAGTTCTACAGAAGGGTCTATATGCCAACTATAGAAGAGAACTCTGCATCATACCCACTTACTTGCTCATTGTTCAAGTATACATCATGGTCCATATTTTTTATTATTTATTTTTAACCATATTCACTTTGAGAATAGTCAGCAATTTTATTCAAGAGCCAGAAACTGCATAGGGCATAGAACAAGTCTTTAAATTGTCCCTGCTGTTAACTAATGCCAATTAGAGAATTTCACAAGAAAACTGATAAAATTTTACCTTAACCCCCTTTAGCTTCATGGTTTCTGCTGAAACTTTTGAAATATGAATACAGCATAATCATAGCCGCAACAAGTACAGATCACGGGTTTTATAGCCCAAACACCTTGTCACAGAGAATGCCATAGCTCAAAGGCTCAAGGTAAATCATCCTTTGCAATAAAGCCTGACATTATTTCCATTATTACTTTGCAAAAATCAAAAAGTATGTGCATGTGCCATGCCATAAGAGTCAGGGTTACCTACAGAGATGCAAATAAATATAAAAGGTGAAGAAGGCTTCTAAAAGGAGAACAAGAGAAGCATCATGTGAGGAACGGTGACTCTTGTGAGTGGTATGAGATAAGTAGGATTAATGGGCTTCAGTTGATAGCTGCAAGTTGAAATGTATACAGGCATGGAACCGGTTATCCAGAATGCTTGGGAGTCTATGGGAGACATTGGAAATTATTGGAATATGTTGTGGACAGTGAAAAGAAACACTAGAAGACCAAGGTATTGGAGCAATAACAAGTAATTGTGCCCACACAAACCTTAAAGTAAAATGATGTATTCTACAAGCATCTACATATCCATATAAACACTTATTGTTTATCAATCATGTATGGAACTCCAAGAAACTGCTGGGTCTACTGTCTCTTCCCTTTACCCTGGGAAATGGGAGCAGAGGAGGGTAGATATATAGTGAAACATAAGCAAGAGATTTATGAGATTTATATGTATTTAGGTCTCCTAGGTGAGCAGATTGGGGTTCTTCTCTAAAGCTGGCCGTAGACGCAAAGATTTCCCTGCAACATCGGACGAACGATTGTACGTCCTCATCTCCCGACCTGCCACTAACCATTCAGATCAAACAAAGTAGAAGTAGTAAGAGAACAGATCAGCCGATGTTCTGTCCCACAGCAATCGAACAAAAGTTTATGTCCGACAAAAGCTGACAGATCGTCAGATTGGTAATGATCAGCATCTGACTGAAATCTTTTAACCTGTCCGACTGCCGACCGATTGGCATGGCAAGATAAATGTCGGGTACACACGATAAGAAAATCGTATGAATCGAGGATTCGTGCGATCGGATCTTTGCGTCTATGGCCAGCTTAATGCCCAATAATGTTTTGTCAGAAAAGCGATGAAGGTTTCTTCAAGCCCAAAGCACCCTCAGTATCCTGATGACTTAACAAACATATATTGACTGAACCCAGATGGAAGCACTCTCTGCCTCTCTTCAAGCAGCTTCAGACTAGTTTCTTTTTTGTGTATGTCATTTTCATGCCCCTCACTAATATACCCCATGTCAACCTATTCCAAAGCAGGCAAGAAGGCAATAGCACATGGGTCATTTCACAGGGCTGAATGAGAGGGCCATGTACAACTTGGTGATGTGCAGATGGATCTCAATGAAAGTTAAAAGTAAAGATACCTACACAGATATAAATTTTAATCTTTCTCAAGTCAACAGCCCATTGTCTATAAAGCACCAAGGCAATGGCCTTCCTAATCAAGAAATGTTTGGGCTTGGTCCCTTGAGTGGATTAATCATTAATCTTTGTACTCAGTCCATGGTCAGCACCCTTTCCCTAGCCCTGGCCATTCAATCATTGACCTGTTGTTTAGAAAAGTGTTTTCTGTGTATTTCTTTGAAACGTTCTTACCTTATTTTTTTCTGATATTTCCTGGATTTATCTAGAAAAATTTACACAACCTTTTTTTTTATTCTATGGTTTCCTGTTGCTGTTGTCCAAGGCAACAAAGCAAATGCCTTGACTCTGTTTCTCTCTTATTATCTCTCTCTCTCCCTCTTATTCTGATTCATTTCCTTATACTGCAGAAACACACAGAATCTGTGGGACCTTTTCTATTCCTATCTACCACTGATGGTGCTTTTTAATAAAAGCAAAGAAAATTCCTCTGCTATTTGCAATTATTATAGATGCACTAAATCCAGGATTCGGTATTTGGCCAAGATTCGGCCCTTTTTTAGCAGGATTCGGCCAAATCCTTGTGCCTGGCTGAACCGAATCCAAATCCTTAAAATCGTGTAACTTTTTTAGTTTTGTGCACTACCCTTTTTCCCTTCCCCTCACTGATTTGCATATGTAAATTAGTGTTCGGATTCAGTTTGGTAATCGGCCGAATATTTAACAGATTCAGGGGTTTGGCAGAATCCAAAATAGTGGATTAGGTGCATCCCTAGCAATTATGCAGAAGGACTATGCAAATTATTGCACTTTTTTCCTATTGTGGTTTTGGCTGCCTAAATATATAATCATAGTAGAGCCTCCTGTTATTCTTGATGGCAATCAAGTGAAACAGATAGAACTGATGCTATTTTGGTGACCTTAAAAAAAGCACTGATTCATGGGACAATCACCTAAAAAGAACGCACCAAATGCAATTGCCATTGAACACAATGGACGGTTATCTCAAAAATAGAACAATGCTCCATAGAGTGGGAGCTGCCATATTGTTTACCTATCTAGAGAGATTATCCATTAACTCCCACAGAAAAGTACCCAAACTGGCCCATGTTCCTACAACGTTATTTTGTTCTTATCCTGTCTTCTACTCAAAATACACATAAATAAATAAATTTTGGACATCCAGCTTTATTGAACTACACCTCCCAGTTTCTATGTACTTGAGGATGCTGGGAGCTGTAGTTCACAGTAGCAAGACTGACAAGAAATAGGGATCAAAGCAACTTACCGAAAGCCTGAATGCACATCTGTATCAGGTCATCCAAGCTGGCTCCTTTAGAGAGTTTTCCAAGAGGCATCATCACCCGTAAGGGAGTGACAGGGGGAACTTTGGGATGAGTGGTGGAGTGGATTATCTGCTTCAGCTCCAGAGCAAGTTTGGGGATGGTGGAACAGCCATGAGCGGGTCGACTGAGGAAGAAAAAAAGAGCTGGGCTGAGCATCACAAAAGCATAATTGGACAAGGAAGAGAGTGGAAAGGGTCTACACCAAATGGAATCTACCAGTAGACCTTTAGCTGGGGATAAGTAGATCTCAAGACACTGTCCACAAGCAGATTATCTAAAGCCCCCTCCTATTTTATGCTTTTTTATTCAGATATTATTCAGATTTTTATTATGTTAAGGTTGCATAATATATAGGTGGGACCACAAAGAGCAATGTAAAATGAGGGAAAACTTTAAATCAGGGGTTCTACTGTGTTTAATACACCAAGACACTGTCCACAAACAGATTATCTAAAGCCCCCTCCTATTTTATGCTTTTTATTCAGATATTTCTTATGTTAAGGTTACATAAGGAATAGTTGTTTGTTAAATACAGCAATATACATTTTCTCATGAACAGAATGCTAACAATGATTTTATGGATGTAGATCATAATGGGGCAACATCACTAAAGGTAGACCTTACATTAGTAAAGTATGGGCACTGTCTCCTGGTCTACACGTTGCAGAGTTTGGGAGAGGATAATTATACCAATTCCATTCATCTTGTGCCAGTGAGACACTTTAGGCTGGAATTAGTCTATTTTATTTGGGCACAGTCAGTCCCATAATCATTTGGCTTTATGTCTGTGCTCCAGAAAGGTGTTTGGGGATAACAACCCCCCCTGAAGGGTCTTGAAAATTTCTATCAATAGTGTACAGTACTTAACACTCCACAAAACTGGTGGTGATTGTTAATAAGTAGGTTTTATATGTACATTATATCAGTATACCGGCACAGATTATTCATCACAGGGAACCTTAATGTCTCCGAGTCTCTTATTGGTCGGTATAGTATCTACGGTGGTATGGTTTTCTCTAACCTTGTTCAGAGCTCGTTTACAAATGGATATTAATGGCTGTATATTTTCAACCCACAATTCCAGTTTTCCCCAGAATCTTTCAGAGTCACTTTGAGGGCCCACTAATTAGCTTTCGTTGCCAATCATGCATTTACAGTAGAACCCCCATTTTACATTTTTCAGGAGACCAGAAAAAAATGGTGTAAATTCCAGGAAAATGTAAAATCAGGGAAATGGATTAAGCATAATATATACAGTAGGTGGGACCACAAAACAACAATGTAAAATGAGGGAAAACTTAAAATCAGGGGATATAAAATGTGGGTTCTACTGTATTTAATATAATGCAGCTTAAACGGGTTGTTCACCTTTAGGCTTAGGCCAGACGGGGAGATTCCCCGACGGATCGCCCCCGAATCTCCCCGAATAGCTAGGCACCGCTGTGCACCGGCGAGGCTTAAAAACGCCTGCGCTTATTCACACGGAGTGGCGCGATTTTTAAAATCGCTCAAAATTGCCAGGCGACGGATCGCCCCCGAATCTCCCCGTCTGGCCTAAGCCTTAAAGGAGAAGGAAAGTCTGGAGTTATATATTAGGCACCCCCAAGCGATTGTAATGACTTAACTGAATCCCCGGGCCAGTGCTCCTATCAGCAGAAAACTGCACCCGCCTGGGGTTTCACCAGTGAGCACCACGGAATGATAGACTTCCGTCTTCTATCTTCGAATTTCCCAGGGAAATCGCATGCGCAGTAGGACAAAAAAGTAAACTTTGAAGTTAAAGTTCGGCTTTTCGTTCTAATGTGCATGCGCAGCCTAGCGAAGACGGCGGAAGAAGGAAGTCTATCGCTTTGTGGTGCTCACTGGTAAAACCCAGGGCCGGAGCAGTTTTCTGCTGATAGAAGCACTGGCCGGGGGTTTCGAGTAAGTCATTATAATCTCTTTGGGGGTGCCTAAAATTTGGCATCCCAAGTAACTCTATATTTTCCTTCTCCTTTAAATAAATTTTTAATATGATGTAAAGAGTGACATTCTGAGACAATTTGCAATTGGTTTATTTTTTTATTTTTTTTTATTTGAGGTTTTGAATTATAGTTTTTGTATTCAGCAGCTCTCCGGTTTGCAATTTCAGCAATTTGGTTGCTAGGATTTAAGGACTGGAGTATGAATAGGAGAGGGCTGGAATAAAAAGGTGAGTAATAAAAAGTAGCAATAATAATACATTTGTAGCCTTACTTACACCGGAGTCTGTATTTTTTTTTTACACCGAAAATGGACGCCGGCGTCCAGGTGAATTTTTGCTGGCATTTCGTGAATTTATTCACCTGCGGCGAATCGTGGGAATTCCCCCCTGGTGAATAAATTCGCCCATCACTACTATGCATACAAGCCATTAAAGGGATCCTGTCATGGGAAAAAAATTTTTTTAAAAACACATCAGTTAATAGTGCTGCTCCAGAAGAATTCTGCATTGAAATCCATTTCTCAAAAGAGCAAACAGATTTTTTTTTATATTTCATTT
The DNA here is from genome assembly GCA_024363595.1 of Xenopus borealis. NCBI lineage: Eukaryota > Metazoa > Chordata > Amphibia > Anura > Pipidae > Xenopus > Xenopus borealis. The sequence goes on along the minus strand of CM044445.1, from coordinate 95,938,994 downwards.
TGAAATCTGACATGGGGCTAGACATTTTGTCAATTTCCCAGCTGCCCCAAGTCATGTGCTCTGATAAACTAAAGTGCTGGCACAAGTCACATGACCAGGGGCAGCTGGGAAATTGAGTTAATGTCTAGCCCCATGTCAGATTTCAAAACTTTCAATATAAAAAAAAATCTGTTTGCTCTTTTGAGAAATGGATTTCAGTGCAGAAGTCTAACATTACTATTAACTGATGCGTTTTGAAAAAAACATGTTTTCCCATGACAGTATCCATTTAAGTATACCCTGGAAATAGTTGCAGGCTTTCAGGCACATTGGCAGTGATCACAAGTTGCATGCGTGTAAGGGTGGCCATACACTGAGAGATCCGCTCGTTTGGCGATGTCGCCAAATGAGCGGATCTCTCCCCGATATGCCTACCTTGAGATGGGCGATATCGGGCTGATCTGATCGTTGGCCCTAGGGCCCAACAATCGGATCATAAGGGAGGCTATATGGGCGTTCGGATCTCAGATTTCGTGTGATGTTCGGACCGTTTTTGTGCATCGTCCTGACATTTTACGGTCATTTAGTTCCCGGACAGGTTAGAATATCTGTCGGCTAATGATAATATCTTCTGCATGTATTGCCTATCAATATCAGTGATTGACTGTCACTACTATTTGTTGGACATTTCGTACGATTACTGTCTGTGAAGTTATGGACAGAATAAGGGCACCCCTCCAGCCCCCCTGCCCCACTGGCATTGGTGCAGCGCATTTATGTGTACTCTACAACGTTTTGACCTCCGACAAAGGGGGCTGCGGCCTCAAGAATAAGATTTGGGTAGGGATCTGGGCCAACGGGGCCCACAAGAATCAGGGGCCCACAGGGTTTTTTCCTGGTGCCCGGCCGGCCCAGTCTGACCCTGGACAGAACACTGTCTGATTTCTTCTTTTTACTACTTGATTTATTCTGAACGGTTAGCGGTAGGTCAGGGTATTGCAACGCACGATCATTTGTTGGCAGTGTTGGACTGGGCCGGCGGGACAACAGGAAAAAACTCTGCCTTCCCAGATCTGCATTTGCAGGCCCACAGGGCTGCGAGCCAGAGCCCCCCTTCCAACCCTCGGACCCCACTGAGGCTCCACTGAGTGTGTGCGCAACCCACCCAACCCCCCCCCCGCCATGCTGCTGCTCTGCCGAGAGCGTGCATTTGTGCACAGGTACGCACACACACTAGGTTTATTGGGTGACAGGTGTGCGCACAAGCACACACTCTCGGCAGAGCAGCAGTACGCCGGAGGGGGGCATTGCGTACGAGCTCAGTGGTGCGCCGCGGCAGCTGTTGGGTCCTGGGGTTAGAAGGGGGGGCCCCCAAGTCTGACCCTGTTTATATAAGGATATATCTGTACTTCTATGGCCAGCTTAAGCTGGAAAATTATCCTCTGCACCCCTAGTGGATATTCAAAGATGGTTGATGTTGCTTTTGAACCACAAATACATTTGCCACTGGGTGTAAAATACAGGTATGGTATCCATTATCCAGAAACCCGTTATCCAGAAAGCTCCGAATTAGGGGAAGGCCGTCACCACCATTTTATCCAAATAATCCAAATTTTACAAAATGATTTTTAAACCTTATTGGAAGCAAAACCAGCTTGGGTTTATTTCATGTTTACATGATTTACTAACAGACTTAAAGTATAAAGATCCAATTTATGGAGAGAAAAAAAATCTGTTATCCAGAAAACCCCCAAGTCCTAAGCATTCCGGATAACAGGTCCCATACCTGTATAGGTTACTAAATGAAAAGACATTCAGGGAAATGAATTAGCTTATGTATATAAGCGCAGTAATGGCATTTAATACAGGGGAAGTATGAAAGACAACGCCTCAGTTCACTCTAACAAAGTGAGAGTAATAGCATTTACACATTATTTCCAGGAAGCCTGATAGAGAAATCCCAGTGCCATGCACCTAATGATGGGGTATCATCTGCTTCCTTATTGTTAGCTGTGGAAAGAATGAGGTTGCACAGACACAGCAAGTCTATACTCATCCTGTACTGTATATATCAGCACCAGCCCACACCCTGCTCACAGCACTGCTAGGGCATGGCACACAGTACTGAGACCCTTAAGCATGGTGAGAGCTTGTTCAGGTATGGGACCTATTATCCAGAATGCTCGGGTGCTGGGGCTTTCTGGATAACAGTTCTTTACGTAATTTGGATCTTCACACCTTAAGACTACTCGAAAATCATGTTTCTGACTGGTTGCTGGTTATTACTGGACGCTGTTAAACCTTATGAGGTTATATAACCTCATTCCCCTCAACACTGTTGTCATCACTTTACATTGTGTAATAATATATACATGTTTTACAGTTTATGCCTGGAATATGAAACCTGCGTAGATACCTCTCAATGGTCCTGTTTTTCACGGGACAGCCCCGATTTTGACAGCTCAACCTGACTTTCCCGATTTTCTTTTTGATCTGCACTGAACAGCCATAAAAAAAACAAAGTTTCTAAAACTGAATGTGGCTTTTGCCAGAGAGCCTAGGCTACGTGGCAGGTGCACTTAGATGCTTTTATATGAGAAGCAAAGAAACAATTGTAACAATTTAAGATAGACAGAGAAACCATTGTAATAATTTAAGATAAGCAGGTCTCTTGGGAAAACTGTGACTTGCAGCTGTGACGTCACCTTCATTAGCAAAACTGTAATAACATAAAAACAACAAAAATGGGTTTAAACTTTCATAACTTGTCAAATTTTGTAAACCGAACATGGTAATTAGGAAGTGTGGCCACAAAATGGGCATGGCCAAAACATTTCGCCACCCTCCACTCAACAAATCTTTTTGTCCCTCTATCTATTTGGAAAATGTTGGGAGGTATGTGTGTTAAACATCAACCACCATCTGGGAGGTCAATATTGTACGTCACTGTATAGTGAGTCTGTATGCCCAGGGCCTCCGACAGGGGGGACAAGTGTCCCGGGGGCTGAAGGGGGGCCGGCAGAAGAGCTGGCCCCCCCCTTGCGAAAACAGAAACCGTGCTGCCGAGTGCGATGTCCTGAATGCGGAAGTGCCGAACAGTCCTGAAACGGCGGAAAGAGCCGAAGTCACGAAAAGAGCCGACACTGAAGTCCTGAAGTGGCGAAAATACCCAATGTCACGAAAGGAGCCAACATTGAAGTCCTGAAGCGCGAAAAGACCTGAAGTCACGAAAACAACTATAACTGAAGTCCTGTAGCTACAAGTTCAATTCTACTGACACCAATGTGGGGTTTTTTGGGTTTTTTTCTACTCCCCTGGCCCCCAATGTTTTCTTTTAATATATTTGGGCTCCCCGTTTTTTTTCACCTGTAAGGAAGGCCCTGGTGCCAATGTTTTTTTTTTTAATATTTTTTGGGGCCCCAATTTTTTTTCAACTGGTGAGGGGGGCCCTGGCGCCAATGTTTTTTTAAAAAACAATATTTTTGGGGACCAAATTTTTTTAACTTGTAAGGGGGGCCCTGGCGCCAATGGTTTTAAAAAAAATATTCTTTGGGGCTTGTAAGGGGGGCCCTGGCACCAATGTTTTGTTTTTTTTAAATATTCTTTGGGGCCCCATTTTTTTAACTTGTTAGGGGGGCCCTGTCACCAATGCTTTTTTTTAAACTTATAAGGGAGCCGTGACCATCAATATGTGTGGGGGGTTAATTTTTTAGCGCTGATATCTGTGTGGTCTTTTAACTTTGATGTGGAGTAGCTGGGATCAGGGGTGGGGCTTGGGTGTCAGTGTGGGTGGGGCCCAGGGACCCCCGAAAATGTTGTTGTGCGGGGCCCTGTGATTTCTAATGGCGGCACTGTGTATGCCTATTTATCTTAATTTTCCTAGAAATATTCCATCAAATACATTCTGCAACAAATATGAGATGCTTCAGCTGCGGAAATGCAACTGCCAGCCATCTAATAACACCTGTATTTTGTCATGTGGAATTCTATTGCTTTGCTCCAGAAAAAACCATATAAAGCATGCACTGATTTCCAACCCTAAATCCATAATCACTCATCATTATGTCTCCACTTTATTCTCTTCCTGTGGCCCTGACTACAGAGTTGTATTGTAACATACACATGATACCTGTGTGAATATGCTTGCTACAAGGCAAGGAAAATGATGCATGAAACTATACAGGTTTCTATATACAGGTATGGGACCTATTATCCAGAATGCTCGGGACCTGTTTTCCAGATAAGGGATTGTTCTGACATTAGGATCTCCATAGCAAAGGATTGTCTTGCTTCCAATAAAGATTGATTCATTATATCTTAGCTGGGATCAAGTAAAAGGTCCTGTTTCATTAGTAAAGAGAAAAGGGAAATCAATTTTAAAAATGTGAATTATTTAATTAGAATGGGGTCTATGGGAGACCACCTTCCTATAATTAAGAGGTTTCCAGATAAGGGATCCCATACCTGTACTTACATTCATTACACACTTTCAGAGGGTTTTCAAAGAACCAAATATCCCACTGTGAGTTTTTATTTAATAGCCCCCCCATAGAGGCCACCTGCATCCCCGCCTACATAGATACTTGCAGATAAAAGTGCAGTGGCTTCCCCATACCAAGCATGTGACACAGGCAAAGATAGCATCTGACAACCCTGCTGGGCAAATATGCAGTAACACAGTCAGTATTGGAGGGGTAGCTGCAGGCTATCAATTAAAAATGCACAGTGGGAGGTTCGTTTTCCTTTAAGCTAATGGCACACAGGCCTGAAAATTGGCTTCAATCAGCCCCTACCCTGGCATTAGCCTCCTGTTTTGCCTTAAGCCAGAATCATTGTTTCAGGTGTTCTGGAGGGGAGAGTTTGCATTCTTGCACTGAAATCCACCATGTACACCAGGGCCAACGCAATGGTTCTGGGTGCAGGCAGGACAGGAGGCTAATGCCAGCGTATGGGCTAATTCATGGGCTTGCGTGTTTCTGCAGGATGATTTTCAGCCCTGTGTGGCATTAACGTTTCATCTGAAACCAGTCTATTTCTGTCTCTTTCTGCACTACTGGTTCTGCACTACTGGTTTCCTCCAGTCAATAATCTTTCTTACTACAGGAGTCGTTAACAAGAGATCAATGCAGTCAAGTGCACTTTTTGGAAGCATCTGCCATGCTTTTTTTAATTCTCAATGCAGCACTGAACTTTCATAATCCCAAGGCAGAATAAGTGCACTCTGTCTTCAATATAATAAAAGATGGGTGGGTGGGCACGATTCTTAAGGCGCAAGCTTTTTAAGTCCATAAATGATGATACAGGTCACTATGAAGGCACCTTTCATGGATGGGATTTTATTATACAATGCCTGCAAGTAAATGTATGTGACTGCAACTTCATTTTGTGCATAATTAAAAGAATAAATGCATCTCCATAGGCACTGTGCTTTTCGTACATCCAAGGTATTTGGCCTATGATTAAAGGCCCCAATACACGGGAGTCGGCAGCTTATTGGCCGGTGTGTGGGGCCATCCAACAGGCTTCCCCGATCAATATCTGGCCAAAAGTCGGTCAGATCTCGATTGGGCAGGTTAAAAAATCCCATAACATTGCGGCCGCATCTGCGCATTGATGTGATCCCGTTATGCGACCACCCATATCGGATGCATTATGATACGATCATAGTATCATGGGGCCCACGATCGGTTCAGCTCAATATCACCCACCTCAATGTGGGGATATCAGGGAGAGATCAACTCGTTTGGCAACTGCCGAATAAGTGGTTCTCTTAGTGTATGGCCACCTTGGAGTTACAAAATGCATAGTCCCTATGGAGATGCATTTATACTTTTAAAGGGATCCTGTCATGGGAAAAAAAAAATCAAAATACATCAGTAAATAGTGCTGTTCCAGAAGAATTCTGCACTGAAATCCATTTCTCAAAAGAACAAACAGATTTTTTTATATTTCATTTTGAAATCTGACATGGGGCTAAACATTTTGTCAATTTCCCAGCTTCCCCAAGTCATGTGCTTTGTGCTCTGATAAACTTCAATCACTCTTTACTGCTGTACTGCAAGTTGGAGTGATATCACCCCCTCCCTTTCCCCCACCCAGCAGCCTAACAACAGAACAATGGGAAGGTAACCAGATAACAGCTCCCTAACACAAGATAACAACTGCCTGGTAGATCTAAGAACAGCACTCAATAGTAAAACCCATGTCCCATTCCGAATTATTCAGTTACATTGAGGCTGGGGACAGACAGGGAGATTTGGGGAGATTCTGTCGCCTGGCGTTTAATAGCAGGCGACAATCTCCCCGAACTTCCTTCTCCCTGTCCATCGCTAGTTTAAATGGAAAAGCGCCAGCGCTGTGCACACGTGGCGCGGCGATTTCCGGAATCGCCCGAAGTTTCCTCACGAAGTAACTTCGGCCGATTCCGGAAATTGCCGCGCCGCGTGTGCACAGCGCTGGCGCTTTTTCATTTAAACTAGCGACGGACAGGGAGAAGGAAGTTCGGGGAGATTGTCGCCTGCTATTAAACTCCAGGCAACAGAATCTCCCCGAATCTCCCTGTCTGTCCCCAGCCTTAAAGTGCTGGCACAAGTTACATGACCAGGGCAGCTGGGAAAAAGACAAAATGACTAGCCCCATATCAGATATCAAAACTGAATATAAAAAAATCTGTTTGCTCTTTTGAGAAATGTATTTCAGTGCAGAAGTCTACTGGAGCAGCACTATTAACTAATGCATTTTCAAAAAAACACGTTTTCCCATGACAGTTTCCCTTTAGCTATGCACAATAAAGACTTCTATGATTGGCCCTGTGGATGAGTGCCGGATAGCCCTTTCTCTTTGTTGTATACATCAGTTGCCTCTCTTTGAAGCTGGGTGTCTGGGGTCTGTGCACCTGGACCACGAAATCAACACTTGATTTCTCAGTTTGGCAACTTCATTTTTGCCTTTTAAATGAGCCCCAATGTCTTACGTGCATCTTCACAGGCCGGCTGATACTATGGTTTCTGTTGCATTGCAGTGGCATAACTATAGAGGAAGCAGATGCAGTGGCTGCGGGGAGGGTAGGTCTGCTTCCTCTATAATGGGCCCACAGGGGAGAGTTGTGGGTGACCTGAAATGCATCACAGGTGGCCTGCAATTTTTCAGCCATCGTGGGTGACCCACAACTTTGGTGCCCAGAAAAAAGATTGCTGGGGAACCTGGGCCAAACTAGATACACTACTGCTACATTATTTCAGTAGCCATAACCACCATGCATGGACAGACATTACATTTCCAAATGCATTTAAAACCACTAAAAAGTTCAATGAATGAATACCTGATAAGAAATCCCTTTTCTCATAAGGCAAAACTGTATTTTTAAGGTTTACATCCCCTTTAAGTTCAAAATAGGGACATTTCCTATAATTAGGAATCCGCTGGGGAATAGAAGTAGGAAGTATCAGCTGCACATACATGAATAGGCCCAAGGCAACAACAACAGGAATAGAAAGCAATGGTTCCATGCCTTTGGAATACTTCAAGCGGAACTTAGTTTTGCCCAACTCAGTAATAGATGCACAATTTTATCTCCATTTGGCTTTTTCACATGTGCCCCCCTATGGAGAAGACTTGGGTCAGTTAACACAAACCTTCCAAAAATCCCACAATTAAGAGACCTTAGGGCGCTGTCACACTGAGCACTTAATAGGCGTGCAGGAAATTTCCTTTCCCAGGGGCAATGAAATGCCCAACATTACCTCCCCCCTTGCATTACTGATGACTAAATGTAGTGTATGGCTAATTTGCAGTTGGCTTAGAAGCTTGCTGCAGACTACACTGAGCTATGTAGTATGCATCTCCATGAACAGCTAGCTAGCAATCCAGCATACATTTATGTGTATCATGGTTTTCAAGGGGCGAGGAGGCAGCCAAAGCAGACTGGGGGCAAAATCTATTGTAGAACACATTCATATATCTTTCTTTTTTTCTGGCAGAATAAAGAGGTTTGTCTATGGGTTGGGCAATTTCAGTTTTTATATCTGAAACATGGATACAAAAATACTGGCCTGGGGCTATGGACTTTCCATTGTGTCCTTTTTGGAGAGTCTTTAAAGTCCATGAGATATTGTTTGCCATAAAAATTCCTAAACTGCACCATTTCTACATAGCAGTGGGAGCTACCATATTGCTTCCCTTGCTGCAAGCACCATATCGCACCTACTCATTATAATGATTGTGTCTTAGTCTATAAAAACAGACTCTCTAAGGCAAAGCAACTGTAGGGACCCATAAGAACCATGGCCCTTATGGCTTCTTCCCTTGCCCTTTCACTAGCTGCCTTCTATTGGACTAAAGTCCAGGTGGTTAGATTTGTTTCATATTATTGGTTATAGGTAGTGACCACCCCCCCTGCAGTGCTGTAATAAAGGTGCTTGCAGGGAGGGGCACTTCCTCTTTGGCCTGCAGCAGAGGAGGAGGGCAGTGCTCCATTGAGCCTGGGTGCCAACCGGGCCCCAGAGGCGCTCTACCCTAAAGGGACAGCACACCTTTAGAGGTACCACAGTATCAAGTCGGGGAACAGGGCCCCGTGAATGAGGACTAGTCAGAGATAGGCTAGTCCTGTCATAGCACTCTCTAGGAGAGGTGAGAAAGAGAGGGAAGTGAGAAAGGGCAGCTCAAGCCCCATCAAGGAGGATAGTAGGGAGTAGCTCTCCCCCAGGCTCTACCTTGCCTGAAGTGAAGGGACCTCAGAGATAGGGACTACAGGAAAGTACTTAACCCCTGAGTCACCTGAACCTGCTGGTGGGATCCGGACCACATGGGCATTGATAACCTGGCTGGTGCAACTACAACTCCCATCCTGATATCCTACCTGAGGGTATAATCTATGCTGTACCTGTGCTAAGCATTTGCTGCTATAATACCACTGTCTGTGAGTATATAATACCCTGTGCTGCTACTGTAAATAAATTGTTCATTTTGTTTGCACAAAGAACCCCTGGCGTCCAACAACATTTATTACACACTATATGCAGTATCGAGCTGTAGTTCAACTACCTCACACGTGATTTTCCACTTAGCGAAAGCCCTACCTGAGAGTGAAAGAGTCGCGTGTAACCAATGCTCTACCTATGCTAGTTGGTTTGGTCAATATTGGCCAAGAAAGGGTTACACAACAAAGCATCCTCCCCTTCTTTATACACATGCAAGACAAGCAACTGTGCTTTCTATAAGACACTTGTCTTTCAGATGTAAATGTGGAGAATGTAAAACAAACCATCATCCATCTCTCTTTCTCTCTGTTTCACTCTGTGACAGATATACATATATACACCTGGCAATATCACAACATAATCTCAAGGATTTTAGGAGCCAGACATGAAGCAGAATTTCTAGACAAAGGTCAGAGAATACAAGGACACTGAGAAGGTATATGTCAAGATGGCCTTTATGCCTTGGCCTGCTGGTCTTGTGTTACAAAAGAAATTCAGTATATAGTTTAGAGCCCTTACACCAATCAAGATTAGGATTTGGCATTAGCTCAATGAGGGCAATAGGACGTGCCACTGGGGACTGCAGCAGCTGAATTATCCATGCAGGCATTTATATTCAGTACTTATTATATGAGGCACTGGTAGGGTTGCCACCTTTTCTTGAAAAAAATACCGGCCTTCCTATATATTTATCTTTTTTTCCTATTAATAACATTGATATCAACCATCAAAAATACCGGCCAGGCCAGTAAAATACCGGCCAGGTGGCAACCCTAGGCACTGGGATGCTAATGTTTTGAGGGCCGCCATCAGGGGGGACAAGTGTCCCGGGGCTGAAGGGAGGCCCAGCAGTGCTGCATTTTTCCAAGTGCCGGGCCCCCCTTACTAACGCCGAGCCTGTGCGGCTCCTTCCGATGTTCCAACGCTGAATGCGGAAGTGCCTAACAGACGCAAAGTCCTGAAGTGACAGAAAGACCCGAAGTCACAAAGGAGGCGACACTGAAGTCCTGAAGTGGCGAAAATACCCAATGTCACGAAAGGAGCTGACACTGAAGTCCTGAAGCCACAAGTTCAATTCTACGGACACCAATGTGGGGTTTAATTTTTTTGGGTTTTTTTAAATCCCCTGGCCACCAATGTTTTCTTTTTATGCTCTATAGGCCCCTGCCACCAGTTTATTTTTAAAAATATTTTAAGGGGCTCCAATTTTTTTTTAAGTTTGAGTTTTTTTAAAAAACATTGGTGGCAGGCACCAATGTTTTTAAAAAATATATTTTTTGGGGCCCTGACCATCAATAGCTTTTTATAACTTGTGTGTGGGTGGGTTACTTTTTTTTAGCACTGATGTCTGTGTGGTCTTTTAACTGTGATGTGGAGTGGGCAGGATCAGGGGTGGGGCTTGGGTGCCAGGGTGGGCGGGGCCCCCAAAAGTTTTGTTGTACGGGGCCCTGTGATTTCTATTGGCGGCCCTGCATGTGAAGCTACATATGTCTTAGGCTTTATTGGTGCAGTTGGTTGGCAAAGGGAGAAATTAAATTGTCCTTTAGTAAGGGGAGTACAGGGAAGCCAAACCCACTACCAGGGTAAAGGTGGCCATACACGTAGAGATCCGCTCGTTTGGCGATGTTGCCAAACGATTGGATCTCTCCCCGATATGCCCATCTTGAGGTGGGCGATATCGGGCTGATCCGATCGTGGGCCGCGATCCGACGGGATTTTTAATCCTGCCCGATCGACATCTGGCCGACTTTCGGCCAGATATCGATCGGGAAAGCCCGTCGGAGGGCCCCCCACACGGGCAGATAAGCTGCCGACACAGTCTGTCGGCAGCTTTTATCTGCCCGTGTATGGCCACCTTAAGACAATACTTTCCAGGCAGGATGTAGACCAGGCTGAAATTCCTGATACAGACTGCAAAAGACTTGTCTCCCAAACAGATCCTACAGGCAGATAAACTGTCACCTTAACCCTAAAGAACAATTCTCTGCATTACCCAGCTGGCTCTAGGTGGCACTAAGCATCACTCAATAAACCCTTTATTAAGCACATCCATCCTATCCTGTTTCCAACACAACCAGACAAAAAGGATGTTTAAAAAAAAAAAAAAAGCTGTATAATGTATATTAGAATAACATATGGAAAGGATGCCATGAGTTCATTAAGATACAGTGCATGGGAAGACTTGTTGTCCCTTGATAAGAAAAGAAGCCTATCTGTACAATAACACAAGCCTGTGTGTATAATGAGGGCAATTTATAAAGCACATCATTTGCTTTTGTGAGATTTGTGGGAACAAGTTGGCTAAACCTTACCTAACAGTCAGTTTGCAGAGCTACAAGTGAAACAGGGCAATACACGTGACCTAAATGGAAGTAGTAGAAGCCTTACATAAAGCAGCACATAGGTTCAATAGGGGTAGGACCCCTCTCCATTTGCTCTGTGTATAAATACCAGTCCATAATATCCTATGATATTAGAGGCAGTGGCGTAACTACTCCCTGTTGGGCCCCGGTACATGATGGGCATCTGGGCCCCCCTTTTTGGCCCTTACCTCTATAATTCACATGCTGGAGTATTGGTGGCATGTGTGCTGTAAAATCTCCCCCTAGATAACTGCCTTCCATAACCATTAACGTGGCTCGGGTGGGGGCCCTGGTGCAACTGCACCCTCTGCACCCCTGGTAGTTACGCCACTGATTAGAGGTGTAGCTACAGAGGAAGCAGACCCTGTGGTTGCAGGTGGGCCCAGGAGGTATAGGGGACCCATGAGGACCTCATTTATATACAATTTCAATAATATTGGCAAAACAGGTCAACCTCTAGATATTGTGGGGGCCCCAAGAATAATCTGCTGTGGGGCCCAGTATTATCTAGTTATGCCACTGTGTGATATGTTTAGTGTGGTGTTTATATAGGCTACACACTGAATGTTTCACTCTGGATACCAAATACAGAGATCAACATCATCACATTATTATAAAGTGTACACTATCATAACATCCAACCCCACAATACACCGTTAATGACATTAGAGCAGATCCCATCACTTCTGTCCTGTTCATCAGTGTAAATGAGTTAAAGAGCAGCAGCAAATTATATATACACACACACACACACACCTTCTGATACCCACAAGGTTTATCATCTATAGTGCAGAAGGTCAGATCACCCCCCCCCCC
>CM044445.1:95899158-95926794 GCA_024363595.1 Xenopus borealis | reverse complement strand
CCCCCCCCCCCCCATGCAAAGTAATGAGGGTCTGACTCTGTGCCTTGTGTGGGGCCCCAGCAGGTTACATGTATACAGACTATTCAAACAACAATGACGCTGCTGAGAGCAGGAGGTGCAAAGCCCAGAGCAGAGAGCCGGTAGGTAGCAGTAACAATGAGCAGCAGTAACAATGAGCAGCAGTATCAATAAGCAGCAGTAATAGAGCAGCAGTAACAATAAGCAGCAATAACAATAAACAGCAGTAACAATGAGCATCAGTACCAATAAGCAGCAGCAGTAACAATGAGCACCAGTAACATTAAGCAGCAGTAACAATGAGCACCAGTAACATTAAGCAGCAGTAACAACAATGAGCAGTAGTAACAATAAGCAGCAGCAGTCACAGTGAGCAGCAGCCCAGACTAGTGTGACCAGTACTCAGCACAGCACCGGCACCGCAGTGTAACAGACCCCCCATGCCCAGCAGCCAACAGCCGCTCACTTACTCCTTCTTCTTGCCCACAGTCCCCATGATGAAGATGCTGCAGTAGTCGGAGTGATGTCTGGTATCAGCCCCCAGTCTGTATCCCATCCTGGAATGGAGCGGCGGCTCCTCACTGCTCTCCACCCAAACACACCTCCAGCGCCTCCGCTCCACAGGTGCCCGACTCCTCTCTCATCCCTCCTGCCCTCTGAAACTCCACTGGGCGTGGCCACTGGCTGCAAATCAGACTGTTCCTACTAACTTTCCCTGCTCCTGTGACTGCCTGCGATTGCGACTAGTTGCTTGCTGCCCAGTGCGACAGGATAGCGCTACCCTTCCATTCCAACAAGTTCCACTGGCAGCAACACCGCCCCTTCTCCCTTTCTCTCACACTCCTCCCACTCACTTACAGGCTGCTACATTAACCCTCAGCCATCAGCCACACGGGGACTCGGTCACATATACCCTGCCCCAGACTGGCACCACTCTCAGCCTTGTCCCCTGCACCCTCACTCTCAGCCTTGTCCCCTGCACCCTCATTCTCAGCTGGACCCCCTGCTGCACCCTCACGCTCAGCCAGACCCCATGAACCCACACTCTCAGCTGAAAACCCTGCACCCTTACTCTAGGCTGGACCCCTGTACCCTCATTCTCAGCCGAGACCCTCACTCTCAGCCGGAACCCCTGTACCCTCATTCTCAGCCCTGCACCCTCATGCTCAGAAAGGCCCCTTGCGCCCTCGTTGTCAGCCTTGTCTCCTGCTCCCTCATTCTAAGCCGGACCCCCTGAACCCACACTCTCAGCTGAACCCACCGCACCTTCACTCTCAGCCAGACCCCCTGTACCCTTATTCTCAGCCCTGCATCCTCATTTTCACACAGGCTCCTTGCACCCTCATTCTCAGCCAGGCCTCTGCACCCTCACTCTCAGCTGGACCCTCCTGTACCCTCATTCTCAGACAGGCACATTCACTTTCAGCCGGGCACCCTCATTCTCAGCCAGACCCCTGTACCCTCATTCTCAGCCAGGCCCCCTAATTCTCAGCTGGGCCCCCTGTACTCTCATTCTCAACCAGACACCCTCATTCTCAGCCAGACCACCTGTACCCTCATTCTCAGCTGGGACCCCTGCACCCTCATTCTCAGCCAGGCCCCCTGCACCCTCACTCGCAGCTGGACCCCCTGTACCCTCATTCTCAGCCAGACACCCTCATTCTCAGCTGGACCCCCTGTACCCTCATTCTCACCCGGGACCCCTGCACCCTCACTCTCAACTGGATCCCCTGTACCCTCATTCTCAGCCAGGCCCCCTGCACCCTGACTCGCAGATGGACCCCCTGTACCCTCATTCTCAACCAGACACCCTCATTCTCAGCTGGACCCCCTGTAGCCTCATTCTCAGCGGGGCCCGCTGCACACACACAGCAGTATCAGGGGAGTGCACTTTCTACTTTTGCCTTGTCTCACAAGTTAACCCCAGCCAAGCCTGTGCCACCTCTCACATTTGCCCACCACATGTCTGGTGGCTACAAAATGATTAGCACCTTTATATCTACCTTGGGCCATGGATCGGATCTTGTGTAGATGTCCTGTGAAATGGGGAGGCAAGGACATTTATTGTTGGTCTTTATTGTTTGTGGTGATTATAATTATTGAGCTGTTTGTTTTTCAGCTTGAATTTCAACTGCTAGCTGGTTACTAGTCTACCAGTCATGATTTTAACAGCCATGCTGGAAAAGAGAGGGGCCTTATTATAAGTTAAAAAAAAACCATCCAGTCTTCCAGTAAATCTGATATCTGGTTGCAATGCACATAACCCACCTTCCCCAGCCTTAACATAACTAAACCACTGGCCCAGGTGCAGAATTTACATTGGACCCCTCTTCTACACTCACTTCCACTGCTCCACTATTCTCCTATTCCACTGCTGTAATATAGGGCGGATCATGTTTGCCCCAGCTGTTAGGAAGAGAATACAATAAATCTTTTTCGAAGAATCTTTGCAACTGTTTACAAACTGCCCTACCCATGTGCTGTCCCACTGGTTAGCTGTAACTTACATCTCTGGCTTTTACATACCTGGACCTGCTACATAACCAAAAAGCAAACCTGCTTTTGTTAAAGGGGTTACTCACCTTTGAGATAACTTTTAGTATGGTGTAGAGAGTCATATTCTGAGATCATTTGCAATTGGTTTTCATTTTTTATTACTTACTATGTTTTTTCAGTTATTCAACCTGCTGTTCCAAATGTAATTACAGTCGGGGACGAGCTCTCTTCCAAATGCGTTGCTGCTACATAAATAAAGGCTAATCATTATTGAGTAAAAGTTTCAGTTGCGTGAGAGCCAGTAGAATTAGTCACATATATCAGATTGCACTCATTGAACTTGTGTCCGTGGATGTGCTCAAACCAATCAGAAGCCTGTGTAGTTCTGATGATCCACTTTACTGGTATAAATGTATATTTCTGGTATTCTTTTTATTGCGGTCTCTTATATAAAGTCTGCTGCTCCCACCCATTATTGGTGACAGGCATAGGCCATGACAGTTGATTATGCCTTTAATAAAGCAAAATCACATGCAAATTCTGCAGTTCATCACTCAGAAGATACAGCTCCTAACCACTTCCTTATATTGCGTTGGAAATGGCAGTTAAAAGCCAAATGCCAACTTTTCTGGGATAATAAAGGAAGTGGTTGAAATGAAGGAGAACTTCAAACCAAGATCCCTGTGTGTCAGACCTAAGCTGGCCTTGATTTCTACGATTTTCTGTGTGTGGAGTGTCCTGACAATTGTCGTGCCATGCCGATCAGTCGTTCAGTCGTTAGGACAAGTTAGAACAGGGGTCGCCATACTTTTTTGGTTTGGGGACCGGTGTTGAGGGGGTCAGGAGGGGGGTCAGCATCCAATTTGGCATGCCGGCGTCCATTTTGGCGCACCTTGCAGGCTAGGCTCCGTGGCCCAGTTCAGGACTTCCCGTGGCCTGGTGGTTGGGGACCCCAGGGTTAGAAAATTTCTGTCGGCTGCCAATAATATCTCTGTATGTATTACCGATCCAACGATTTTCAGTGGGAGACTGTCAGCAGCTTTGTCGGACAATTGCTGTAGGGGCAGAACATCGGCTGATCTGTTCTTTTACTACTTTATTTCAACTGAAGGTTAGTGGCAGGTTGGGAGATGGGGACGTCCGAACGTTCGTCCGATATTGCAGGAAATCTGCACATCAATGACCATCTTAAAACACATTGTGCAGCTTTGAGATAATCATTATCCTCTGCCCTCCACCCTCACCTCTCCTCTCCAGCGTCGAGGCAGCTAAGGGGTTAAGAAACAACACTTTTCTCCTTTCATGCAAAGTTGACCTGTTGTCAGCAGCAGCATCGCACTTCTGTTTCACAGCAGCTGTATAGGTGGGAAGTGACTGGGAATTTGTATCGGCAGGAGGAAGTGCTGTTTCTTTTCCTACATTTAGAACATTGTGATAACAAAAGGAACTGAGAAGCAACCTGTGAAAGTCTAGAAAATGGATATAAAGCTATAGCTCTTCTTGGTGCCGTAGAGCAAGTCTCTGCATCCTGTGGTTTTCTGGCTTTGATGAACTACAAATCACAACAGCAGCAGGATGCAAGTTAATCTCCAGATAAGCAGAGTTGTAGGGTCAGCACAAGATAAAGCCCAATTAGAAATCTTTAAACTAAGGACGCACCAAATCCAGGATTCAGTTTGGGATTCAGCCTTTTTCATCAGGATTCGGCCGAAACCTTGCGCCTGCCCAAACCGAATCTAAACACCTGTCTTTTCATTGGCTCATGTGACCTAATGGTTAGTTTGTGTGCACCGTAAATCATAGGATCCCCTTCTTTTTTTAAAATGATTACACAATGCCACATAGTGCTAAAAAGTATATTATTATGAAAATGGTTTATTTACATGAAACAGGGTTTTACGTATGAGCTGTTTTATGCAATATCTTTTTATAGAGACCTACATTGTTCAGGGGTAGTGATGGCCGAATCTATCAAGTTTCACTTTGCCAAAAAATTTGAGAATTTCCAGCGAAATTCGCGAATTGGTGAAAAATTCGCTAAACGAGTCGCGTCTCATTTTTTGATGCATCACGTAATTTTTGACGCTTGTTTTTTGACATGTGTCTCATTTTTTTGCTGGGAATTGGCCACGGATTAGCGCCTGGTGAATAAATTTGCCCTTCACTGTTCAGGGGCAATAGTTTTCCTTTAATAAAGGGGCAGCTGCCAGGGCCAGGCCAAGATGTTGCCTACCCCCTAGTCCGGTCCCTGCTTGCTGCCGGAGTGTGCAGCCTTTGCATGTGCGTCATTTTTGCTCATGAAAAAGGGACGCGCACGCCTATCAGGTGCTGAGACCAGCCAGGTTGCCTAGGGAGCCTGTTTGGTCTGGCCCAGCACTGGCAGCTGCAAAGATGTACCAAAGCTGTGATTGACACAGTATTCAAACCGATGGGGTTATTGTGGTGACACAGGGGGTACAGATCTGTAAAACTTCCAGCCCAAAGTATGTGTACACATGTAACCAATCATTTTCTGTCACCAGTGATCTATCCTAAACCAACACCAGATAATACAAGGAGCTGCTATTGGCTGAGGGTTGAAGTATCCACAGTGCAATGGAAGCTTAAGGGTTCTCTCTGGAGAAGGACGTATGATTTCTTCCACATCTCCATTATAATTTAGTCCCCTATTTTTCTTTTTAAAGAACTCCTCATTATGCTTGAGAGTACAAGTAGCACATGCAGGAAGAGGCCCATTATAAAGGTTTTCATCATCCATCCTTGAATAGATAGAGCGAGTGGGACTAAATCAATTCTCTCTCTCCTTCCGCCTCCCGTCACATGGGATCTGTGAGTGTGAAAGGGTTTGTTTCTTGTTATTGTTATTCTTTATATAGCACCGATTACGCAGCGTTTTACACAGTCTTCAGTCACCTCATCACATCGATCCCTGCCCCAGTGGAGCTTACAATCTAAATTCCTTAAAACACAAGTCAGGGTTTGTTCAGGAGCAAATTGATCAAGCAGCACGTTTATGGCAGGAAAACACACAAATATTGGGAAGAACGATACAACATACAAACTGCATGCAAGTAGAGCTCCAAGCAAGTCTGGACTGAGAATTAAAATAGGCCCTGGCATTTCATTTACACAGAGGCCCAATCAGCCCACACAGAGGCCCAAACAGCCCCCACCAGCCCACTAAATACTGACTTTCTATGGCACCTTATAGCAGCCCCTCTGGCATTTGCCAGAACCCACAGATTGCCAGTCCGGGCCTGGCTGCAAGGCAGAAATGCTAACCACCAATCCTTTGTTCCACACACCCATAAAACAGTAAGAATTATTAACATAAACCACTATATAAAGCTTAGGGCACATTCAGATTTCTCAGACCCTTCAGAGAGAACTATGGCAGTCAAAACAGCCAACATAGCATACGCTGAACCTTTCAGGTTTGAAACAAAGGGGCAGTCCCTAGCTAAAAATATCAGCCTTGAATGCACATCCATTTATTAAGAATCCAGAATGTTTGGGAAATTGGGTTTCCCAGATAAGGGATCTTTTTGAACCTTAAGTCTACTTAAAAAAATCTTTAAAATATTAAATAACCCTAATAGGATTGTTTTTCATCCAATAAGAATAAATTATTTCAGAATATCAATAAAATGGAACACTTACAGTCAGTGGTATAACTTAAAGGGCAAGTCAACCCCCCCAAAAAAATGTGCCTAATTATATTGATATGCAAATTTTCAATATACATTCATTATTTTTTTTTAGTGCTTTCAAAGTTATTTTTTAAGACCAATTGCTACTGAAAGCAGCATTTGGTTAAATCCCGGTTGTTCATTTTTAAACAATGTTTCAAAAGTGGTTGTTCACCTTCAAACAACTAGTTGTTTCCAGACAGATCAACAGAAATAACGACTATTTCCAATTACTTTCTATTTTCTATGTGTGGTTGTTTTTCTAATATTGAAGTGTAAGGCTTAGGCCAGATGGGAAGATTCAGAGAGTTCTCCCCTGGCGACTAATCGCCTCTTCTTTGGGGCGACTAATCTCCCCAAACCGCTTATCCCTGCCTTCCAGCTGATTAATGAATAATCGCCTGCGCCTATTCACACGCGGTGCTGTGATTTCCGTAGTGGCTCACAGTTGCCTCCTTAGTCAATTTCGCGCGATTTCGGGAAAGCGCAGCGCCACGTGTGAATAGGCGCAGGCGATTATTCGTTAATCAGCTGGAAGGCAGGGGGAAGCGGTTTGAGGAGATTAGCCGCCAGGCGATTAGTCACCAGGTGACGAATCTCCCTGAATCTTCACATCTGGCCTTACCCTAGGGTTATCTTTGTCCCTGCTGAGCAGAATCTCTGGGTTTTATTACAGGCAGCTGTTAGAGTTGATACAATAGTTGCTAATACTACAGAGATGTTGCTGTGAAATGTATCAATTAAATGTTGCAAAGTTCAGAGTCTGCAACTGAATTACTGAGCTGCCAGACAAAAACATTAGAGACACCAACATTCAACTTTAAACTTAGAAATAGTAACAAATAAATAATGAAAAGTAATTGAAAAAATTCTTTATTTCTGGGGAACAATCTGAAAACAAAGGAACTGAAAAAAGTGTTTGGAAGATGAACAACCAGGCCCGCCATCAGGGGTGGACAGAGAGGACAAGTGTCCCAGGCCCGAGGCTAAAGGGGGGCCCGGCAGTGCCGCATTTTTCCAAGAGCCGGCCCCCCCCTTACGAGCACGGAAGCCGATCCGCTCTCTCTGATGTCCTGAAGCTGAATGCGGAAGTGCCGAACAGACGCGACGGAAAGACCCGAAGTCACGAAGGAGCCGACACTGAAGTCCTGAAGCGGCGAAAATACCCGATGTCACGAAAGGAGCTGATGCTGAAGTCCTGAAGCTACGAGTTCAATTCTAATGACACCAATGTGGGTTTTTTTGTTTTGTTTTTTTAATCCCCTGGCCACCAATGTTTTATTTTAATGCTCTATAGGCCCCTGCACCAATTTTTAAAAAAAAAATTTTGGGGCCCCATTTAACTTGTAAGGGGGGCCCTGTCGCCTGTCACCAAGGTTTTTTTTTTAAATATTTTTTGGGGCCCCATTTTTTTTTAATTTATAAGGGGGGGCCTTGTCGCAAAGGTTTTTAAAAAAAATATTTTTTGGGGCCCCAATTTTTTTTAATTTGTAAGGGGGGGCCTGACCATCAATAGCATTTTGTAACTTTTGTGTGTGGGGGTGTTACTTTTTTAGCACTGATGTCTGTGTGGTCTTTTAACTGCGATGTGGAGTGGGCGGGATCAGGGGTGTGGCTTGGGTGATAGGGTGGGCGGGGCCAGGGGCCCCCCAAAAATGTTGTTTGAAAGATCCAATGGTTATCGTGTGACCACAATTGTCTCAAAACGATTGTTTAAATGCCTGATGTGTCCATCAACTAAAAAGACCATTTCAGGAGATATTGCAGCAAAACTGAAGGATCGCAGCCTGCTTGGCCCTGCAAACATAGGTAGATTGCATGGGAACCGATAAAGATTTTCTAACCTGGCCGATCAATCATCAGACCAATGTCGGACGAAAAATCGTAAGATGTACGATCGTTTGTATCCCACTAACCGCACGATAATTTGACAGATTGGTCCGACTTCGCTAAGATCAGTCGTTCGGCGGGGAAAGAAGCATCTATGGGGAGCTTTATTGTATTAACAGTCTGAGCTATCAGGACAGTCAATAAAAAGGGACAAACACCGCTTTTAGTAGCATTACATATACAAATAATATTGGAAACTTGGCCAGAATTATGTTTTCTGATATTAGACCATTTTTATTTTAGGGTTGACTTGCCTTTCCTGGGTCCCCCTGCTGGTTGCTATGACACTGCTGACAGCCACTCTGCAAATAAGCTAAAAAAAAAAAAAAAACTTTGGAGCTTAGAATAGGTAGATCTATGATAGAGTAAAAGTTTATATTAATGTGAACTTCGTTCATAAAACTAGGAAATGATTTAATGCCAGGGCGGCTTTAAGCAAAATGAAATAAAAAAGTAAGCATCAGAGACGTGGTATCTTTGGGCTATTAATTAAGCATTCCATCTGTTGCACATAAGAGAGCAAAACAAGAGCAGTGCCACATCCTGTGCTTTGATTTTTGCTTTTATTCAGTTAACAAAAAATGGGCTTGAAAAATAGGAACAAGGGTAAACAACAGGGATAGATACTTGCTTTTACATTGTATATACCACAACGTATATCATCCCATATTCCTTGTTTCTACTGGTACTATAGCCCTATAAAGCTATGAATGCAGCCCCAGGCCTCTGCTTGAATCCCACACCAGCAAATATTGTTGGAGGAATATCAGAATCCCTTTAATATTTTTTGTCTATGGTCATGAGCAGGGCTCTTCAACTGGAGGCCAGATGTGGCCCTCCAAAGGATTTTCAAGGGCCCTAGTTTAATCAAAGGCTTGTTTGTAAGACAATAAAGGTATGGCATCTGATATCCAGAAACCCGTAATCCAGAAAGTTTTGGATTATGGAAGGCCATTTCAGGGCAAGGTTGCACCGCACAGGCATCCTCGGCAAGCCCATCGGCTTTCAGCGCTTAAAAAACCCTCGAATTCGACCATTGAATTTTAATAGAATTAAAAACCGAATTCGAAGGATTTTAACACCATTTGACCAATCGAATGATCGAATAGTAAAAATTTGATCGAACAATAAAATCAATTTTAACCATTCGATCAAATTTTTTATTTTTTTCAATCTAAAAAACTTTAAAAAATGCTATGGCAGCTTCCCTTAGGGAAGAATAGCAATTCGGTAGGTTTACTCTGGCAAACTAAGCAATCGAATAAAAAAGGGCAAGTAATTCGACCATCGAATGGTCGAATGATCAAATAGATTTTTATTCGAATCATTTGATTCAATCGAATTTTTGAAATTCGATTGTCAAAGTGGCCACAAAAACTATTCTGAAATTCGAATTTGAATTTTTTTTTAAATTCGATCAAATTTCGAATCCTTCACACGAATGTAGTAAACCTGCCCCTTAACGTTGGGTGATTAAAGTACATCGCAAGTTACCTATAGCTCATGTTGATCCGTTTTTCACGGATAGCTCTGCTTTTGTAAGTAATTGTTCCTTGAACTTCTTAAAGCTGACTGTTTTGCCAACCTGACTGTCCCTTCTCAGACAGGGTTGGATTTACATAGTGGGCACCCCTAGTCCCGCTGCCTTTTGCCCCCTCCCTTGATTCACACAAATTTTCATTGGGACAGAAGCCATGGGTATTCTCACACATTAAACTTATAAAACTATTGTTTCTGATTCTGCTGCAAATCCTCAGTGTTTCTGAACCAATGGCCTTTCCACAAATCCGGGCCTGCTTCCTGGTTCTTGCTATCTGGTTAAAAGAAGCCCTCTGCATAAACAAACCCTTCACCAACTACAGCCTTTATAGACTTAGGGGCAGATTTACTATTGGTCGAATTTTGAATTGTAAAAAATTCTAAATTCAACCATGGGAATAGTTAGGGAATTAATATCCTTCGAGTTCGAAGGATTTTACCGCAATTCTATCAATCGAACGACCAAATTATAAAAATTCGATTGAGCGATGAAATCGCATTGAACGATTCAAACGATTTTAACCAATTGATCGAATATGTATAATTCGATCAAAATTCGACAAAGCCACTTCGGCAGATTGAATCTGGCAAACTAGGCAGTTGAATTAAAATTTAAAGGGGAAGTCATTCGATAGTTGAGTATTCAAATATCCGAATATATTTTTATTCGAATTATTCGAATCATTGGATTCGATCGAATTTACTGAATTCATTGGTCGAATTTACCTAATTTGCATATTCGAAATTCGAATTCGAATCTTTTTGAAAACTCGATCGAAATTCGAATCATTCATGTGGATAGAAGTGAATTTAGTAAATTTGCCCCTTAGTGATAAAATACACCTCATCATACAGAGGATTCTTTGTAGATTGATTTTTTGTTTTAAGCAGCTTGTACAAAACATGGACTGGTTTGGGATCACGGGAATGGGACTAACTTTCAATTTCATTCCACCAGGGGTGGAAAAAGCCTGCTCATATGCAACTTTTTTTTTTTTTTTAAAGGAAATTTTTTTTTTTTTTTTGGTCTAGGAGACTGTAGCAAACACACACACCCATCATAGTGAAAGGTTGCTGTACTACACAGTCACACCCAGTCTGGCCAATTTCCAGCTACTGAGATATGTTCAGTGTTCGCTGGGCAAAAACAAGCTTGCCTTACTTGCAGCGTTCCCTGGCAAGAATATCAGAAAACAATTGCTTGTTTGCATTGCTGGAGCTATAAAGTGTATTAGGTCAAGTGCAAGGAGGGGCAAAATGCCTGCGGCTAATAATAGTAGCCAGAAATTCCATATAGCAGCTTCTCTGTAGTTATTGTTATTACTCTATGTATTGTAACTAGTACAAGCATCTAGTGAAGGTACTTCCTGTGCTTAGAACCGGGGAATACCTATGCTTCATATACCTATGATATCATTTACGGTATCTAGTTTCTCTGTGTACAGGCAATAAGCAAACTCTGAACACACACCCTGAAGCACAATGCTTTCCCTGATGGTTGATTAAACAGGTATAGGACCAGTTATCCAGAATGCTCAAGACCTGGGGTTTTCCAGATAACAGATCTTTCCATAATTTGGATCTTCATACCTTTAGTCTACTAGAAAATCATCAAACATTAAATAAACCCAATAGGCTGGTTTTGCTTCCAATAAGGATTAAGAATACATTAGTTTGGATCAAGTATAAGGTACTGTTTTATTATTACAGAGAAAACGGAAATCATTTTTCAAGATTTGGATTATTTGGATAAAATGGAATCTATGGGAGACAGCCTTCCTGTAATTTGGAGCTTTCTGGATAACGAGTTTCCCCCAAAGATGTCTCACCTGGCTCTGAGCTATTTCCCGGTAGCAGTTTGACTCCCGTCTGGCATTCGTCCACTAGATTTCACATCCGCACCTGGTTTCCCAGGTACTGATAAAGCTTATTCCTTCCAATGTGACGCAGCGTGAGTTCTGTCGGTAATAACTGCCAATGTGAGTTCTTCATTTGCCCTTTCCATGAGTTGTATACACAAGGGGTGGGGAGACCTGGAATTTTACTCGTGCTACCAAAGGAGATAAAGTAGACAAATATTCCAAGTTACTGCCCAAGGTTCCACTCATGGCAATTCAATCTGGTTTCCCTAGAGACTCTGGGTGGAATACATATGACAGAAACCATCCTGTTAGCAAAGAAGCTCAATGCTCCATTGGTATACTAGCTAGTGAAAGTGCATTGTATATAGGATGTGACACAGGCAGACGGGCCCTGGCATCTGCCCTGACTTACCCCTAACCCCTGTAGATAGAAGAGCAAACTGTAGGCAATCAGCCCTGGAGCAGGAAGCACAAGGCTGGAGTGTGGGATAGAGATAAGATGCAGCCCAGGAAGGAATAAAAAGAGCCATTCAGTTTCAACTCCTTCAAACTGTGCTGTGATTCACTTGAAATGCTTTAAAGCTATTATGTTTATTTTTCTGAATGCTTTGTGTGTGTGAATGCTCTGTGTAGGTGGCATCCAGCATGTCATTCCCATATCTATATGCCGATCGCTGCCAGTTTCGGCTAAAAAAAAAACAACAACTTGCACAGCTGAGACTTGTTGAGTCCGGTGCTATGGCTGTCCAAGCCCTACTACCCACTCACAAGCTAGGGCGCATTTATCTCGTTTATATGGCTTCCTGAGCAGGAAACAATGTCATTTAACGCCTTGCTGGCTGAATTGGTACTAGTCTACATGTAGGGTTGCCACCTTTTCTTGAAAAAAATACCGGCCTTCCTAAATTTTTATCCATTTCCCCTATTAATAACATTGGGATCAATCTTAATTTTTACCAGCCAGGCCGGTAAAATACCGGGCAGGTGGCAACCCTGTGTACAGGCAATGCTGTTACCCACTGTGCATTAATAAAATATAATATACTGATCCGGAGTGCCGCCTGGAACCCTTTCTCTTTTGAACCCTGTGTACATGTCTTGTGCCCAATGGCATAACTAGATGTTACTGGGCCCCACAGCAAAATAATTGTAGGGCCCCCACAATCCAGAGGTTGTTCTATTTTACCAATGTATATTAATAGTACTCTAATTAGGGCCTGATAGGGCCCCCTATCCTCCTGGCCCCCCCGCACCCTTAGGGTCTGCTTCCTCTGTAGTTACGCCCATGCTTATGCCAATATGTCTAATGCTACAGTGGTTCTCAACCTGGGGGTCGGGACCCTTTGGGGGTCGAACAACCCTTTCACAGGAGTCCCTTAAGGGGCAGGTTCATCTCTCTCCCCACTAGCCCTGGGGCAAGTTTGTAGCTCTCCGGGTGTTGGTGCTGGGAGTTGTAGTTTGGTAACCTGTGTAGGGAAGCTAGTTGCACTACAACTTTTTATATCCCCTTAGTAGGCACTGCCATACAGCTTTCCCTGCCCATTTAAAATTTTTAAAATTAACATGGTAATTGGGGTGTGGCAAAAAAAAATTCTGCACTACGCACGGAAAACAAACCTTTATGTAGCCATGCTGTCTCCTGTACTTTCCTAACATTCCGCTCTGGGCTGGCAACGAAAATATTTTAATATTTTATGGTTGAGGGTCACCACAACATGAGGAACTGTATTAAAGGGTCGCAGCATTAGGAAGGTTGAGAACCACTGGTCTACAGGTTTATGCCTTATGCCACTAAGCATTATGCCACAGGTTTTCTGGAAGCCCTTTACTTCCCCCTTACTAATCATTCTACAATGATACTTCTACCTGGTAACTAAAGGTGGCCATACACGGGCAGATAAAAGCTGCCGACAGACTGTGTCGGCAGCTTATCTGCCCGTGTGGGGGGCCCTCCGACGGGCTTTCCCGATCGATATCTGGCCGAAAGTTGGCCAGATGTCGATCGGGCAGGATTAAAAATCCTGTCGGATCGCGGCCGCATCTGTTCGTTGATGCGGTCCCGCGATCCGACCGCCCGTACTGATCCGAACGTTGGGCCCTAGGGCCCACGATCGGATCAGCCCGATATCGCCCACCTCAAGGTGGGCATATCGGGGAGAGATCCGCTCGTTTGGCAACATCACCAAACGAGCGGATCTCTTCGTGTATGGCCACCTTAAGATAAATGGAATCCTAACAAGCAGATAACACAGACCAGCAAATTGTCTAAAGCTGGCCATAGACGTAAAGATTTTTGAAAGATCCAATAGTTATCGTGAGACCACGATTGTCTCAAAACGATCGTTTAAATGTCTGATGTGTCCATCAACTAAAAGGACCATTTCAGGAGATATTGCCTGCAAAACTGAAGGGTCGCAGCCTGCTTGGCCCTGCAAACATAGGTAGATTGCACTGGGACCGATAAAGATTTTCTAACCTGGCCGATCAATTTTCAGACCAATGTCGGACGAAAAATCGTAAGACGAACGATCGTTTGTATCCCACTAACCTCACGATAATTTGACAGATTGGTCGGACTTCCCTAAGATCGGTTGTTCGGCAGGGAAATATCATTGCGTCTATGGGGAGCTTTAGAATATAATTGTGTACAACGAAAAGCTAATATTCATTTAAAGATCCCTTTCATATTGAGCAGGAGGCCTTTTCAATCAGAAGTCTCCTGCAGTGATTTCTGTTCTGCCATGCCCTTGCTCTGCCAGGCAGTGGCGCAGCTAGATATTACTGGGCCCCACATAAAAATGTCTAAAGGTTGTCGTGTTTCACCAATATATATTCAAATAATATTGAATATTAATTAGGGCCTTTTGGGGCCCCCTGTACCTCTTGCCTCCCCCACCCCCGCAGCCTCTGCCTGCTTTCTCTGTAGATATGACTCTGCTGCCAGGCTCTGATAGGCTGGAGCCCCTCCCACAGTCCATGGCTGCAGGTTTTGAATGCCTGAATATAGGGAGGTAACAATGTAATGTAGGATATTAAAGGGATACCGTTATATTGTCTTTAATGTACAAGCTGAAGCTACTGGCGTAATGGGGTGTTTTTTGACAGCATATTTTACTGGCAGAGAAACACCTGAAACCACCCGTGCCACTTCCTATTGATGTAACGTTAAACCACCTGACAGCAAACACAGCAGGTTAATGGGCTGAAACAGGCATTGAAACAGTGTACTAGCAATAATGTACTAGCAGTGTTAGGCAGCTTCACTAAGGGCTATGGCACACAGGGTATTTTTCCCATCAGCGCTGAGTAGCAGCAAAAATACCCTTGTCACTACTCCTGATATAATTACATGAAAAGAACCTTGAGTGTAGCAAAAATGCTTACAATGTCTGTATAACTTTTTACTGAATCTTATTAGAAGCTTTGTGAGCAGGACAGGGGCCTTTTACCCACTGTGTGTTTCCCCAGACAGCAGAGATGGTCAAAACCCTTAGGGGCAAATTCTCTAAGATCTGAAAAGTCCCTATCATTAGTTTCGCTAGCGTTCGCCGCACTTTGGCAGGTGAATTTTCGCCAATGCTACGCAAATTCACTAAAGTGCGAATTTACGCTCAGGTCGGCGAACCGTAGCGTAGTTGTGCTACTGTTACTTTGCTATTCAGAGCGCTGTTACGCTAGCAAAGACTAATTTGCATACGGCAGGAACTTTAACTTAATAGAAGTACATGTTACAGCCACTACATTACACTATACAAGCCCAGGAAACCTTTAATAAATTAAATAAAGTTGTCCTATTGCCCTACATGTGCCCCTTGTATAGTTGTGTTGCCATATGTTAGGAAATGTAGGGTCAAAAAATTGATCTTTTTCAGACTATCACTCTCCTATGCTAAAATATACCAGTAGGGTTGCCACCTTTTCTAGAAAAAAATCTTCTAGAAAAAAATACCGGCCTTCCTATATATTTTGTGTTTTTCCCTATTAATAACATTGGGATCAAAAATACTGGCCAGGCTGGTAAAATACCGGCCAGGTGGCAACCCTATACACCAGCGTTATTTTGGGACTTAGAAAAAAATTTTAAATTTTTTTTCAACCTCCTATCTATTGTATTGAACTTCGCCTGGTCTGACCAGGCGAAGTAACGTCTAGCGTAAGTGGTAACGTTCAGGAAAATGGACATCTTAGTGAACTTAAGATCGGTCGTTCGGCAGAGAAAGATTGTTGCATCTATGGGAACCTTTAGTTGTACGGAAGACAAAGGGATTTCATTGACCCTACTCAGGTTTTATGTACCCCAGTGCAACCAGAAAGTTGTTCAAATGTCACACTCTAGACCTTCAGAACCACAAGTATCAAATGCTACTTTAAAAAAAATGCCAAGTGAAAACTAGATGCAAACCAGTGTTGTGTGGGTTGACCCAAAACTCACTGTGACCATGGATTGGCCAGCAGTTTGGTGGCTTAAGGTTGAAATTTGGCCAATCATTGCGGTTTAGGGCTGGGTGTAGGATAGACTGTGGATGTGCATCCTTCCACTGCTCCTGAAGATTCCCTGTCTTCAGGGAAGGATTTGCCCTGAGGGCACCTGGAGGCAGGCGTCCTCTGTCTCCCCCTCCCTCTCAAAAGATAGCATGCATGTGCATCTTGTTAAGCATGAAGACAGGGCCGCTCCGGCCATGAGGCAAGGTGCAGCTGGTTACAAGGGGCGGCAAAGTGCCGCCTCTTGTAACTTTAAGAGCCGAATTTCTGGGTTTTAACTTGGAAATTCAGCTCCGCTAGTGCAGAGAGCGCATTAGCGATACAGACCCTTTTTCACCCACTCCGATGCTGATTTTTTAAGAGCGGAGTGGGAAGGTGGCAGCAGCCCCAGAATCGGCACTGCATGAAGATATCACTTGCACATTCTGTCAGCTTGAACTATATATTCGGTGCTAGTGCTCTGGCAAGAAAACTGCTTGTGTGGCTGGGCAGTAGGGATGTAGCAAACGTCGGAAAAAATGTTCGCGAACATGTTCGCGAACTTCCGGACAAAAATGCGAACGGTTCGTGAACTTCGCGAACCCCATAGACTTCAATGGGAAGGCGAATTTTAAAAGCTAGAAAAGACATTTCTGGCCAGAAAAATGATTTTAAAGTTGTTTAAAGGGTGCAACGACCTGGACAGTGGCATGCCAGAGGGGGATCAAGGGCAAAAATGTTTCTAAAAAATACATTGTTGACACAGCGCTGCGTTTTGTGCTGTAAAGGGCAGAAATCACACTACGTCACTCAGGTGATGTTTCTGGACACGGAATGTGAAAAAGCTCACACAGCTACGTGGCACTTGGTTAAAGACTGGGCAAACAATGCCTACAAGGTCAACGTATACACTACTACAGCAGTGGATACGGATTACGGAAAATATTATTGCTGCTTGAAAAACGTCACTCAGGATGGTGTTTCTGGAGACGGTATTATTATTGATATTTAGACAGAATGTGAACAAGCTCACACAGCTAGATGGCAGTTGTTTGAAGAACAGTAGATTACTAGCCAGCAAACTTACTATCAACTGTCCCTCAAATCACTAACAGCTCTCTCCCTACACTAGCTCTTCCAAGCACACACAGGCAGAATGAAAAAACGCTGCAGGGCTTCAGTTTATATATGGAAGGGGAGTGGTCCAGGGGGTGTGGGGGTGGTCCAGGAGGGAGAGCTTCCTGATTGGCTGCCATGTATCTGCTGGTCTGGGGGAGAAATGGCAAAAAAAAAGCGCCAGCTAAGGCGAACCCAAATTGGCGAACGTCGCACGACGTTCGCGAACATTCGGCGAGCGCGAACAGCCTATGTTCGCGCGAACAAGTTCGCCGGCGAACAGTCCGCGACATCCCTACTGGGCAGTATGTCGCCCCTTAATTGATACAGCCCTAGGCCTGGACCTATGCGGCCTATCCGGGCCAGCCTGTCTTGCACACAAAAGTAGGGTACATCCCACAAGCAGACAATACAACTATCCTCCAACTACATGCAAGGGCCATGAAACTACTACCAGCTAGTACATACCAAGAGATGTCGATACAGATTCTCCACCAATCCTATCTAACACCTCTAAAAAGATATCATATCGGTACAGCATCATCAAGTAATTGCCTTAAATGCGGGGAACCCAGAGCAGATCTAATCCACAGTCTGTGGCTGTGCCCACACATACAAAAATTCTGGGAGGGGGTTGCCGACTACTGGAACAATATAACAGGAAAAAGAATGTTGCTATCGGCAGGTTGGG
Organism: Xenopus borealis; assembly: GCA_024363595.1. Taxonomy (NCBI): domain Eukaryota; kingdom Metazoa; phylum Chordata; class Amphibia; order Anura; family Pipidae; genus Xenopus; species Xenopus borealis. The sequence continues at coordinate 95,909,032 of CM044445.1, read as the reverse complement.
CCATTTTCAGTAAATTCCCCTCAGATACTAACATATCCACACCTGGAAAAGCCTTGGCGGCACGCTTAGCAGCGGCGGCAAGGAAGGCGATACTGCATAAGTGGCTGTCGCAATACCCTCCGCCCATTGCTCTGGTGCTGGAAAAACTACAACACATATATCATATGGATTGGGTGGAAACTCTGACAAACAAAGAAAAGTACACAACAAAATTTATCAACACATGGACCACATATATCAACTCATTACCACCCCCCATAAGACAATTAACCATACAAACATTTCAGTACACCACGTGGTACGAACAGGAGTTTCTGCTTGGATCCAGACCTGTCCAGGAGGCAAACCAAATGCTTATGAACTCCACAAATTCACCAACCGACTTGGCAACCCCCAGGAGCCACTACCTTAACAGGTTACTATCAACTCAATTATCCTAGTCTCAGTGAACTTTGACAAAGTAGGTTGTGAAATATAACTATAACTATGATTATATGCTAATTTATAGGAGATAATGTAGTTCACGGAGAGGGAAATATGGGGAATTTTAGTAATGCGAAATATTGGTCATTGGTCTAAGTTTAACTGATTTACTTTGACTGTTTATCTGTTGATTGTTATGCATTCATGTATATTTTCACTATCATTGCATAATCAATAATAAAAACAATTTTGAAAAAAAAAAAAAAGTAGGGTACAGAGCGAGAAGACGTGGGTATGGGTCAGTTGCTGGTCCTACAATGGAAACATTTTGGGTGGGGTGCGGGTTAAGGTTTTGCAGGTTACTCTAGTGCAAACCAGATCACTAGAGTTCCAGTTCCTTCATCAATATAAAACAATTGATGGCATTGTAATATATATATATATATTTATATATGCTCAGGTTGGAAACTCTGTGCTCACTTTATATAAGGATATTACTTCATAAATCAGTGTGGATGTGTTTTTCCTATTATTAGGCAAGGGTGTGTCTGTTTTTTGGAATTGGTCTAGGAGTTACACACTAGACTGCTTGCCCTTACATGCACCCCAGGCTGAGTATAGTCAACTGAGCCTTGCAGGCATATAATAAAAGCAGTTTACAATGAAATTTTATTAGCAGGCTGGGAAGCAAGCGTATACATGTGCAGTGGCAACTAATCATTTCAGAGCTCAAATAAAAGGACATTCGCTCATGTTTGTAGGTTTTGTGTGGGAAACTCCATAATAAACTAAATTAGTTTCATAGAAACTGTAACTGCAGAGAATGTTGTGTCTGGTACATGCTTTACATTGCATAAAATAATAAAGGAGCCCACTCCCTTTAATTATTGGCTAATCATTCAAGCCCATGAGTGAAGTATATTATAGTGCTTTGTAGAGGGCCACCATGAGAAATCATGGGGCCCCATACAACAACATTTTCAAGCCCCACAGCACAGCTAAAAGACCACACAGACATTAGTGCTAAAAACAGTAACCCCCCCCCCCCTACACAAGTTATAAAAAGCCATAGATGGTCAGGGCACCCGTATAATTTTTTTAAAAAGATTGGCACCATGGACCCCCATAAAAGTATTTTAAAAAATCATTGGTGGTCAGCCCCCCCCCCCCCCATAAGTTAAAAAAAAATGTTGGTGCCAAGGTACCTCTTGCAACTTAAAAAAAATTGTGGCCCCAGAGAATATTAAAATAATACATTGGTGGCTAGGGCTTTAAAACAATAAAAAAACACACATTGGTGTGCAGTAGAACTGAACGCATGGCTTCAGGACTTTTGGCTCTTTTCGTAACTTCGGGTCTTTTCGCAGCTTCAGGACTTCAAGTTCATTTCTTTCTGTGACTTCAGGTCTTTTTTTCAGCTTCGGGACTTCAAGTTTGGCTCTTCCTATGACTTTGGGTCTTTTTTCAGCTTCGGGATTTCGGCAGTTCAGCTCTTTTCATGACTTTGGCACTTTGGGACTTTGGCTTTCTGGCGGTTAAGAAATTTCAAAGAGGCTGCACGTTTTTGGTGCTGCCAAGGAGGGCCCGGCTATTTCAAAGACTGCAGCACAGCCGGGCTCCACTTTAGGCCCAGGCCCGGTACACTTGTACCCCCTGCCCCCCCCAGCTTTGTACCCTCAGCAGTAACGAAGGAAATCTCTTTTTGTTTCTACCAAAACAATAGTAGTTCATATTGAAGGCCAGCTTGGACGTTTACTTTACATAACCTCATTAACTAATAAAAATTTTAACATTTGTATCTGCCCCACCCCCCATGTTGTAGTCTCAGGTCAGTGCTCCTGGACCTTCCAATGTACTGGTGAATTTCTACAGATTTCATTTGTTGTACCTTTTGGAAACATTAGGGTAAAATGCTATGGGAGATTTGATCATATTTTATGGGTTAGATTTTATCTGATCTTGCCATGCAAATGCCTAAAGGTGGCCATACACGGGGCGATAAAAGCTAACGACAGAGTCGGCAGTTTATCGGCCCGTGAGTGGGGCCCTCTGACGCGCTTCCCCAATCGATATCTGGCCGAAAATCGGGCAGATTAAAAATCCCGTTGGATTGGGGCCACACTTATTCGTTGATGTGGTCCCGCGATCTGAGAGCCCGTATCAGCATCATTCTGATCTGATGTTGGGCCCTAGGCCCCACGATCGGATCAGCCAATTCATTTCTATGGGATTTTGAAAGGTGTATTCATCAATGGGTGAAGTGAATTTCCCTCTAGTGGCGGAACTTCACTCTTCACTTCACTCTTTGATGAATCTCCCCCTAAAGGTGGCCATACACAGGGAGATCTGCTTTTTTGGTGATGTTGCCAAACAAGCGGATCTGTCCCCGATATGCCCACCTTGAGGTAGGTGATATCGGGCTGATCCGATCGTGGGCTCTAGGGCCCAACGATTGGATAAAAACTGAGTAGATATGGGTGATGGGATCACAGGACTGCATCAACAAACAGATGTTGCCACGATCCAAAAACATTTTTAGTCCTGTCCGATCAACATCTGGCCAACTTTGCCAGATATCAATCGGGGAAGCCCGTCGGATGGCCCCATACTCCGGCCAATAAGCTGCCGAATGTATGGCCACCTTAAGATCTAATAAAATTGACTGCTCCTTGGGTCTATCAGGAAGCATGCCATCCTCCTTTAGTTTCTGAGCTTCCATTACATATGTCTGTGGCGTAAGATAATGTAAAGTTAGGGGGTATTTTATGATATGTTTCCTGTATATGCATACTAATGTAGTATGAAATAAAAATCACAGGTGTGCCCTTGCTAAATTTGAGATCATATGATTGTTTCCACTGGTATCAGTAATGATTAGATTTCCTTCTCTAGACATTCATGTGTTACTCTGAGTGTTGTTTATGAATAGATGATTCAAATGGGTCTTTGTTATCCTTGGTTGCTTTCCAGGAACATGGGCTGCTTTTAGACCAATCCCTTTCAGCTGGTGTAATATTTGTTTTTCTATCTATGAAGTACGATGTGGTCATTTTGGAAAATGCCAGCAGGAAACTCCAGGAGTATGTTTATCGCTGTTATGATTAAGATGTTATAGCTCATGAAAGAAATGTGCCTAAGCTCTGGTACCTTGCTTACATACAGTATCTGTCAGAAGCAATGCTGATTAGGCCATTTTTGGAACAAAACTATGTTTTAAGAAATCTTAAGAAATACTTTGATTTATTCTGTTCTTTGCTATTTTTGTCACTATGTACACAAACCATGCAAAAAAAGCAGATATAGGCAGTATCAAGAATTGACCTAAATTTATAACTATACAAAAATACACTGAGGGTGAATGATCTTACATTCTTCCATGTCAAGATATACGTGTGAACATTTATATCTTTAAGGGTAATGCCATTTAGGTAAGGCTTTCATACCTTTTGAGCTTAGCCATCATTCCCCAAACTTTGTTGGGCTTCCTTAAGGCAATTGCAAAATTAGAGATATAGGTTAAAAAAATTGTGATAGTTACCTTGCTGTGGCCCAGTGTTTTTGCCAAATTCAACCTTATTTGCTAATCCCCAACCAGTAGCTCATGAGCACATGTTGCTCCTCAACCCCTTGGATGTTGCTCCCAGTGGCCTCAAAGCAGGTGCTTAATTTTGAATTCCTGGCTTAGAGGCAAGTTTTGGTTCCATAAAAACCAAGTGCAGTGCCAAACAGAGCCTCCTGTGAACTGCCAGTCCACATAGACACTACCAATAGTCGATTACAGCCCATAATTGGCACCCCAAGAACTTTCTGCATGATTGTGTTGCTCTCCAGCTTTAACTTTAAAAAAAAAAAAAGTTTTTATAGGCAAAAATATGTGGCTAAACATTTTTTACCTGACTTGGTAATGCTACCAGTTGTGATAAGGCACTGTTTGTTATTTTATCTCATTTCGAATTTTTCAGTTACCTCAGGAATACTATTCTATTGGGTTATTTAAAGTTTATTTAAAGTTTACACTTTTTTTTTAATTTTTAGTAGACATAAGATATAGGGATCCAAATTACCGAAAGATCTCTTAGCAGGAAAACTCCCAGTTCAGGATCTGGATTAAAGGTCCCATACCTGTATAAGCTAATAATTTTTTTAAAAATGGCTTCCTTTTTCTCTGTAATAATAAACAGTAGCTTGTACTTGATAGTAACGAAGCTGCATATTTGTGGCAATTGTGGTTTTTAGGATGGATGATGAAAACCTTTATAATGGACCTCGTCCTACATGTGCCACTTGTACTGTCAAGCATAAGGAGGAGTTCTTTAGAGGGATTCTGTCAAGATTGTTATGGTGTCCTTTTGTATTGCTAAATTACACTGCAAATAATTCACTCTACCATATAAAATGTAAATCTTAATCCAACAAGTGTAGTTTTCTAGTTATAATATTGTTGTGTAGGCAGCCATCTCAGATCATTTGCCTGGTCATGTTCTTTCAGAAAAAGCCAGCACTTTAGGAGGGAACTGCTTTCTGACAGGCTGTTGTTTCTCTTACTCAATGTAACTGAAGGAATCACAGTGGTAAATGGGTTTTTACTATTGAGTGCTGTTCTTAGATCTACCAGGCAACTGTTATCTTGTGTTAGGGAGCTGTTATCTGGTTACCTTCTCATTGTTCTGCTGCTTGGGGGAAAGAAGAAGGTGATATCACTCCAACTAGCAGTGCAGCAGTGCAGATGACTAGGGTTGCCACCTTTCCCTAAATATTTTACCGGCTGGAGGTTGGCGGGACCAAAAAGGGGCGGATGTATCGTCAAATGGGGCGGGGTCATGACATGTTAGGGGTGTGGCCAATGTGCAGCTCTTCCAGAAGGGGACAAAAGCTAAGTTTTACAGGGGATTGGGTGCTGGCCGGTGGGTCTTTTTAAGGGTATTAAAAATTTACCGGCAGCTACATTAAAATACCGGCCAGGTGGCAACCCTAAAGATGACTGGGGCACCTGGGAAACTGACAATATGTCTAGCCCCATTTCAGATTTCAAAACGAAATACTAAAAAAATCTGTTTGCTCTTTTAAATAAGGGATTTCAGTGCAGAATTCTGCTGGAGCAGCACTATTAACTTATGCATTTTGGGGGGAAAAACATGTTTTCCCATGACAGTATCCCTTTAAGGTATACAGGTACAAATTAAAGAATTATCCCTTATCTGGAAAACCCTAGATACCAAGTAAGATAATAGATCCTATACCAGTATTTCTAAAGTTCCATTGTCTCATGCATTACATAGTACCTATATAAATATGATTCAAACTGAAATGATGTCTAGCTAAGCTACAGTTTCCTGCACAAAATGGCATACAAACAATTTCTCTATGTGATATGTAAAGAATATATTCATGTAGGCCAACACTTATTCGTTATGTTTTGTAGTAGTTTCAATGTACATTTTTTAACAAATCAAACGTAAAATGAATACATTTCAAATAAGTAATAATAAGAAAACGATTGGTTATCTCTGGTGCAATGCCTGCTGCATCAGCGATGATCTTTCTCTCCCTCGTATGTGGAATATGCCCCCTGTGTCGTGTAACTGCCATTGGGGACTCACTGCTATTGAAGTGAAAATGAAGCTGAAGTCCTGGAGCATTACCATAAGATATATAACAGATAAACGTTTTATATTTTTGAGATATTACATTTTTCTATTTACGGGACCTGCATAAAAAGAGGTAGGAATTGTTTATAAGGATGTTGCCTGGAGATGGCAAGCAGTATGCAAATCATCAAATACAGGTATCCTGCTTGGCTTTCCCCTCACTCTGGTGCCTGTCTCAGTGCCATATCATGTACGTTACCCATTGCAAAGGTGAATCACATTTATATCTCACTGTGTGGGTGCCTGTCTGACAATTCTAATTCATGACTAGTCTCATGTTTTTTTGGTTGGGCAGCGCATGTATGAGACTCAATAATTACTTTGTGTCATAGTCTTACTGTCCAGCAAAGCCAAATATGAGACCTTTAATCCAGAATACTCAAAACCTGGGGTTTTCCAGATAAGGACTCTTTCCATAATTTGGATCTCCATGGCCTTAGTCTGCTACTTAAACATTTAAACATGAATTACATGTTTTTCCTCCAATAAGGATTAAATATATCTCAGTTGGGATCAAGTACAAGCTACCATATTATTATTATTATAGCGAAAAACTAAATAACTTTTACAAATTGTCGTTATTTGGTTAAAATGGAGTCTATGGGATGTGGCTTTTCTATAATTCCGTACTTTCCAGATAACGGATCCCATACCTTTACCAACGGAAAGAAAAGACTTGCTTGAAAGCGATACAAGTTTTGTTTTTGCGAGTGCCTGCTGGTTGGCACCTCAATTTGAATGTGAACAGAGTTAGTCACGAATTTGCACTTGAAAAGCAAAAATTCAACAACATCAGTGTTGCTTAGAAACCTGTGATCTGATAAAGGCACAAACCTTGTAAAAGTTAGAAAAGCAGGCAGAAGAGACTATTATTTCCCATTGGCACAGAGGGCATAAAAAAAGAAGTGACTGTGAAACAGTGTCACCTTTCATTTAAATATCTCAATGTCCTGTGACTCCTATTCCCACATCTGGGGACAAAAATACAAACAAAATGCTTCTATCCAACCCCCTTTCATGAAAGATGTTGTATGAAATCCACACAGTTGGTTCCACATTGGGAACATGTCACATTTGCTGCCAGAGGAGCGATCCTTGCAGAGAGAGAAGGGTTAATGCTTTTACCTCTTGACATGGACTTTTTTTCCCCCTGCAACTCACTGAGGATCTGCAGAAGTCTTTATTGTAAAGCATGAATCAGAATGACATTTAGAAGAGATTAATTCTTCAAACAGGCTCCTTGTTCATTAGTACAGCTGTCCTTACTGATAATAAGTGCGTGACGCTCACTTTCCATGTCTAATGAAAGCCCTGGTCTCTGGCTGTTGATACTGCTAACTTGTTTTTCCTTTTACCCACCCAATCAATAGCTGCTATCTATTAATACCACCTTTGTGTTCATATAACTCTCTGGCTGAGTACTATTTAATTAGCCGCTAAAGCTATTATCTGTCTATAGACATAGATATATATATATATATATATACATATATACAGTATATATATATATATATATATATATTCAGGACCTTTTGCACAAAATTCAATTTGTGTGATGTTGGTATTAGCAGGTACTTATTAAAATAATAATAAAATAATATATGAATAAAAATAGCACTAATAGATATTTGTATGTGATTTACAAGGGAAAACTGGACCCATAAATCCTTTAGTTCAAGGTAAGATTGTTATTTTTACTATCTTTATTTTAATAGGGTAATACATGGTATATGCAGTGTTATACATAGAATTGTTCATGCACAGATTCACTGCCCCATAATGATTACATTTTATACCTGCCAGCCCACAGCCCCAGTCCCTTCCCAGAGACTATTATTCCACTGATACTATAGACATCATCTCTCCCTACTATACCTGCTATCCCACAGTCACAGTCCCTTCCCAGAGACTATTATTCCACTGCTACTATAGACACCATCTCTCCCTACTATACCTGCTATCCCACAGTCACACTCCCTTCCCAGAGACTATTATCCACTGTTACTATAGACACCATCTTTCCCTATTATACCTGCTATCCCACAGTCACAGTCCCTTCCCAGAGACTATTACCCCACTGCTACTATAGACACCATCTCTCCCTATTATACCTGCTATCCCACAGTCACAGTCCCTTCCCAGAGACTATTACCCCACTGTTACTATAGACACCATCTCTCCCTATTATACCTGCTATCCCACACTCAATGTCCCTTCCCAGAGACTATTATCTCACTGTTATTATAGACACCATCTCTCCCTATTATACCTGATTTCCCACAGTCACAGTCCCTTCCCAGAGACTATTATCCCACTGTTACTATAGGCACCATCTCTCCCTACTATACCTGCTATCCCACAGTCACACTCCCTTCCCAGAGACTATTATCCCACTGCTACTATAGGCACCATCTCTCCCTACTATACCTGCTATCCCACAGCCCCAGTCCCTTCCCAGAGACTATTATCCCACTGCTACTATAGGCACCATCTCTCCCTACTCCAAATGCTACTATAAGCACTGCCTCTCCCTATTATACCTGCTATCCCACAGCCGCAGCCCTTTCCCAGAGGCTCCACTGTTACTAGAGGCACCATCTCTCCCTACTATATCTACTGTCCCACAGCCACAGTCCCTTCCCAGAGTCTATTATACCCACCCACTACTATAGACACCATCAATCCTTAAGCTCCCCATAGATGCAACGATATTTCCCTGCCGAACGACCGATCTTAGGGAAGTCCGACCAATCTGTCAAATTATCGTGCGGTTAGTGGGATACAAACGATCGTACATCTTACGATTTTTCGTCCGACATCAGTCTGAAGATTGATCGGCCAGGTTAGAAAATCTTTATCGGTCCCCATGCAATCTACCTATGTTTGCAGGGCAAGCAGGCTGCGATCCTTCAGTTTTGCTGGCAATATCGCCTGAAATGGTCTTTTTAGTTGATGGACACATCAGGCATTTAAACAATCGTTTTGAGACAATCGTGGTCTCACGATAACTATTGGATCTTTCAAAAATCTTTACGTCTATGGCCAGCTTTACTTTATCTTCTATGCCACAGCCAGGGGTGTAACAATGGTGTGCCGGGCCCCCTGGGGCTGAAAAATATTTGGAGGGTGCACACAGGGACTCCAGCGCACACATCCGCCTCCACCCCCTGCTGCTGCTGTTTGTGTGCTCGCGGAGGCATGAGCACACTGATTTTTTTTAAAAGAAGTCGGCGGGGAGGGGGATTTCAAGACTATAGCGGAAACAGACCCTGCAGTTTAGGCCCCAGTGGGTAGGGTTGCCACCTGGCCAGTATTTTACCGGCCTGGCCCGTAGAAAGAAAGAAAAAAAAGAAAAGGTAACTGTACCCGTAGGGTCAGCTTACTCTATATGCCAGTGGCCACAGCCACATTACTAATGCACAGATAATCTCCCTGGATAATTGACTTCTGTTTATCTGTGCACTCATAATACAATTATCTACCTCTTAACAACCAAAGTAGCTTTAGTTTACCTGTTTTCACTGTTTAGCTCATGAAATAGCAAGGGGGGGGTAGATTTTCCCTTTCATTTCTGACTGGCCAGAGCTGCAACGCCAGGAATTTAATAATCCACATGGAGCCCTTCATGCTGTATCAAGTTTTGGACTGTTTATTCTGCACATCTTGTTTCAGACCAAAGTCCTTCATCAGATAAAAATCTTAGGAGTCATTTATAAGTTGTGCATTTATAACAGTTTCATTCATTTAAAGGGATCCTGTCATGGGAAAAAATGTTTTTTTTCAAAACACATCAGTTAATAGTG
>CM044445.1:95863914-95875373 GCA_024363595.1 Xenopus borealis | reverse complement strand
ATATATATATATATTAGTGGTAAGGCAAACCACCCTCTGTGGGGGTAAATGAGGCCAGCATTTTGAACTTTTTCAAAAAATGTTGAGTTTTGTGTGTCCTATCCTGAATTATTATAATAATGTTATACATTATGGAAATGTGAAACATGTTCTAAACATGAGTGGATTTAATCACAAGTTGAATTTGTCATATCACTTATTGGCAATCCACTCCCAATTTTATGTGATATAGAAATCATGCTGTAAAGTGCACAGGGCCCACCGTTCATGGTAAGATGAGGCCTGTGACAATGTGAGAGTCCTGACCTATCACCCTTTACTTACAAACTATGCACCCTCCAACCTTTACACCTACCTCTTTCATCAAACTTCATGTCACAAACAGCCAAGGTTCCCATCCGTGTCTGTGAGGTCCATTGGATCAGTAACGTAGTGGAGGTAGTGCTATTCTGCTGGGAGCAGGTTGACTTTCACTTTGTGAGCCTTTTGTCTGTTGTAGTGTTATAAGGGGAGGCAGTCAACTTGCTTGTGGTTGGGAAATTATCATATTGTGGTTTCCACTGACATAAATATTCAGCTACAGAGTGTCTCGGTTCCTTCTTGGCCTTGCATTTCAATCTTTTGCATATCTTTCAGTGCTTCGCTGCCTCTTTTTTTTCTGAAACTGGCAAATGACTCTAGTACTTCTGACACCTGCCATTCATGTCACATAGAAAATGGTTGCCTGCTTGCTATTTGCTCTAGCGTTAAAAGCAGGGATTAAAGAGAGCATTTGTATGATGTGCAGCTGCTAGGCCTCAACAACTTCTTGCACCTTTTTCTGTGACCTATTTGCATTTAGGAATACACCTCTGAGGCAAATTGTATAGGGAAGTGGATTACATCACAATATGGCAGATGAAAGGTATATTTTAAGTCCTAGAGTGGACAACGGACAAAATCAATAACACGAGAAAACAAAAACATCAATTGGCACTACTGGCACAATTGATCTTGGGATGGATGTTTATTCACAATAAAAAGTGGCAACATTTTGGGCCTACACAGGGCCCTTTTTTAAGATTGATAAAGGGCCCTGCGCAGGTCTGAAACATTGCTACCATTTTATAAGCAAATAAATATCCACCTGTTCAACTGTAAAAGTTGTGCCTCTGGTGTTTTCGAAAGATATCTTTTATTGATTTCTAGATGCTTACAAAAACTTGCCAAATGATTAATGTATGGAGAGTTAGAGATTTCCCCCCTTTTAACCACACAACACTGTAGGGGGTCATTTAAAAGAGAACTAAAGAAGTATCTAGAAATGTTGTACATTGTATTTTGTGCTTCTGTACCAGCCCAAGGCAACCACAGCCATTTAGCAGTAAAGATCTGTGTCTCCCCAGTAGATGCCCCAGTAGCTCCCCATCTTCTTTTCTGATTCACTGATTCACATGCTCTGTGCTGCTGTCACTTACTGAGCTTAGGGACCCACTCACAATATACAGTACACATAGAATAGAAATATAGTCACAGTATAAGGCTGATTAGTCATTAATACAGATAATTACTACATGGCAGCACAGAAACCAGTGCAACTAGCATCAGAATTTAATAATAATCCCTATAGCATCATCTTATATTACAGTCCAACTTTATATTCTGCTTGATAATTTGCAAGAACCCCTAATCTTAGCTTCTCAACAGCTGCTCAGAGCCCACTGAGCATGGGAGTGTTGCAGACAATGTACAAGACGGTAACCCCCTGTGATATGTTTGCAGTCATTGCTGATATTGAGAAGCTGAAACTATAGGCAATAATTTAGTATATAAAATATGGCATTTTAACAATATTTATTTTTATGGTTTAGTTCTCCTTTAAGGATCCCCCAGGCTAAGAGGCTTTTGTGCCCCCCCCCTTTGGACAGAGCATTGTCTAACTCTATTCAAAGAGCTAGCTATTACATAAATGATCCCTTGGGTCTCAGGTTTGTCTTTTCTTCAGTTTAATGAATGTACAGTATAATAAATGTATTGCTACTCATGGCTTTACTTTATGTCACCTGGCAGCATTATCCTAGGCTGCCTGTGATAAATAGAAATGAGGAAACGTGGCAGACTATGTGCTGTGTATAAAGAATGTCTGCTGTATAGCCGTGTGCTGCAGCAAGTGCTGCTGTGCTAATTACACATCCATTCTGCACACAAGTCAATGCCATGCTATCATGGCAACCAGATGGTGATGTGCATTTAGCTGTTGCTTTCTGTTCTCAGAGAGCAGACACAACTTTCAGGGCATGAACCAATCACAGGATCTATTGTCTGGAAGGGGCCTTTATGTAATTTTCCTCATAATAATAATGTTCTCAAAAAATGTAAACATTAAAAAGAGGCATTTGTTTTGCACCACCAACATGGATTCATACAGCTTTGTTATCATCAAATAGGTACTGTTTTATTACTACAGAGAAAAAATAATAATGGCATCTCCCATAGTTTAAAAGCTATCTGGATAATTGATTTCCATATAAAAGATCCCAAACCTGTTTGAGCCGAAGGTTCCTTTAGATTTTGCTGCAGATTATTTTAGAGCAAAATGGACAAAACTGTGTGAAGCTGTGCATAAAAGTGTTGCCTTCAGTTAACCAAAGCAATAAAGGCATATAACATTAAAGGGGTTACTTTTAATATGCTTTTAGTATGGCTAATTCTTAGAAATATTTCACTTGGACTTAATTGTTACTTTTTTTTTATAGTTTTTGAATTATTTGCTTTGTTCTTCTGACTCTTTCCAGCTTTCAAATGGGGGGGGTCACTGACCCCATCTAAAAACACAGTGTCGGACTGGGACACCAGGGGCCCACCCAAAAACCTTAGACCAGGGGCCCACCATAAAACCTTAGACCAGGGGCCCACTCTCAATACTAATATTCTTCATCTCCTCAATCAACCTCTATTCTCCTAGTTTGTTTACTTTACTTTATTCCATCTATTTAGCCTCTTTGTTCTCATAGAAATAGGTAATGGCCATGAAATAGGCCAAAATTTAGCAGCATGAGGGCCCACTGGCACCTTGGCCCACTGGGAGTTTTCCTGGTAATCCGGTGGGCCAGTCCGACACTGTAAAAACAGATGATCTGCAAGGCTACACATGTATTGTTATTGCTACTTTTTATTATTCATCTTTGACTTTTGAAACAATGTAACACAAGCCAATGGATTGACAGGCCTGTCTTGCTGGAGAAGACTGTCTTTAGCACCACTGTTTAAAAAGTAACAACTAGGAGTTAAAGGAACAGTAACACCAAATAATTAAAGTATTTTAAAGTAATGCAACTATAATGTACTATTGCGCTGCACTGGTAAAATTTGTGTATTTGCTTCAGAAATTCTACTACAGTTTATATAATTAAGCAGCGATGTAGCCATGGGGGCAGCAATTCAAAGCTGAAAAAGGAGAAAAGGCACTGGATACACAGCAGATAACAGAAACTCTGTACTATACAATGGGATTCTTCAGACTGTATTTGTTATCTGTTGTGTACCCTGTGCTTGAATGGCTGCACCATAGCTACACAGCTGCTTGTTTACATAAACTATAGTTGTGTTTGTGAAGCAAACACCCCAGGTTTACCAGTGCAGGGAAACAGTATATTATATTGTCATTCCTTTAAAACATTTTCATTTTTTTGGTGTTCCTGTTCCTTTAAGTAAACGCTGCATTCAGTAACAATTATATTTACAAACAACTTTTAAAGCACTAACAACATTTAATAAATTCATATTGGAAAGTTGCCTATAATTGCGGTTTCTTTTATTAAGCAAAAAAATATTTTTTTTGGGTTAATGTCCTTTAAAGGTAAACAACCCCTTTGAGGCAACCGGCACAAACAAATGGCAATCACTTAGACACTTGCTGTGGAACAAGAGTTAAATGGTTTTGCCCCACTCTCTCTCTCCCAGATTATTAAATTTCAGAGACAGAGTTTATAAGTACTGCATAACCCAACTGTCCTCTGCTTGCAGGATGTTTTCCAGACTTCCCCCTTGTAGGAAGGACTGAAAGGGTTTGAAGGTAAGAGTGGTACTAAATAAAGAAACCCAGCACCAACCAGTTCCTGTATCAAGCTCTTCTATGTGCAAATTCCAGTAAATCTGGAGTCATGTGTATTGCATGGGACATTGCCCTTTGTCATAAAGACGATCTGTGTTTCAAGCAGGGCTCTGTAATCCTACGTATCTTTGAGCCAATGAAGTTAGGTGCTCTTCCAGAATCCCAGGTTTGTTTTATAAGAATATGGTGAATTATTCAAGTGTTATAACTTATTTATGATTCCTGGACACAAAGCTGTGCACCTGTTTTTATGCATAGAGCACTCACCAGCAGGGACGGTCGTACCAAGTGCGGGGCCCAATTGGAACCATTTTGGTGGGGCACCCTAGAAGGAAATTTGCTGTCTGTCACAGGGTCACAGAGCTGGATGGGCAAATAGTGCCTGCTTTCCCCTCTGTCCAAGTGACAGCTGCCAGTTGGGGATGGGGGCAGGCTGGGCAACTCGGAGAAAATGTTCCCTCATTTTGTTTAATCTATGTGTGCTAAAAAAAGTGCACTGTAAACTGTGTGTGTGCAGCACCATGGCTTATATATATACATTAATGCATTTCACTTGTTGTTTGGGTCAATTGGGTTTGGGTCAGACTGGTTGAATTGGGTTTGGGGGTGGGCTGGGCCAATCAAGTTCAGATGTGGCCTGTGCCAATCAGGTCTGAGCGGGCTGGGACTTTCCTTTAAAGGGAAACTGTCATGGGAAAACATGTTTTTTTTTTTAATGCATCAGTTAATAGTGCTGCTCCAATAGACTTCTGCACTGAAATCCATTTCTCAAAAGAGCAAACAGATTTTTTTATATTCAGTTTTGAAATCTGTCATGGGGCTAGCCATTTTGTCAATTTCCCAGCTGCCCCAGTCATGTGACTTGTGCCAGCACTTCAGGAGGGAACTGCTTTCTGGCAGGCTGTTGTTTTTCCTTCTCAGTGTAACTGAATAGTACGCAGTGGGACATGGGTTTTACTATTGAGTGCTGTTCTTAGATGTATCAGGCAGCTGTTATCTTGTGTTAGGGAGCTGTTATCTGTTTACCTTCCCATTGTTCTTTTGTTAGGCTGCTGGGTGGGGGAAAGGGAGGTGGTGATTTAACTCCAACTTGCAGTACAGCTGTAAAGAGTGATTGAAGTTTATCAGAGCACAAGTCACATGACCGGGGCAGCTGGGAAATTGACAATATGTCTAGCCCCATGTCAGATTTCAAAATGAAATATAAAAAAATCTGTTTGCTCTTTTGAGAAATGGATTTCAATGCAGAATTCTTCTGGAACAGCACTATTAACTGATACATTTTGAAAAAAAATGTTTTCCCATGACAGGATCCCTTTAAGACAGAAAGAGGGAATGTTTCCCAGCTATCTCTTTATTCAACTGATCAATACATAGGAACAGTGACATCAACACAAATAAATTCAGGGTGCCATCTCCATAAAAATATCAATTTAAATTGATTAATTTGACTATTGTGGGTGTGTGTGGCAGAGATAATAAGCAATATTATAGGGTCCTCTAAGGCAGCACTATCCAAAAGTGTCTATTTATGGGAACCAGATGATATAATAATGATGCCGTAAAAAGTCTTGACTTTTATAATATAACAGACTCCAGATCTCCTTTAGCCAACAACTCACACAAGGCGTAGCGAGAATAGGACTGGTCTTGACTGTTGGAAAGCTGAAGTCAGCATGAGCTGTGCAGAGAACAGAATCAGTCAGACAGACAATACATTTCAAAATAATATAACTTTTATATTGAATGCATATAGGAAAGTTTTTTAGAATTACATTTTCTTTCTTTACATAAAGCTTATTCTTGCATAGATTGGAATGTTTCTAAACCATGAAGTATTACACAGCCCCATCTAGTGCCATTTGGTTGAACTGACACAGTTAGAGATTTTGCCTAAAGCTTTAATACAGTGCCAGCTAAACAACTGCTTTCTAAACTAAGGTCTGTTGGCAGTGGCATAACTAGATGTTGCTGGTACCCCCAGCAAATTATATTTCAGGCTACCAAACTGTCTAGAGGTTGACCTGTTTTAGCAATATTTATTGAAATTCTATATTAATTAGGGCCTCATGGGGGCCCCTATTTCTTCTGGGTCCTACTGCAGCCAGAGGGTCTGCTTCCTCTGTCATTACGCCCAGGCCTGCCATCAGGGGGGAACAGGGGGGGGGAAGTGTCCCGGGCCCGGGGCTGAAGGGGGGCCTGGCAGTGCTGCATTTTTTCAAAGAGCCGGGCCCCCTTACCAGCGCAAGTCTGTGTGGCTTCTTCTTCTGATGCGGAATGCGGAAGTGCCGAACAGACGCGATGTCCTGAAGCGGCGAAAAGACATGAAGGAGCCAACATTGAAGTCCTGAAGTGACGGAAAGACCCGAAGTCACGAAGGAGCCGACACTGAAGTCCTGAAGTGGCGAAAATACCCAATATCACGAAAGGAGCTGATGCTGAAGCCCTGAAGCCATGAGTTCAATTCTACTGATACCAATGTGGTTTTTTGTTTCTTTTTTAATCCCCTGGCCACCAATGTTTTATTTTACTACTCTATAGGCCCCTGCCACCAATTTAAAAAAAATATATTTTATGGGGCTCCAATTTTTTTTTAACTTGTAAGGGGGACCCTGCCACCAATGTTTTTAAAAAATATATTTTTGGGGCCCCAATTTTTTTAACTTGTAAGGGGGGCCCTTGCGCCAATGTTTTTTTTTTTTTAATATTTTTTGGGGCCCCAATTTTTTTTAACTTGGAAGGGGGACCCTGTCGCCAATGTTTTATTAAAAAAGATTTTTTTTGGTGCCCCAATTTTTTTTTACTTGTATGAGGGGCCCTGGCTCCAATGCTTTTTTAAAAAAAAATTTTTATGGGGAGGGCCCTGGCACCAATTTTTTTTTAACTTATAAGGGAGCCTTGGAGGGGTTACTTTTTTAGCACTGATGTCTGTGTGGTCTTTTTAACTTAAAACTTAAAACTTTTAAATTTTATTTGAATATTCAATGGTCGAATAACTTCCCCTTTAAATTTTTATTCGACCACCTACTTTGCCAGAACAAAGCATCCGAATTGGGAATCATTAGTTTTGATCGAATAAAAAAAATTCAAACGATTGATCGATCAAATTTTTTTTATTCGATTGATCAAATTGCGGTAAAATCCTTCGAATTCAATGGTCAAATTCGAAGGATTTTACTTCCCTTTTATTCATATGGTCGAATTTCGAATTTTTTTTAATTCGAAATTCAACCAAAGATAAATCTGCCCCTATATATAGTAGTATTCTCGTAATTCATAAAGCTAAGTAATAAAGCCCACAGAGCCACAAAGTGTTAAGGTCTCCATAGACGCAACGATTCTTCTTTGATGGACGACTGATTTTAGTCAAGTCCAACCAAACGGTCAAATTATCGTGCAGTTAGTGGGAGTAGAATGATCTTGTACTATTTTTCGTCAGACAATTGATCGGCCAGGTTAAAAAATCTTTATCACTCCCAGTGCGATCTGTCTATGTTTGCAGGGACAGCAGGCAGCTACCCTTATCGCCTGAAATGGTCTTTTTTAGTTGATGGACAATTCGTACAATCGTTTTCGAGATAATCATGGTCTCACCATGATGATCGGATCTTTTAAAAATCTTTTGCATTGATATAATTCTGGAAATTGAAGAGAAAATAGAACCCCCCCCCCCTTTTAGTATGAATTCTGTTTGAAAAATAGGGCGTAAACACTATCTGAACTTCTAGAAATAAATATAAATGTATTTTTTGACACACATACACATACCTCCCAACCTTTGGAAAATAGAAACAGGGACAAAAAGATTTGTTGCGCATATTCGGAAAACATTATTTTGAACATGCCTATTTTATGGCCACACCCCCTAAATACCACATCTTTTTTTAACTGAAATTTGTTTTAAATTTACATGGAAAACAAAATCAATAAAAAATAACAAAATTAGTTTTTCTATAAAACATATTACATCATAGAGATGTTGCAAGGTAAAAACATGAAAGAAAAAGAAATAAATCATTATCTCATATAAGAAAACGTATAAGGTATGTAAACACATGGAACATAGGAAATTGGCCACAGGGTTTTTCTGCATTCTGTTTATCTAAGGACATAGATATTAGGGTTGTGTCCATCGTCTTTACTGTGGTTGACTAATCTCCCTGAAATGCCTTTGTATGCCATTCCGTCACTGCAGGGTCCGACTGGGGGCCGGGGTCCACCGGGACTACTATCCAGGGCCCCCTCTGACCCCCCTGCCGTGCAGGGTGAGGGCGCCGTGCACGCGCCTGCTTGCGCACATTGCATGTTTTAAGATGTCATGAGGAGACGGTGCCTGGCGGGGCCCATTAAGGGTCAGGGACCACTGGGTTTTTTCCTGGTGTCCCGCTGGGCCAGTCCGACACTGTGTCAGTGATTAGTATTCTTGCCAGCAAGATGGAAGAGTCGCTTCAGATTTCGGAAGTCGCCCAAAGTTCGTATCCTTGCCGGTGGGAAGGCATTTGGGAAGATTTGTCGCTGCCACCACCCTTAAAGGGGTTGTCCACCTTCAAACAACTAGTTGTTTTTAAGATAGGTCACCAGAAATAACAACTTTTTCCAATTACTATTGGAATTATTTTCTATTTGTAACCGTTTTTCTAATATTGAAGTGTCATTTTTCACCTTCAAAAGCAGCTCTATCTCTAAACTGATACAGTTAATGGATACATTTCTTATCTTTGTCCCTGCTGAGCAGAATTTCTGGGTTTCATTACAGGCAGCTGTTAGAATTGATACAATAGTCGCTAAAACTCCAGAGATGTTGCTGTGAAATGTATCAATTAAATGTTGCAAAATTGTATCAGTTTAGAGTCTGCACCTGAATTACTGAGCTGCCAGACTCAAACACCAGAGACACCAACATTCAACTTTAAACTTAGATTTTGGAAAAACTGTAAAAAATAAATAATGGAAAGTAATTGAAAAAAGTCTTTATCTCTGTGGAACAATCTGAAAACCACTGGAAAAAAAAAGTGTTTGGAAGGTGAACAACCCCTTTAATGTGTACTTAGGTGTTGGGTTCACGCTGTCCTAGTGAGGGTCTTAAGCGTGCATGGAGGAGAAGAGCAGTGGGTAATTTTTATGGTCTAACCAGGGAATCCCGATTTTGTCATATGCTTCCATATCGTTTTGCAACATATAGGTCAATTTTTCATTGGTTGTTACACTTAGTATTCTGGCTTTCAACATTGCCAAGGACAGGGTAGGTCTTTTCCAGTTGCTTGCGATGATAACTCTTGCTGACATTAGGATATGTTGGCATAACCTGTGTGTGGAATTTGTAAATTTATCAGGTTTCTTTCCTAGAAGCAAAACTAGAGGGTATTTCTTGACTAGAGTATATAGCATTTTCGATAGTAGGTAAATACTATTTTGCAGTTTCACCATATGTGAAGCATGGTGTCTTCTTCTGTACATCCTCTGAAGCAGTGCAGGCCACATGATGAGGGGTATATTTTATGTAGCCACGCTGGGACCAGATGGGTTCTATTTAGAACTTTTATCGATGGTAGCCTGTTTGCTTCTTTGTTTGGCTTTTAGGCTACATTGGCACCACTGCTTAGTTGATATAGAGTTAAAGAAATTGTTCAGTATAAAAATTAAAACTGGGTAAACAGAAATAAAAATATTTCCAATATAGTTAATCAGCCAAAAATGTATAAAGGCTGGAGTGACTGGATGTCTAACATAATAGCCAGAACACTACTTCCTGCCCAGCTGCAGGGGATCGCAAGCATAGACGCATGCAATTCTTTTGGATGAAGTTCTACCCCCCAAATGTGTGTAAGCGCCGAAACTAGGGTTGCCACCTGACCGGTATTTTACTGGCCTGGCCGGTATTTTTGATGGTTGATCCCAATGTTACTAATAGGAAAAAAAGATAAATATATAGGAAGGCGGGCACTTTTTTCAAGAAAAGGTGGCAACCCTAGCCGAAACGCAGGTGGATGAAGGGGCATGTCCCCGAAACGTTTGCTGGGATCTCACAAATAAAAGAAGCGTTTTTCACAAAAGATTTTTTGCAGAAGCAGTATGTGGAGTGTGCCCATGTTTGTCTTTGTTTTGAAACGCAGGTTGGGACGCAACATTGCAACAAAATGGAATGAAGGGGAGCGCATGTACAAACGCCCATGTGTAAGGGCCCTAAAAAAAACTAAACTGTTTGGGTTAAATAGGCGGCAACTGGGGCACCATGATAAGTTGCTTATGAGTGCTGACCGAAGTATTTAAGATAAGGTAGTTTGTTTTATTCACCAGCAGAGAGAAAATTTTATTCCACAGGGATGCAATTAAAGCAGAAGTGGGCTCTTGCATTTCTGGAGGCAAAGGGTTCCAGATTAAAAACTCAATATATGTTTATGATAAACGCTAATGGGTCATGAAATAACTTTACTGCGTGTGTGTGTGTCGAAGTGAAGCGAACTGTCACAATGTACGTACTGCGTCATTACGTCAGCTGCCCTAGTCTGTCACTCGACTTGCCTAATTGTGTTTTTCAAATGTATCCCCTCCCACTAACGTCTCCGTAACAACGTCTTTCGTGTCAGGCACACATAGGACAGCCCCGTTGCCATAGGAACGTGGGGGCCTCGGATTTGAACTGATACTGACCAATGAGCGTGAGAGGGGGCTGTGGCTGAGCGGGAGCGAGGAAAGACAGAGAGCAGTGGGAAAGGAAATATCGGTGGGATAGAAATTTAAAGCGGAAAGTGTAGAATAGAAGGAGAAATGGCAAGTGAAACAGTCGGGAAGGAAGTACAGCAGTGAATTGTTAATGGCAAGAGGAGACGTCGTTAAGTGTGAGAGTGAAGAGGGCAGTGAATGGGTGTTGGTTTGCGAGACATTTGTCTGTAGACGTGTTGTGTTTGTCAAGGTGCGAGTGTGTTGTTAGTGGAGGGGCCGGGGGAAGTGTAAGTAGAAGGATGAGGAGACGGACATAAAGCGTGGGGGGAACGTGCGCAACAACTAGTAATACAAGTTACGGTACAGAGTCCACAGCGCGCAGCTTGAATGAAAGCAGCAGCCATTATAGGTGTGTGAGCTGCAAACGGGCGACAGCATGAAACAACAACAGCAGCAGCAGCCGCCTCCAGAGCACCTCAGCCTGGCCAAGCTCGCCGCCGTGCAACATCTGCGCTCGTGTGGCATCAAAATCAAACACTGGAACAGCAAACGGCGCTCTGAGGCCGCAAAGGCTAATGCCCAGCTCCTGCTCACTGTGAGTATATATATATATTGTGTGCTACTATCCTGCTCACTGTGAGTATATATATATATATATATATTGTGTGCTACTATCCTGCTCACTGTGAGTATATGTATATAT